>CM042866.1:16330823-16713323 GCA_023658055.1 Thaleichthys pacificus | reverse complement strand
CAAACTAACACTGTGGTACGGCCCACATCTAACCTTACACTACAGTAACATATTGGTACAACCCATATCCCCCCCCCCCCTCTGAAAACTGTGGCAAGACCCATACCCCCTCACCCATAAACACAGTGGTACGGAACCATACCCTACCCCTGTGGTACGACCTGTCTGGGCTAGCTTAGCCTGGCATTAGCTATCCTGTATGTGTTTCCAGTGTGATAACAATGGTCACCCAGCTTCCAGAGCGTTTCCGTACACACTGTTCTGTCGGACCGTGTGAGCAAATACACACTGGACTTATTGGGTGATGTGAGTTATGTGATACTAGCTCTATGCTGTCCGAAACACCTGTGTGTCTATGTCACTGTGTGTGTGTGTTTATGTGTGTTCATGCTTGTGTCTATTTATCAGAGTGTGCCTATCGGAGTGTGTCAATATGTGGCTATGTGTGTGTGCGTGTCCCTGCAATTTGGTGTGTGTCTGCCCTACAGTGAAGTGTCCCCCAGGACCCTGGTTAAGCCTGACTGAAGGTATTTGGGTGAAGTGAGTGTTATCTTAACACCACGCTGGTCTGTGGGATGAAGACTTCCTTCCTCAGCCTAAATAAACTGCACCAGTCTAATCTGAGATCAGATAAGGAGCGAGCAGGTATGTGCACTCTCAGCATTCTACACACACACTCACACACGCACACACACATCACACACATCACAAAAATATTAAACACGCATACACACATACACACACGCGTCACACACATACACATCACACACATCACAAGTATATTAAACACACACATACACACATCACTTCCCACACATACATATCCCCCCCCCCCACACACACACACATTCAAATAAGCTGTCCTAACTGTGCCTATACCCATATCGTTTTGTAACTAGCAGGTTATTTCACCCACACATATACACAAATTCACATGCACTCAGACTCACACACACCTGCACAAATTCACAGGCACACTGACGCACACGCATGCTGACACTCACACACACTTACATATACACCTATGCACACTGACACACACACAAAATCCTCTCTCCTGTTTGGATTAATAGAAAGAACACTATAGATTGAGATAAGACAGTATGTAAGTATCCGGAGGTGAACATGCTCCTGTTACAATGACAGACCACAAAGACAACATCACACACACACACAAGCTAACACACACACTCACACAAACATGTGCTCACCCACACACACCTAAAGAGAAAGAACCAAATGAAGAGATTTGCAGCCAAAGCTTCGAGGTAATTACAAAGGGTTTAGTTCAGGTAGTTGAGTGGGAGGTTGTGACCAGAACAATCTGATCCGGAGGTTTGTGGCACCTTAAACTCTGTCATCAGATAATGTTCTCATTGTGATTTCAAACACTAAATCTCAAGCATATTCTTTTTGCAGCAATTCCAAAAGTCAAGCGTTCAGTAATTACTGAGATGAAAATGCCCTATTACAGTACGCAAGTCAGGTTTGTTTTCTGCTTAAATTCGGCACGAGAGAAGGGTTCCTGAGATTGAGCTAAAGAGTGTTTTTACAGTTGAGCTCGCAACCATTGATAGTATCTGACATTGGCTCTCATCATGTTGTGGTATCCTCATCCCAGAGTGTGCATGCGTGTGCGTGTGTTGGCAGCGTGTGTGTTGTGTTGGTCTTGCCCAAGAAGTTTTACGATGAATTGCTCACGTCTGCTTTGTCCTTCGTCCAACAACAAGTGAGGAGAGTGAGCATTAAACCTGTTATCATGGCAGAATGGGAATAAATACACACACACACACACTCACTCATGCGCACAATCACGCACATGCCCCTAATGCACACATACACACACACAAACATTGTGCAAACATAATACCACATGTGCACTCACACCGTACATATCTGCGTTTGCTGTAAAGTAGAACCTCCTCATTTGCAATCTACAGCAGGGGCGGATCTAGGTTCCCACTTTTGGGGGGGGGGGGGGGGGGGCCCTAGATAAAACCTATTATTTTTCCTGTGACCCAGCAAAACTAGGGGGGTCTGGGGGCATGTTCCCCCAGAAGACATTTTTGAAAATATCCTTTTAAATAGTGTCCCCAAGTGGGTTTTAGGAAGAGAAATTAACAAATTTAGATTTAAAATATATATATATATATATTTTTTTTTGGGGGGGGGGGGGCTGGAGCCCCCCCAAAAGGGCTAGATACGCCCATGATCTACAGCCACCCCATCCATTCAGGAGGAGCTCCTGAACAGCTCACATAGCAGAGGTCTGGTTTTGGCGAAGAATTCAAGAGGAAAGGTATCTGCAACCGATATAGATTCTGTAGGAAATGTCTCAATAGCCTGCCTCAGGACACACACACACACACTCACACACGCGCTATTTTCCAAAAACAAGGAGAGCATGTAAGCCATGTCTCCATCAATGTAACCAGAGCCCAGTCATCTGGTTGTGCTTTAGCTGGACCTCTGTCTGATCTGAGCTGAACTGGCCCCCTGCTGCTCCTGACCAGAATGACTCCCAGATACCTCCTCTACTGCAAACCATACACACACGGATACTCAGACACACACACAACCACACACACACATATACTCAGACACACACACACACACGCATACTCAGACACACACACACACACGCACACACATATACTCAGACACACACACACACATACACACACCCATACATGCACACACACACACACACAACCACACACACACATATACTCAGACACACACACGTATACTCAGACACACACACACACACACACGCATACTCAGACACACACACACACAAACCCACACACACGCACACGCACACACATATACTCAGACACAAACACACATACACACATACATGCACACACACACACACATACTCAGACACACACACATACACCCACACATACTCAGTCACACAAACACACACACAAACAAGTCCAGCTCATCGTCACGATGAAAATACAGACATTCCTCCAGTGCTTCTGTCATCCGACCCTTTAGCCTAACATGGCAATCATTTCCTGCTTTCTAATCCAATCAAATGCCGGTTTTATTAGATTAATGGACAAGGATCCATGTTGAGACAGCAGTGAAGTTGAAATGTGTGTGCGTGTGTGTGTTTGAGTGTGTATGTGTGTGTGTTTGTGTGTGTGTGTTGCTCAGTGACACTAGGCCCCATTTGCCTAAAACCAGAACGATTGTAGAGCTAAGACGTATGGTTTTTCTTTAGAATCCGAAACTGATTTGACCCCTGACCCATTTGACCTCACATGCTACTCTTTGACCTCAGGTTATGACCCTGAGTGTCTACTTCCTCTGTGGCTAGACTCAACAGGAAGTAGATCAGTAGAGCACCCTCAGGTGTCTTTGGACTCCAGGCTCTGAACCTGTCTCTGTTCCACACGCACACACACAAGCGCACAAACACATAACACACACAAATTCGCACACACACACATACATACGCAGGCACACACATATACACATATGCAGACACACACACACTCCTTCCTCTCTGCCCTTCCCCTAGATGAATAATGGTATTGGTTTGCTTGGGTCTCCTCTGCTTCAGTGGATAAAGAAGATTCAACATCATTTATTCATGACCCGA
This sequence comes from Thaleichthys pacificus, assembly GCA_023658055.1. NCBI lineage: Eukaryota > Metazoa > Chordata > Actinopteri > Osmeriformes > Osmeridae > Thaleichthys > Thaleichthys pacificus. The sequence goes on along the minus strand of CM042866.1, from coordinate 16,709,707 downwards.
TGAAATGGGGTACTGTGATTGGTTAGTTACCTCGTCCAGGTCTAGGGTGGTTTATGAGAGCTCTGTCAGTCAGGGCTCCAGGCAGCCATCATCTCACAATGGGTCTAATGTGTGTGAGAGAGAAATTCCCTCCTCTCCTCTCGCCCCGCCTTGCCTCTCTTTTCCTCTCCTCTCTCTCCCTCCTCTGACGCTTTTTCACTCTCTCTCTCTCTTTCTCTTTCTCTGTGTAGAGGCTGTTATGAGTCTGTGAAGAGGCTGTGATGAGTCTGTGTAGAGGCTGTGACGAGTCTGTGTAGAGGCTGTGATGAGTCTGTGTAGAGGCTGTGATGAGTCTGTGTAGAGGCTGTGACGAGTCTGTGTAGAGGCTGTGATGAGTCTGTGTAGAGGCTGTGATGAGTCTGTGTAGAGGCTGTGATGAGTCTGTGTAGAGGCTGTAATGAGTTTGTGTAGAGGCTATGATTAGTCTGTGTAGAGGCTGTAATGAGTCTGTGTAGAGGCTGTAATGAGTCTGTGTAGAGGCTGTAATGAGTCTGTGTAGAGGCTGTAATGAGATCCTAACTGCTCTCTGTTTGTGGCTCTGCACCTGGCTGGGGGTGGACTGATGGCTGACAGACGCAGGGAATATCTCCCTGTCTTTGTTCTCTCTCTCTCTCTGTTTCTTTTTCACTCTCTCCTTATATCTCTCTCTCTCTCTCTCTCTCTCTCTCTCTCTCTTCTCTCTCTCTCTCTCTCTCTCTCTCTCTCTCTCTCTCGCTCTCTCTTTCCATTATGTCTTTCCAACTCTTACCGGTATACTGGGTTTGTCCTGGCATAATAGGCCACTGCTTTGTGTGTGTGTTTGTATGTGTGTTTGAGTGTGCATATACTGTCATCCAGACCCTCTCATTGGCTTCATATTGTTCCTGTGAACAACAAAGAACACACAGGCGAAGAGGAAAATGCACACACACACACACATAGACTGAGGAAGCAGGAGACAAACATTGTGGCCCATCAACACCACCCAGTCCTATGAGCCCATTTCCATCAGGTTCTGTGACGTGACAGATGTCTGTACTGTGTGTCCAGTCCACACGTGTGTGCATGTATGTCTGTGTCGAGAGAGGAAACCAGAGGGCTATCCCATGTGTCTGTCGCTAACCTGGAACACAGAGATAGTTTGACACAGGTAATATCTGTGTTCTCCCACTTGCACACAGGAAGAAAGATAGAGAGAGAGAGAGAGTGTGTCTGAGAGAGAGAGAGAGAGAGAGAGAGAGAGAGAGTGTGTCTGAGAGAGAGAGAGAGAGAGAGAGAGAGAGAGAGAGAGAGAGAGAGAGAGAGAGAGAGACAGACAGACAGACAGACAGAGAGAGAAAGAGAACGAGAGGACAAGACAACAGTAGAAAGGGAGATGGAAAGTGAAAGAGAAGGGAGAGAGAGAAAACGAGAGGGGCTAAAGGAAAGCGAGAACATTCTTGACTTGATGAGTGTGACTAAGCTTCCAACTCTAACACGCTCTCTGTTTTGTTTCGGCAGTGTTCAATCCCTAACCATGGAAATGAAAAGCCTCTAAATGTTATCACTCTCCTGAACCTACAGTCCTGTACTGTTGCCTCCAGAGAGAATGGAATGTTCAAATGCGTGTGCTTGTGTTTTTATGTGCATGTGTGTGTGTGTGTGCGTGTGTGTGTGTGTGTGTGTGTGTGTGTGTGTGTGTGTGTGTGTGTGTGTGTGTGTGTGTGTGTGTGTGTGTGTGTAAAAGAACAATCCATCCCATTGTGATCTGTGTTCCTCCGGGGAAAGTCGTTGTTACAGCTGTGTGTCTACTTTCACACATTTAGATGAACTCTCTTCAGATCAACAATAGAGGTTCTTATGAATGGTACCAGGATGCAGACTACTACATTGTTTCTCTCTCTCTCTCTCTCCCCCCTCACTCTCTCTATCTCTCTGCAACTTTTCTCACTTTCTAGTTCCTTCCTGCAAGTGCAGAATGTGTACCACAGTACAGTGTGTGTGTGTGTGTATGTGTGTGAGTGTCTGTTTAACCTCTGTCATGAAGAGGTGTGGACAGCCAACCTGTTGCTCTTCGTGATAAAGCTCCAGTAGGAGAGTGAGGGTGTAGCAAGCCTTCCATGACCCCCAGACCCCAGGTGCTGAGATGAGCACCCATGCCTCTGATAAGTGAGGAGCATTTGTTTTGCGTCACAGTTGGAACTCGTTGGACTGATACATTGTTTTTATGGTGCAACATATCAAGTGCACCAAATCATTTGACTGCATTTGATCCAGGTGGGTCCCATTACACTTTCCGGTTGACACAAATGAGAATAACATGATAACAACCTATCTCGGTACTGTCAATCTAATCTCAGTATTGTCGATATAATCTCAGTATTGTCGAGCTAATCTCAGTATTGTCTAGCCATTAGTCTTCACCTGATTTGTGACAACAGTTCTCAATCCTGCTCTCCTCTACTTTGCTCTGCTCCACTCTATTCTCCTTTACAATCACATTACATTTTATTCTCCCAGCAGACACTTTTTTTTTAATCCTTTTTTTATCTCCACATTCTCGATGAGGTTTAGGGTTAGGGTCAGGTTGGTTTAGGCTTCAGCAGACCAACTGATCCTGTAGTGTTGTGTGTGATTATGTTCCCTTGAGAAAAAAGACAGACACACATACACATGATTGGATAGAGGCGTTAATGCATTTAATCAATAAACCACCCTTACAACATCATTATGTCAAATCAAATCAAATCTAAATGTATTTGTATAGCCCTTTTTACACATAGAACTGCCCCTCAACCAAACTAAACCCTCAAGGAAGACAAGGAAGAACTCCCAGAAAAACTCACTGCAGGAGATGCAGACAGGATTGATCTATCCTCTGTAGATACACACACACACACAAACACACGTGCAGGTCACACACACAAACACCCGCTCACGACACAAACATACATCAACATACACGCCTGCACAAACATACATGCACGTACACAACACACAAACACCTGCACACACACGCACATACACTCACACGCACACAGAGGAAATTAGATCATGTGTTTGCACACTGTGACACTGAGTTGAGAGGATAGGTCCAGAAGGTTCCACACTAACAACCAGACAGACACAGCCTGTTGTAGCCTGAACAGGAAATGAAAGGAGCTCAGGTTAACTAGATAGACTGTCCTCGCTGACGTGGACATGAAAGCAGAACTAACACTTTTGCCTGTGTTACCAATTAAAATCCTACAAAAACTATCCTTCTGTGTGCGTGTCAGTGTGTGCGTGTGTGTGAATGTGCTTGTGTGTGAATGTGTTTGTGTGTGTGAATGTGCTTGTGTGTGTGTGTGTGTGTGTATGTGTGTGCACATCTGTACGTTCATGTGTGTATGTGTGTGTATGTGTGTATGCGTGTGTGAATGTGTATGTGTGTGAATGTGCTTGTGTGTGTGTATGTGTGTGAGTGAGTGTGTGTATGTGTGTGAGTGTGTGAATGTGTGTGTGTGAGTGTGTGCGTGCGTGTGAATGTGCGTGTGTGTGTGTGTGAGTGTGTGAATGTGTGTCTGAGTGTGTGTGTGTGTGCATGTGAGTGTTGTGTTTATTTTCCCATGATGGTTCACTGATGCGCTTCACTCTTCTTACAGAGGAGTTATAAATACAACCTGTTCATTACTGTAACAATGTCAGTTTAGTCCCGACACAACCACCGCTACGTGAGATCATGTGGATGCCATCAGCCTAAGAAATGGACATACAGTAATGATGTAGCCTACAGAGACAGATGTTGTGGTAACTGTGTTAAGAGTTTAGGAGAACTGTTGTTAAAACTTCATAGCGATCGTAAAAACGGTATCACTTTACTGGCGCTGCTAATCATGATCTTGATTGGTAACTGTGTGTCTGTGTGTGTGTGTACAGTACATGTGTGTTTCTTCTGTTTTTTCATGGGTGCGAGTGTGTGTGTGTGATGGACGTGAAGGACATTGTGCCGTCCACCCAAAGCAGGCCGTCTTGTGTGTGTGTGTGTGTGTGTGTGTGCATGTGTGGAAGCTGGGGTGAGTCACCATTTGCCTCCAGTGTGTGTTGTCACTAACTGAGCTGTTTCTATGTTTATCGCAACAACCTGAGATGGAGAGATGGAAAGATGGAGAGAGTAAGCAAGGCAGAGAAAAAGAGAGAGAGAGCTGTTAAGAATAATGATGTAGAGCTGATTATGTCAAGGGCAGAGAGGAGAGGAGAGGGAAGGAGGGGAGAGGAGGGGAGAGGGGAAGGAGGGAGATGAGAGGAGAGAGGAGAGGAGGGGAGATGAGAGGAGGGTGTTCTGTCTGTCTTTCCACAGGAAGATGCTCATGTGTCCATCTCCATGGTGATCTCTCCACAGTGAGAGAGCAAAAGAGTGAAAGAGCATGAAAGAGAGAGGGAGAGTAAATGTGTGATTTTCTTCAAGGTAAGTGGTAAATTGCTATTTTCTCATTCTGTCTGTGACTGCCAGTTTTCGGTAATACAGTAATACCACTGACTGGGCCCTAGGCCTCTCACTGGAGAACCGGGCCTCTAACTGAAGACCAGCCTTTAATTGAAAAAACTGGGCCAAGGCCTCTAACTGGGTCCAGTCTCACAATGGAGACCAGCCTCCCAGCCTCTCACTAGAGACCAGCCTCCCAGCCTCTCACTGGAGACCAGCCTCCCAGCCTCTCACTGGAGACCAACCTGCCTCCCAGCCTCTCACTGGAGACCAACCTGCCTCCCAGCCTCTCACTGGAGACCAACCTGCCTCCCAGCCTCTCACTGGAGACCAGCCTCCCAGCCTCCTCCCTGGAGACCAGCCTCCCAGCCTCCTCCCTGGAGCTTTACAAGGTACAGCGCTGTTGCAGGCTCTGTCTCTTTAACAGTAATCAATGAAGGCATCTGATTCCTGTCTGTCTGCTGTGAATCAGCCTGCCTCTGGAGGAACCAGTTAGACCCCCTGAGGTCCACCTGAACACACCACCCAGATCCTCTCTGTACTGTACATTCACTTATTGATAAGAGGAGACTGTTTACGCAAACACACACACACACGGGCGCGGGCACACACACATACACACAGTGGTAACAGTCAGCTTGGCCTCATATTCCCCAGATGTAATCTGGTTAAATCCACAGCCAATGTGTACTCACTGTTCTCCCGTAGAACAACAGGGAGACATCTAATAACTTGCAACCTCGTCATCTCTCTGCTTCTCTTTCTCTCTCTCTTTCTCTCTCTCTCTCTCTCTCTCTCTCTCTCTCTCTCTCTCCCTCCCTCCCCCTCTCTCTCTCTCTCTCTCTCTCTCTCTCTCTCCCTGTCTCTCTCTGTCCTCTGTATTTCTCCAATCAGCAGCAGGCTTATGAAGGGTAATGACATGCAGAAGCACACGCCCTGGCTAAGTTTGATTTGTAATCGATGTTTGTTTCTTTCTTTCTCGCACACACACAAACACACACATGCCTCAGCCGACCTGTTGCCATGGTAACCCCCCTTGCACGCACACACACACGCACACACACACACACACACACACAGCCCTCTGTGGCCCCGTGGTATCACAGATCATCCGGATCTGGATTGTTGAAGGCAATTAGAATGAGCCAAGGTTCTCTTTCACACATCCACAAATACACGTACAGCAAAACACACACACGTACAGAAAGACACACACATACACACACATACACTTACCGAGAGATACATGCACACACACAGGCACATGCACACAGACTTTTGGATATGCCTTTAAAGGGACTTTTAGAACAACTCTTGGAAGAAGGAGAAGAAACATTTATTGATCATGCGATGTGACACGCCTGCAGGGAGCGCCAACACACACACACACACACACACACATGCTCAATCGTCCAGTGATGAAAGTCCTTGAAAGTCTGGTTTTCTCTCATCCTGCTGTCCTGATGAGGGGCAGGGAGGTAGAGAGGGGCAGGGAGGGAGAGAGGGGCAAGGAGGGAGAGAGGGGCAGGGAGGGAGAGGCAGGGAGGGAGAGAGGGGCAGGGAGGGAGAGAGAGGCAGGGAGGGAGAGAGGGGCAAGGAGGGAGGGGCAGGGAGGGAGAGAGAGGCAGGGAGGGAGAGAGAGATGGGCAGGGAGGTAGAGAGGGGCAGGGAGGGAGAGAGAGACAGGGAGGGAGAGAGGGGCAAGGAGGGAGAGAGGGGCAGGGAGGGGAGAGAGAGGCAGGGAGGGAGAGGCAGGGAGGTAGAGAGGGGCAAGGAGGGAGAGAGGGGCAGAGAGGAAAAAGGGAATAAGAGATGAGGAGGAGGGAGGAAGGAGAGAAAGCTGTATGAAATGTTGGGAACAACAAGTCTGTGGTGTTGGTGGAAGGAGGTGGACTTTCATCAGGGTTCAGCCATGAATCGACTCCTTAGTGTGTGTGTGTGTGTGGGTTATTACGAATCAACAGGAGTGAGGCGGAGGAGGAATTACCTATAATTATCCTTTCCTAACGAGCTTCTCTCCCTCCCTGTCTCCCTCACACACTGGTTAACCAGATGGCTCCCATCCCTCCTCTGTCCCTCTTTCCCTCTCCTTCTCTCTCCTTTTCTTTCTCCATCTCTCTCTCTTTCTATCTCTCTCCCTCTCTATCCTTGGTACACTCTTCCTTCACAGAACCTCTCTCTTTCCTTCCATCCCTCTCTCGCTATCTCTCTTTGCCCCACCCTCTCCCTACACCCCGCTCTTCATCCCCCTCCCTTTCATCCCTTACTCTCTCTCTTTCACACTTTGGTATCAACCTTTCCCTACACCCCCATCTCCCCTTCCTTCCCTCCCTTCTCCTCGATCTCTTTATCTCTCAGTTTCTCTACCTCTTTTCTCTCTCTCTCTCTCTGTTTCATAAACTGCTTAAAGGAAAGCGCAGGACAGCAGGGCCAGCTGCTAATAAACCAATCAGAGGGCAGAACACCTGCTGGTGTGGGACAACCTCAAAGAGTTGCAAAGCATCATGGGATATACCCGCCGCGCCTCAAGAAGACTCCTGCTGCTAGTATAGTGAACCCACAAACACACACACACTCCCATACACACAGGCCGTCAGTATAGACCCCCAACTTCCTTTCTCTAACAATGACCCAGCAAGTTTGTCAGTTTTAAAGACATGGAAATTGAGGTGTGAGCTCTGCGTCCATCTATTCTTCGCCCCCTTGTCCTGACCGCTCGCCCGCTAGAGCAGCCTCACCCTTCCCCCCCCACCCCCCCCGACATTCACACACACAAACAACACCCACTTCCGCCCCTCCCCCCCTCCTTTCGAACCACGTCAGGGCCCAGGTGTGCTGTGGCCAGGCCGGGTTTGGGGGAGGGAGGGGAGGAAGGGAAGAGAGGGGGAGGGGGGGAGGAGAGAGGGTGTCTGGGCCAGGGAGGATACCGCAGTCTGGATAGGCTGAGTGAATTATTGATGCCAGATTGCAGATGAGGAAGAAAAGTGGGTTTGGATAGCGAGAGGGTCTACAGACATTCATTACACAGACAGGAGGGCAGAACAGACTGTCTGGGAGAGGGGGGGAAGGGGGGCGCTATTAAACCCAAACCAGCACTCACTCATCATCACCTACACACACAAGTAGGTGTGCATACACACATGTGTTAGCCTGAGCTGCAATCAATCATACCCAACATCCTGTTGCATTATATTTTGGTATCTGTGTGCTTGTAGCCCTCTTTCACGGTGAGCCCACTGTGGTGTGTGTGTGTGTTTGTGTGTGTGAGTGTTTTTGTGCTTCACCCCAAGCTAGGATGTGTCAGAGTCGGAGGGTCACACTGGCCTGGTGACCTCATCACTCGGTACTGTGGAATTATGGGTAGTGACACAGAGGGGCTCACCATGCCCTTCTCTCTGAGGGAGGGAGAGGCTAGTGAGTCATCCTCAACACTAACACAAACACACACACTCACGCACACACACACAAAGCTGGACCGCAGGGGAGCTGACATTTAGCAGAGCAGGAAGAACTAACGCAGATACATCAAACACTAGCCGTCTCACTACAACACACCTCACACAAAGACAGGCAGCTACAGGTGCAACCTGCATGTACGTCCCCGTAGCCACAGTACACCTGCCGATAAGGCTGGGAAGAGGAGCCAAACAAATACTGATACTAATGAATAATCAATAGACACACCTGCCTGCTTATCGGGATTCGGTCTGTGAGCACAGACACACACGCACAGATTGAGATGATAATATCATGGATACGTAGCCTATATACTGTATAGCCTATGTAAAAACAACATGGAGAGGGTCTGATTATTTCATCAGATATCAACAGCATGGTTTCAAACATTCATGCTGGTCCTACAGTAGGCTAAGCCTTCTCTCACTGCCGCTGGGAATAGTGTATAGGCAGGGCGTGTCCTGTTAGCTAGCCTTAGCACATAGCAATGATAAAAGCCTTCAGTTTTAAGCCACATGGGTGCATTTATACATTATCCACTGTGGGTAGATTAGACAATCATAGTCAGCGTCTGAAAATTGTAGGCTTCTCTCTGCTTTTCTCCGAGCGACCGTTGAAACTTGTTGCTCAAGTCCTTTTCCGGCAAATCGATCACCTCACACACCAAGCAGAGCCAGAGCAATATTACGGGCTGCACATAATGACGCCCTTAGGTGAACTTTCCCCCAAAAAAACGACATCAATACCGCAGTTAAATGATTAGTTCCTCCAAGCACTCTAATCGCTGATAATAAAAAAAGAACAATAAATAATTTCATAGTCTGGCAATCGGTCGTTTGGGAATTGAAAAATTGCAACCACCAAATTACAGCACCTTCATTTATTTAATTTATTTAACTCTCGACAAGAGAAATCAGAGCACATGGACCTCGGAACGTCCCACACTTAACTGTCCATCACTTTTTGTTAATGTATGTGAACCACTACCTCTGCATGAACACAAAAAGCAGGTGTGCCCAGATAATGGCAGATTTGTGGTATTGGCAAATCGGGACCAGACGGCGGTGACTTACGTTAGGATACCTATAACGTCAGGGCACCCTTTTCGGTGTGTGTGTGGGGAGGGGGGAGCACTCTTGATGATGAATTATAGACGGCGTGGCTGATCACGTGGTGTTAGCAGGCTTCTGAATGATTTAAGGCTTCTACATCATCCCTACCCCCCGCCCCCACCACCGACTCCCGGTGATGCGCGTGCAGGCTGGAGATGCTGCTGCTGCTGACTGCAGCATCCGACATGGAGCTGGAGCGTTAGCGGAGCACGGGCATCTTTTAATCCACTAGGGTCACAGCAGAGCACGTGAGTGTTTTTTTCCCCTTCTCTATCCCATCCATCCCATCCTTTCTCTTTATCCCCCTCGAGGTTATCCGTCGGTGTCGTCACTGTTTACGTGCGAATGGCGCTTCAAGGCGGCTGTTTGTGTGCGTCCTGATTGTGTTGTTTGATTATAACGTCAAAACGGAAATGCTGCCTTCGTGAGCTCCACCTGTCCGGACGGTGTGTTTGAGGTTGTGTTGAGGGAATGTTTGGGGCGGATGCTGCCGCTTCCTCACCGGGCTCGAGCTGCTGCAGACATCGGCCGAGAGAGTGAGAGTGAGAGAGAGAGAAAGGGAAAGAGAGAGGCGCGGCCGGACAACACTTGGGTAACTAGGTTGGATGTTTATTATGAATAATTCTGACTTATCCTAATGAGTGTCCTCAATGTGTGCCTGGACTATGGCTGTGATTATGTGGTTCCAGTTAGAGCATATTCCTTGTTTTTCGTCCGGCTTTGTGTGTGTGTTTGTGTGTGAGTTTGTGTGTGTTCAGCTTCCTGTCCACTGACTGAATGTAACATTTAGCTCTGATTATCCTTTGTCTGTGTTCAAGTGGAGAGGATGGGAGGTTGAGATACCGTAGCATTAGGCTATGGCTGGTTCTGGCTGGTGTCAATGCCGGTGCAAGGGACTTTTTAAGGACGCTGAATGATTCCAACTTGACCTAGAGTGAGAGCTCCTAATCGGCCGGGCAGAGGAGTTAAACCTTCTGCGTGAAGGTCTTAGATAGCCTATAGCGCAATTTCTCTATTAATGTCAGGAACCAAGACAAAGAACAGATTATTAGGCCAAAGGGTAGCCTATGTCATCTCTAAAATGTAAGCAAGGCCGACTCAATTTCGGTGTGCGTGTGAGTGAGTGTGTGTGTGTGTGTGTGTGTGAGAGAGAGCAAGACAGAGAGAGAGGGGGGTGGAATGGTTGCTATCAGGTTTAGGGTCTTAGATTGCAGCATATATCAGACCCATCTTCCACATTCCTCTGTGTTCCTTAGAGAAGCAGACATTGATTTAAATTATTCAGGGTTGCGGTTTGAAGTTGTTTCTCTCTCTCTCTCTCTCTCTCTCTCTCGCTCTCTCTCTCTCTCTCTCTCTCTCTCTCTCTCTCTCTCTCTCTCTCTCTCTCTCTCTCTCTCTCTCTCTCTCTCTCTCTCTGTCTCCACAGTCCTATTCTCATAGGTTCCACATGAGACCGTGGGATCTGTCTCTTTCTGAGCACGAGCACTCGGAGAGTGAAAACCTCAGCTTTGAAACGGGGCTAATCCCCAATGACACGGCCAAGTCTCTCTCCCTCTCTCTCTCTCTCTCTCTCTCTCTCTCTCTCTCTCTCTCTCTCTCTCTCTCTCTCTCTCTCTCCCTCCTCCCTCTCTCTCTCTCTCTCTCTCTCTCTCCCTCTTCCTTTATCTCAGTCAGGTTTAATATCACTTTACCATCTTGCCCCCTCCCCCCTCGCTCTCTGTGCCTAACGATGTGGCGCTCTCCGTGGTTCTGAACCGGCTTTCATTAGCGGTGGTGCTCGTGAGTATGTTGACGGTCTCGGTCTTCATGTCATTACACAATACAACAGATGTTATCGTCTCCATGGCGCTGGGAACACATCGGCGAAAGACTTTTCCGTTCGGTGGCGAGACTCAGTAGAGGGCTGTATTTCATAGAATATCCCTACGCCCCCTCACAAGCCTTGGACTGGTTCCATTTACCCCATTAGCCGTTACCGAAAAAACAAACCGGACAATCGTCTGTTTTCTGAGAATAGCTCATCAGAAAGTTACGTCCGGCAATAAAACTCTTATGGAGCAATTATTAGGTTATGGTTACCACAGTAAAAGTCACTTTTACCTTTGCTGACCTAAGTGGATCTGTGTTTGTATGTGTGTGTCAATGTGTGTGTGTGTGTCCGGGTTTGTATGTGTGTGCATTTTGCCCTTTCCCTCATTGTGTGACTGCTATTTAGAAGCTCCATTTCCAAGCAGATAATCCCATGTGTGTCTTAGTCAATGTTTGTTTGTGTGTCTAAGCTGGATGGCTAGCGTGTGTATTGTGTGTCTGTAGATGAGATCACAACCTCTGGGCCTAGGTGATCTGAGCAGGTGTGACTCACTGACAAACACGCACACACACTGATCCTGTTTGTGAATGAGAGAGCACTATGTTGCCCCCCCCCCCCCCCCCCCCACCCCCCCCCTTTGGCCACTGGATCCACTGACGTCACTGAACTTGCCTGCGTATAAAAGCTAACACTATAAGATCACTGCGTGTGTGCACGTCTGTGAGTGTAAATGTGTGTGTGGGTGTTTGTGGGTGTAGGGGGGGGGGGTGTATGTGCTGAAGATAAACAGACCTTTATGGCTGATTAATGTGGGAGATGTTTGTGTAAAGTACAGTCTAATCTGATGTCCTGTAATGAGTCACTGTGTGTTTGTGTTTGTGTGTCTTGTTACTGCAATGGAGTTTTTGTTGTTCTCCACACATGTCCACATGTCTTCAGCCTGGAGCTCATAGATTGGGAAAGGACAGGAGGTCACAGTGGGGTGTGTGTGTATGTGTGTGTGTGGGAGGGGGGTCAGGGGAGTACCACTCACACTGTGTTACCCATGGAGGAGAGGAGAGATGGAGACGGCATCTCTGTGTAGCAGAGAAAAAGGAGGGGGTGAGGGCAGAGTGTAGCCGAGGAGAGGACAGAGGAGTCCAGAGGAGAAGAGGTGGAGAGGGAGAGAGAGGAGACACCAGGAGAGAGTTACGGAGGAGAAGACAGGCTCGTGTAGGAAGCATGCTGTTGAGACTTGCCCCTGTTTAAGTGGCTACGTGCCAGGCTGGTGCTACATACCTGCTGGTGCCAAGGACAGAGGACCCAACTGGTGTGTGTGTGTGTGTGTGGGGGGGGGGGGGGGGGCACTGCTGCTGTCAGACACACTGGCGATGAGGGCTCAGGGGGTCTGGCTCACATGGGTACCATGGCAATGGAATACAAGGTCAGCTACAGTACAGGGACTAGAGAGAGGAGGGAGGGGAGAGGGAGGGGGGGTGGCCTGTGTGTGTGTGGGGGGGGAGGGGGTTGGGAGGGGGGGGGGGGCGGAGTAGAAGACAGTGCGGACAAAACAGCCTGAACAGATTGGAAATGTCCGGAGTGGGCGTGCGGGAGAGACAGACGGGGAGATTTAGAGAAGGTTGAAGACGGGGGATGCGGGGAGGAGAGGGATGTGCTGTTGGGTTGTTGCGGCCCGGTGATGGACTTGTATTTGCGCATGTCTGGGAGGGCTATTTAAGCAGCAGCGTGGCACATCCCAGCAGGTACTACCACTGTGATGGACAGAGTTGCTCTCCTGTCTGGAAGCACCAAGCCTCTGCTCATCTTTATTTATGCCTCCTGTCTCCTCTATCCCAGCGTGCCGTCTGTGCTTATCAACGCTGGCAGGACCTGTCTGGGGAGGTGGCAGATGGGGTCATGGTGGATGCCCGCTTATCCGTCTCTGCCCATGTTTCAGTCTGTGCCAGCGCTGCCTGTTGGTCATCACGCTGTGGGAGAGAGGATGGGGGTGTTTATGAGCAGGGTGTATCATTCTGGGGTGGGGACGGGGGGAGGGGGAGGAGGGGAGGATGGTAGAGGGGATGATGGAGAAGGGGAGGATGGTGGAGGAGAGGATGGTAGAGGGGAGGATGGAGAAGGGGAGGATGGTAGAGGGGAGGATGGAGAAGGGGAGGATGGTAGAGGGGAGGATGGAGAAGGGGAGGATGGTGGAGGAGAGGATGGTAGAGGGGAGGATGGAGAAGGGAAGGATGGTAGAGGGGAGGATGGAGAAGGGGAGGATGGTGGAGGAGAGAAGGGGAGGAATGGAAAAGGGGAGGAGGGGAGTAGTACAGGATGAAGGGGGATGGAGGAGGGGAGAATTGAGGAGAGCAGGAGACAAACAAGCCTGTCTGTGTGGGAGAACAGGATATGGGAGGGGTGTGTGTGTGTGTGTGTGGGGGGGGGGTATTCAGGGACTGTTGGAGGCTTATACCAAGGTCTAGTGTCTGGTACCCATAAATCCTGCCCTGGAAATTGCTCAGCCATACAGTCATGCCCTGTAAGCATGGTGGTGCCTCATGCACAGGCACACATAAGCACACATACACACACAGCCATGCCCCGCAGGCATTGTCATGCCACACACACAGACACACATACAGCTACGCCCCCGCAGGCATTGTTGTGTCACACACACACAAAACACATAAGACTGACGTTGTCAAGATTATGTAACCCAGAGAGGAAGAGTGTTTCTCTGATTGTGCTGCTAAAACTGTTAGGAAGCTGTATCACATCCTCTCCGCTTCACAGACAGACATGTAGACAGACAGACAGGCAGAGAGGCTGACAGACATGCAGACAGACAGACAGGCAGGCAGACAGGCAGGGTAAAAGGCAGGCAGAAAGACTGGCAGAAAGACAGAGAGAAATACAGACAGGCAGACAATCAAGCAGGCAGACAGACAGACAGGTATGCAGACAGACAGGTATGCAGACAGACCCTCTGGCAGGCTGCTGGACAGTGGCTCTGCTTGGGTAGAGCTTCACTGGTGTGATTTGTCTGAGATCTTGGATGTCTGAAGTTTTTGAAGCCACTCTAATTAAGGGATATGTTCTCTGAGAGGCAGGAAAAGTGGACATGGGAGAGAGAGAGAGAGAGAGAGAGAGAGAGAGAGAGAGAGAGAGAGAGAGAGAAAACGACAGTGTCATGGAGAGAAATCGAGACTCCATTTCCCCTGATTCAGGCCCTACTGTACGATGATGAGTTAGCTGCTTCCTGTCTGCAAGCCACTCAGAGTTACAGGGCAGGTTGCCAGGTTGGGTTTCTGAACAGGGCGGGTTGCCAGGTTGGAGTGAATCAGGGCTGTTAGCTGTATTAAAACTTCAAGTCTATGGGCAGCGGAGGTTCAATCAGGATATTAATCCTGTGGTGTGGCAGGGGCGGGGGCGGACTGCAGCCATTGGCTCAGTCACTGCTGATTAGACTGACAGCCAATTGGACAGGAAGCTGGCTGCAGACAGGAAGTGATGTCAGTGGTTGATTGGATATTGATCAGCAAAGGTAGACATGATAACGACTTGTTTGTTTACTCTCCTGCTGGTATGGATGTGAGTGCTGCTTAGATCCTATTACAGCGGTCTAGAGTATTGGTCCACTCTCTCTCTCTCATTATCTCCTTCCCTCACTTTCTCTCCCTCCATCTTTGTCAGAACATATCCTCTGTCGACATCACTATTGAATCCCATGCTTCAGGGTGTATGTCTATTGAATCCCATGCTTCAGGATGTATGTATTTGCAGTTGAGGCTTGGGTAGTCCTATCTGCTCTTTATTGACAGTGTGATCTTATCTCCATCTTCATTTCTACTGGAGCATGTTATAAGGAAAGCTTTAAAGCTCAATAGCCATGCACCATAATGTAATGTCTGTCAGGTTTTATGTTTGTTTGTCATATACAGTAGTGTAGGCACCACACATTTCTTTACTAATCATCTCGCAAACATATTTGCGACTGGGTACGTACGTTCACTGTGTGGTTATCAATCAAACATGGTTAGTTCTGTCTAGGCATGCTGTTAGCTCAATGCCTCTCACTGTGTGTCTGTCTTATTATATCTCTCTCTGTTCCCTGTCTCCCTCCCTCTCTTTCTCTCTTTCTATATATATCTCTCGGCCTGTCTGTTTGTCTGTCTGTCAATTTATGTCTCTCTCCCTTTCTCTCTCTCTGTGTCTCTCTATTTCTTTCTCTCTCTCTCTCTCTCTCTCTCTCTCTCTCTCTCTCTCTCTCTATTTCTTTCTTTCTCTCTCTCTCTCTCTCTCTCTTCTCTCTCTCTCTCTCTCTCTCTCTCTCTCTCTCTCCTCTCTCTCATTCTTTCTCTCTCTCTCCCGGATGTACAATCAGAGTATCAACTCTCACCCTCCTAATCCCATCTCCCTGTTCTCGCCATCATCCTCATCTTTCCATCTCAATCTATCATCCTTTCTCATCCCTCCTCCCTAATATATACATCCTCCTCATCCCTTCTCCTCACCTGTCACCTATCTCCAACAACATCAACATCTCCCCTCGTATCTTCTATACAACATCAAGGCTGTCACTTTTCTTTGTACTAACAGCTTTTACTAGTCGACATTCTGCACACAAACACACACACATGCACACACACCCACACACATGCACACACACTCTGAATGTAGTGACATCAGACCCCTTCCTGAACACTGTGGTTAAACAGCTGGGTAATTGCAGCTCTTTTAAGTGTTTGATTGGCTCAGTGTTGTGTGTGTGCATGTGTGTGCGTGCGTGTGAGCGTGTGTGTGCGTGTGTGTGAGCGTGTATGTGCGTGTGTGTGTGCGCGTGTGTGTGGTTGGTAAATGAATGCTTTGTCACTCCACTTCACTGTAGTGGTTTGCCAGGAGAGATGGAGAGAGGGAGAGAGAGAGAAACTGGTCCCATGTCTGTCCATTAGCAGTTAGCTTCTGCCAAAATACACTCGGGTCATGGGTAGTCAGTTTTATTTGACCAAGCTTTGGAATACTGAACATAGCATTGTCTTAAGAAATGTGTCAGGAAGATTTTCAGTGCGCGACTCAGAAACTGTTTCAGGAAGTGCTGTTGGAAATGATTTGCATAAAGCTTCACCTGGAGATGTTAGGGACTGACAGTACAGTGCATGCACACACACACACAGACACACACACCTACACACACGTATGTAAACGTACACACTTTTAAGCACACAAAGACACACACACAAACAGGTGGCAATGATCCGTCATGTACTGGCAGCAAACTAATGAGCATGGTCACTATAGCAACGGGACTGTGGAGAAGAGGGTGTTAATTAGTTACTTCTTTATTCAGGTAGGCCCTTCCTGTGTGTGTGTCTGAGTGTGTGTGTGTGTATATTTACTCTTATATTTACACATCACACAGCATATAATACATATCTAACAGCAACTTCTGCTATCTCCCACAGATCCCTCAGTGTCCCAGAGAACTGCTAGGATGAACCTCCACTAACCAGAGAGAAGAGAGACAAAAAAGAGAGAGACCTTATCAGACCTCCAGGTCTCACCCCATCTTCCAGCGAAGGAACCTTACAGAT
Source organism: Thaleichthys pacificus (assembly GCA_023658055.1). Lineage (NCBI taxonomy): Eukaryota > Metazoa > Chordata > Actinopteri > Osmeriformes > Osmeridae > Thaleichthys > Thaleichthys pacificus. The sequence continues at coordinate 16,693,297 of CM042866.1, read as the reverse complement.
TCCCAGTCCTCCACGACCCTCTCCTCCTCCTGAAAGAGAGAGAGAGAGAGAGAGAGAGAGAGAGAGAGAGAGAGAGAGAGAGAGAGAGAGAGAGAAAAAACTCCAGAGGCTTCTGTCACCCTCCTCACCCCCGCCCCCCACCCCTGTCCTCAGTATGGCCTCAGGCCTGGTGGGTAAGCTGGACCCTCGGAGGGTCCAATGGGGTGCCGCCTGGCACACCTTCACCTCCAGGGTGCTGAGGACCAAGCCGGTGGAGTCCATGTTGGATTCGGGCTCGTCGGCCACCGGCGCCCATGGGACCAGGCTGGCCCGGGTCCTGTCCACGGTGGACCTGGTGTCGCTAGGCGTGGGCAGCTGTGTCGGCACGGGCATGTACGTGGTCTCCGGGCTGGTTGCCAAGGAGATGGCGGGGCCAGGGGTCATAGTGTCCTTCATTATCGCCGCGGTGGCCTCGATACTTTCAGGTGAGGCGCCGACTATTAACATGATTTTTGCATATCTGTTGGTTTCGAATCTGTTGGATTTTCTGTTCTGTCACAGTAAAGTTTCTGGCTTGTGTCACACTGAAGGGCTTGTGTTCATTAACGTGACCAGGGGGTCTGTGGGAAAGCAGGGGAATGCCAGCCACAGGCAGTGACTAGGGGTTAAGTTGAGAACACTAAGGACTGGCGAATACGGAGCAAGGTTCTCATCAGCGGAGTGATGATGAAGAAGTGAGGAAGGCCAGGAGACCAGGCCTGCTGCCGCTACACATGAAGAACTGTCAGACACTTCCTCAGGTTTGAGGCTGGGAAGCTTGTGTTACTGTAACATACACATAATGTGTGTGTGTGTGTGTTCATATCTCCTCCCCTCACAGGAGTGTGTTATGCAGAGTTTGGGGTGCGTGTGCCTAAGACCACAGGCTCCGCCTACACCTACAGCTACGTGACGGTGGGCGAGTGTGTGGCCTTTTTTCATTGGCTGGAACCTGATCCTGGAGTATCTGATTGGTACAGCCGCGGGGGCGTCGGCCCTCAGCAGCATGGCTGACTCGCTGGCCAATCACAGCATCAGCAACTTCATGACGACGCACATTGGGACACTCAATGGCCTAGGTGAGAGGAGAGGGATCAGTGCTTGTGTGTGTGAGTGTGTGTATGCATGTGTGTGTTGAACATGAGTGTGTGTATGCAAGTGTGTGTTGAACATGAGTGTGTGTATGTGTTGAACATGAGTGTGTGTGTATGTGTTGAACATGAGTGTGTGTGTATGTGTTGAACATGAGTGTGTGTGTATGTGTTGAACATGAGTGTGTGTGTGTGTGTGTTGAACATGAGTGTGTGTATGTGTTGAACATGAGTGTGTGTGTATGTGTTGAACATGAGAGTGTGTGTATGTGTTGAACATGAGTGTGTGTGTATGTGTTGAACATGAGTGTGTGTGTGTGTTGAACATGAAGGTCCTTTATATGCTACTCCGACTCCGTATACGGATTGGCGGGCGGACAGATATGGACGGATACGATAGACTCTTTTTCGTTTATGGTTCTTCGTAGGCTGTGGGTGCTGAAAACAATGCACCGCCAGAAGAGTAGGTGGCGCAACGGTAATGATGTCGTTAGCGGACCAATCACAGCCAAGGGGGTATCCGTAACTATCCCAAAAGTTAGGAAATTCAGGAGGTGCACGTCGAGCACATCGGTCCACCGGCGTCTGTTTTTTGGAAAACGGAGTACCCTAAATAGGCCTTAAGTGTGTGAGTGTTGAACATGAGTGTGTGTGTGTATGTGTTGAAGATGCATGTGTGTGTATGTGTTGAACATGAGTGTGTGTGTGTGTGTGTGTTGAACATGAGTGTGAGTGTGTGTGTGTTGAACATGAGTGTTTGTGTGTGTGTGTGTGTGTGTGTGTTGAACATGAGTGTTTGTGTGTGTGTGTGTGTTGAACATGGGTCTTATCTGAAGACATCAGCTCTGGCATCCAGGTCAGTCAGGTCCTAGTGTGTGAAATCTGAAACATGCAGCCGTCATCTGAAGGACTGACTGACTGGATGACTGACTGACTGGCTGATTGACTGGATGACTGACTGGATGACTGACTGGATGAAGGACTGACTTACTGGATGACTGACTGACTGGCTGATTGACTGGATGACTGACTGGATGACTGACTGGATGAAGGACTGACTTACTGGATGACTGACTGGATGACTGACTGACTGGCTGACTGGATGACTGACTGGATGACTGGCTGGATGACTGGCTGGATGACTGACTGATTGGCAAGATGGCTGGATAAATGACAGGCTGATTGATTGATTGACTGACTGACAGGCTGGCTGAGTGACCAACTGATTGGGTGACTGACTGACTGGCTGACTGACTGACTGTGTATTAATGTGTGTGTATGACTGTGTGTGTGTCCCAGGTAAGGGAGAGCAGTCTTATCCAGATCTGCTGGCTTTGGTGATAGCCATCCTGGTGACTGTGATTGTGGCTCTGGGGGTGAAGAACTCTGTTGGCTTCAACAACATTCTCAATGTCATCAACCTCATGGTCTGGGTGTTCATCATGATCGCCGGAATGTTCTTTGTCGACGGAGCCAACTGGGACGAGGGACGCTTCCTCCCTTTTGGGTGGTCAGGGGTACGGTCTCATGTACACACACACACACACACATACACGCATCCACAAGCACATAAACAGGCAGGCGATCACACATATTGGTAACCATTAATTTAGTCCTGTGTGCGTCTGATTGTGTGCGTGTGCTTGTGTCTGCTTGTGTGTGTGTCTGCTTGTGTGTGTGCAGGTGATGCAGGGAGCGGCCACCTGCTTCTATGCCTTCATCGGCTTCGACATCATCGCCACGACGGGGGAGGAGGCCAAGAGCCCCAACACCTCCATCCCTTACGCCCATCACCGCCTCCCTCGTCACCTGCCTCACCGCCTACGTCTCTGTGAGTACGCACACACACACATACACACACACAGACCTGCACTCAAACACATACACTCACACACACACACCCACACACATACACACACACAGACCTGCACTCAAACACATACACTCACTCATGCCCACACACATACACACATACACACACACACAGACATGCACCCACACACACAACCACACACACAGGCATGCACACAAACACACAAAGGCGCACATACACATGCACACAAAGATATCCACACACACACAGGCATGCACAAACACACACACACCAACACACGTACACACAGACATGCACACACACACACGTACTATATGCCACATGAGAAACTACCCTATGCCAGCTATACAACTACATGGCATGTTATTCAGTGATATACAGTCCACACGCTGTCTCTATCTCCTATCTCACCCTCCTCTCCTTCTTGTCTTTCATCTTTAATCATAAAGAGATCTGATAGGCCAGAAGAGGGAGGAAGTATCTTGATCCATTTCAAACCCCTCAAACTGTTATTTCTAAACGTTCTGGTCCTTTGTTTTACCTGTGTGTGTGTGTGTGTGTGTGTGAGTCTCCAATCCCAGATCTTTGCTGATTCTGCTTGAAGAACACACCCAAGTTTTTTTGGGTTGGCTGTTTCTATGGTTACCTAGCTATCACTGGCCAATCAGCAGTGAGTTTGAGGAAGCCCTAGCTTATAGCCTTAGGCGGCGCCTATCCTCTGTTTATTAGTCTCTCTCTCTCTCTCTCTTCTCTCTCTCTCTCTCTCTCTCTCTCTCTCTCTCTCTCTCTCTCTCTCTCTTTCTCACTCACTCCTTTTCCCACTCTATATCTCAATCTTTCTTTCCCCAACATATTATTGTCTCTTTGCTGTCGTGTCACTATATACATTCTTTTCTCACTTGTGTTTTCTATCTCTCTCTCTACCTCCCTCTGTCTCACTCACTCTATCCTTCATCACCTCTACCTATCTGTTTCTCTGTCCCTTCCTCTTCCTCTCATCTTCATAATATTTAGAATGTCTTTCCTTGAGGAAGGCTGTGTATTTACTCTCCTCCTCATGAGGGACCATAATAACGATGACTGGGATTGGTTAAGGTTTGAGCTGTGCCAGTGTGACTCTCTGATTGGCTGGCATGTCTGTGGGAGGATGATTCTTTTTGCTCACACGATCTCTCCCTGTTAGTAACTGCTGGTCTTTTTGGTCTATGTGTATTTCTCCATAATCTCTCCATCCAAATCTCACAGCCCATGTTCTTTATCTGACAGTTGGGCCTGAATGATTGTATACGTCTTACACATGGATATCACACACATATTCGTATCAGATAGACAGACACACACACACACACACACACGTGTGAGTTATGCGCTTATGCGTTAAGAGACCCAGGCAAGGGAATTGCAAGTGAAGACTGAAAGTCTTTTTATTTTAGTTTGACCCTAACCGTGTATGTGTGTGTGTGTCTGTGTGCGTTCCTGTCTGTGAGTGTGTGCCCATGTGTGTGTGTGTCTGACCCGTGTGTGTGTGTGTGTCTGACCCATGTGCGTGCCTGTATGCGTTCCTGTGTGTGTGTGTGTGTGGTCTCCCAGGTGTCGGTGGTCCTGACTCTGATGGTGCCCTACAGTGAGATCGATGCCGACGCTCCTCTGATGGAGATGTTTGCCATGCACGGCTGTCTGTTCGCCAAGTACATCGTGGCTGTGGGCTCCATCGCCGGGCTGACTGTGTCCCTGCTGGGCTCACTGTTCCCCATGCCCAGGGTCATCTACGCCATGGCCGGGGACGGCCTGCTCTTCAAGTGAGTGAACACACACACGTGAACTCACACATGAACATACACATGAACACACACATGAACACACACACATGAACTCACACATGAACATACACATGAACACGCACATGAACACACACACACACATAAACACACACACACACATATAAAAACACACACACATATAAACACACACAAACACATGCACAGATAGAAACACACACACATATAAACACACACATATAAACACACACACACACACATATAAACGCACATTAATAAACGCACGCACACAAATTCACAAGCACACACACACATGAACACGCACAGCCCCACACATTCATATACACGCACCTACACACTCATAGTATACAGTCTATACAAATAAAAAAATATATAAACACACACGTGAACACACGCACTAAGTGCATGACAGCACTTTTCTAGGCACTACTGTAATTGAGACATCATTGAAAGACTTTAGTTGAGTAAGTGAGATTGCACTGTAGTACTATTAGTTTTGTTCACCATCAATCAGCCACTGTAATCGAGATGTTGTTGTTGCTACATACTTAGGAAATTGAGATACCTTTGTTGTAGTAGTACAGTATTGCAGTAATGTAGTTCCACTGTATTATTACAGTATTGCAGTAATGTAGTTCCACTGCAGTATTACAGTATTGCAGTAATGTAGTTCCACTGCAGTAGTACAGTATTGCAGTAATGTATTTCCACTGTAGTATTACAGTATTGTAGTAATGTACATTGTCGTATTACTTTTGTTCACCATGTCTATTTTGAGATGTGATTACTTTGTGATGCTGCTAGTAAAATACTTTTCTTTGACTCTGATCACCGAAACACTGTAGAATGAATCATTAGAACTCATGCTTAATCTTCTAATGTACTTTCTATGTGCACTATCTGTCCTTTGCTTCGGTAAAAGCACCTGCTAAAGTGAATGAAATGAAAAATGAATCACTCCACACACACTCATGAACACACACAGTCTCACACACTCTGAAGAACACAGAGGCACACATGCATGAATATCAGTGCACACACACACACACACATACTTCCTTGCCATAGTTTTTGTTGTTAGGCTTGCTAATGTGTATGTTCTTATATCTTGTCGTGTCTTGTGTGTGTGTGTTTCTGTGTGTGTGTGAGTGTGTCTCTGTGTGTGTGTGTGAGTGTGTCTCTGTGTGTGTGTCTCTGTGTGTGTGTGTGTTTCTGTGTGTGTGTGTGTTTCTGTGTGTGTGTGTGAGTGTGTCTCTGTGAGTGTGTCTCTGTGTGTGTGTGTGAGTGTGTCTCTGTGTGTGTGTCTCTGTGTGTGTGTGTGTTTCTGTGTGTGTGTGTCTCTGTGTGTGTGTGTGTGTGTGTAGGTTCCTGGCCAACGTGTCTCCCTACACAGAGACCCCAGCAGTGGCCTGTGTGGTGTCGGGCTGTCTGGCTGCCCTGCTGTCTCTGCTGGTCAGCCTGAGAGACCTGATAGAGATGATGTCCATCGGGACCCTGCTGGCCTACACTCTGGTGAGACACGTCCAGCCTCACACTGGTCCCCTCACACACCCCCTTAGAGATGACGACATAGACTGACCAGGCCTAGTTTCTGGTCTGGTCTGGTCTGATCTAGTCTGATCTGGTCTGGTCTGATCTAGTCTGATCTGGTCTGGTCTGATGTGTGTGTGTGTGTGTCTAGGTTAGTCTGTGTGTGCTGCTGCTACGCTACCAACCCGAGAGTGACATCCACGGCTTCGTCAACTTCCTGTCCGAGGAACAGAACAACAGGAAGAAGGAAGGTGTGCTGGCCGAGTGTGAGAAGGACGCCTGCTCACCAATCAGCGAGGCCGATGAGTATGGAGGCGTGGCCACCAACACCTGTGGAGCCAAAAACCTCCCGTCGCTAGGCGACAATGAGATGCTGATCGGCAAACCCGATAAGACCACGTACACGGCCAGCCACCCTAATTATGGCACGGTCGACATGATGACGGGCATCGAATCCGAGGAGTCGGAAACCGGGTTCTCGCGGCGGTTGAAGAAGCTCATTGGTCCACATTACTACACTCTGAGGATCCGATTGGGTCTCCCGGGAAAGATGGACCGGCCCACCGTGGTCACAGGGAAGACGGTGACCGTGTGCGTGCTTCTGCTCTTCATCATCTTCTTCGTCTTCTGCTCCTTCATCATCTTCGGTAAGGAGACCAGCCCTGGAGGTTGGAATGGCCCAGGCTTTGTCTGTCACCACTGACTTCTGGTCTTCTGCATTCGAAATAAACACTTTAATTGTTTCAAATGCTACATCTGTCAAATAAATAAATAAATAAAGTGTATGTTCGACTAAAGGGAAAGTAAAATCTCCTGCTCCTTCTCCTGCTCCTCCTGCTCCTCCTGCTCCTCCTCCTTCTCCTGCTCCTCCTTCTCCTTCTCCTGCTCCTCCTGCTTCTCCTCTTTCTCCTGCTCCTCCTGCTCCTTCTCCTGCTCCTCCTCCTCCTGCTCTCCTTCTCCTGCTCCTCCTCCTGCTCCTCCTGCTCCTTCTCCTCCTTCTCCTGCTCCTCCTCCTGCTCCTCCTCCTTTCTAACTCCTCTTCCTCCTCCACGTCTACTTCCTCCTCTCTACAGGGGCGGGATACATAGGTGAGGGTCGCTGGTGGGCGGTTCTCCTGCTAGTTTTCCTCATCATCTTCATCACCCTGCTGGTCGTCATCATCCTCCAGCAGCCGGAGAACCCGAAGCGTCTGCCGTACATGGCCCCCTGCGTCCCTTTCGTCCCCGCCTCCGCCATGCTCGTCAACATCTACCTCATGCTCAAGCTGTCCGCCATCACCTGGATTCGTTTCGCCATCTGGTGCCTTGTGGGTAAGAGAAAGAGCCACCGTTTGATTGGATATTCTTCTTCTACTATAAGTCTACTACGTATTTGACTACTTCTTATTCTACGTAACTACTACCAATAGTCTAGTACTTATTCTAGTCTACTACTTATCTACTTATCTAGTAGTCTACTACTAGCTATTCTACTTAGTCTACTACTTACCTGTACTACTTTCTTATTCTACTTTGTCTTCTACTACTTACTCAACAACACCTTGTTTTCTTTTTTATTGTTACGCAATGTAAAATAAGAAAACTGACTGGACTCTTCAGAACGTAGGAGCAGAAGCTCCTGCTCCATTTTTTTCCCTCATCCAGTGGGTTGGAGTTCTCTGGGGTGTTAGTTGCCATGTGAGTGGGATTGTAGGAGAACATTCTGGCTGCCTTTCTTCTCCCTGGGGAGAAGGAACCACACTCTGACTCAGTCTGAGTGGGAAGAGCATGTTTTATTTCCACGGACTGTTCGCAAGTGTGTGTGCTAGGGTATGGATACACAAGGTCAAACAGTGTGTGTGTGTGTGTGTGTCTCCAGGTGTGCTTATCTACTTTGGCTACGGCATGTGGAACAGTACTCTGGAGATCTCAGCCAGGCAACAGGAGGTCCACGCCTCCACCTACCAGCGCTACGACCAGGGCGTGGACGAGGGATTCACCGGCTTCGACGACGACTTCTACCCCCCTAGCAACGACGCCTGGGGGGCCCCCGAGGGGGGATCTGGGCTGACTCCACCCCCGGCCAACAAGGCCGGAGTGGATGGGACGGCACCGAAGGGCGGGGCTAAGAGCATAGCCAATCATGCCCTGGCGGAGGAGGATCCGATGGATTTCTGAAGAGACTGACTTGATGTTGCCCTGAATGTACTGCCTGTTTGCTGCCTGGGGATGGTGTATGTGTGTGTGAGTGTGTGTGTGATTTCACCCTTGGACTGGATTGTCACATTTTGTTTGATTGGTGAATGTTTGGTTGTTCAGCAATGCCTGTTGTTGTCCACCCTGTCACAATGTTCCTCACGCTGTTGTCTGCAGATCAAGGTTAGGATCGGTCCCATTCTCAGACAGAGAGAAAGAGAGAGGAAGGAAGAAAGATCGAAAGTTTGTTTAGTTTACTGGCCATTTACTGGATCCTCTGAAACTCAAATGTCTTTGACGGAGCGTCAGCACAGTGTCTGTTTTTCCTTTTCCTTTCCTTTTTTTTGGTGATTCCTAGAAACAGACAGAGAAAGAGAAAGAGAGGGAGAGCGAAAGGGGAGTGTGAAGGAGAAAGATGAGATGAGTCAGCAACCCTCTTCCTGTTTCAACACACAGAGGAAGCTGTTAAAGCACTGGGCCCCGGGTCACTTCCTGTGTCCAGGTGTCTGATTTGCTGCTCTGCTCTGCTCGTCTTATCTATGATGGACAGAAACCAGCTGCATACACACACACACACTGACACTGCTGAACAGGCCTATTTAAACAGTGGAACAGTCCTGTTATAGAAGCTAATGCTCATGGTCTGTTCTATGGACTGATCATGGTTCTGTGTGTGTGCATTCATGCGTGAGGGTGTGTGTGTGTGTCTATTGAAATAGTGACCAAATTGTCCAGTGAGATTCTAGTTAACTTGGTTTGTGTTAAATACAATACACAGTACTATTCCTCCCCTCCTCTTACAATCTCTTTCTTTCTTTCTTTCTTTCTCTCTCTCTCTCTCTCTCTCTCTCTCTCTCTCTCTCTCTCTCTCTCTCTCTCTCTCTCTCTCTCTCTCTCTCTCCCTCTCTCTCTCTCTCACCAGACATACACACACTGAATGAATGATATACTGTACGAGATGGGCATTGATGGGCACAAATAGTAATTGGACTTGGCTTGAAATAGTGCCTTCATGTGTGTGTGTGTGTGTGTGTGTGTGTGTGTGTGTGTGTGTGTGTGTGTGTGTGTGTGTGTGTGTGTGTGTGTGTGTGGGTGTGTGTGTGTGCGTGTGCGTGTGTGCGTGTGGCGAAAATATAGATTTTTTGTAGCCATTATGCTTTTCTCTTCCTATAAACATACATTTGTGTTGGTCTTACCTTTTGGTCCAGGTAGTCCCTTAGTTAGCATATGCACACACACACACACATACACACTAGACACCCACACAACCTGCACCTGTCAGCTTTACCTTTCCAAAAATAGAGGTAAGAGAACAAAGAGAGAGAAAACAAAGAGAAGGGGAGTGAGAAAGAGGGAGAGAGAGAGAGAAGAGAGAGAGAGGAAGAGAGAGAGAGAGAAGAGAGAGAGAAAGAGAGAGAGAGAGAGAGAGAGAGAAAGAGACGGAGGGAGGGAGATAGAGAGACGAAGTGAGAGATAGAAGGAACTTTGAAGTGCTAACTGCATGGCTAGCTAACTGTCTGCTGTTCTGTGTGCCCTGTTCTTCTGTGTGGTTTGCTGTTGCCTATCCTCCTCTCTGCTTGGTTCCTCTCCTCTTCTTCTCCTCTCCTCCTCTGCACCTCCTCCTCCTCTGTTCCTTTCGTCCTTTCATCCTCTTCTCTGCCTTGCTTGTGGGATGTGGGTTGAATTCTGTGTGATCGTATCCTTCCAGAGCGCCCCATAGACTGTACTAGGAAACCCCTAGGCACTCCCATGCCCTCCCCATAACCTCTGCCCCCACCCCCCTTCCTCATCCCCCCAACCCAGCCTCTAACCTCAGCCCAGCCCATGTCCTCACCCCAGCCTCCAGCCCCTGCTGCTGCATTGGCCCCTCCTGGGGAAGCCTTACATGTCAAATGCACTAAACTGATGCCACGCTAGCCCTGACCCCTGACCCCTGCCCTCCAACCCCTACTCCAGTTTCCCCTTAAACTACACTTCCCAGAGTTCCCGTTCCTGTTCAGGTATGGGCTTGCCTGTGTTATCCTGTGAATGATTGTATGAAGTTGTATGGCAAACCCTATTTAATCCTCACATACTGTAGACAAACACACACAAACACACACAAACACACACACACATTCAGCTCAGCCAAAACATCCCTTCTTTACATTCATGATTCAGCCAAAATGAACAAGGGACATGGCCCTTGTGTCGAACTAGCTCTTTATCTTCTGTGTGTGTGTCTTTGCAAGTGTCTGTGAGGGATTGTTTGTGTGCATTTTTGTGTGTGCGCACGTGTGTGCATGAGTGTCTGTGTGCATGTGTGTGTGTGCACAAGTTTGTGGCCGTGTGTGTGTTTGTGTGTGTGTGGTTCTGGTTTTTGTGCCTCCATGTGGTTGTTTGGTGACTGTAGCATGCTGTCAAGCATGAGGCTCCTATCCCAGCTGTTGTCATTGCATGTGGTGACTGACCGCGCAGGATACTATAGAACTCACTCCAACGCCCAACCCCAAACCATCTGACCCCTAACCCCTGGCCCTGGGTGCCTAATGAACGTGTGACACGAGGGTACAGTTGGTGCAGCTTACCAGACATGAAAAACAAGTTACCCGGACAGCTCCAAACCGAATTAAATCTCTGAGCTAAAGCCTAGCCCTATTGAACCAACCCCGAACTCTGTGCTTTAACCAGGTCCACGTCTAGGGTCCCCAGGTGCATGTTTGACAGAGTGATACATGTAGCAGGCCTCGAGGAGGGGGTGAGGGTGGGCTGGGGGGTGACCCCATTACCATCGACCCCCCACCCCAACCTCCTCTACCACAGCCTCTGTTTACAAAGCAAGCCAAAGTCCCACAACCATCGTTTACTTTCTCAAAGACGAGCACCGTTCGAACAGAGCAGCCGCTGACCTGAGCGGGTTAGAGAGCAGCAGTGGAGCATTCGCTTCGAAACGAGTTCATCACCGACACGGTTAACCCTTCATGACCCCTGGTGAGGCGCTAGATTCTGTATGTTCACCTGATCCAGACCATTTGCGTGATCCTTTAACTGACTGGAAGTTAACCACTGGGTGTTTTCTGTAGTAGTTTAAGAAGCAGGCCCATCACACCGAATCTGACCCATTAGACACTCCTGTGATGGATGCCTGACAGCATAGATAGAAGACGGTGAAACAGAAGAAACACTTTAACAAAGAAGGATTTTTCTAGAGCTGTCTCCCAACCTTGCGCGTTTGAAACCGGAAAGGCGGAGGGCAAGCGTGACAGGAAGGTGTATATTTTTTAACAACTTCCGTCTAGCTAGAAAGATAAGGCTCAGTTTAAGATGTTTTCTTTTCTTTTTTGGGATCCAAGACCATTTATTCTACTCTATTAAACTGTTTAGAAATTAGGGCGGACTACTTTAGGTATATAAAAAAACTATTTTATTATAACTCTACAACAACAAAAAAAGACATTATCCAACTGACGACAACAAATGTTGCCACTATTGCTTTTAAAGCCCGCTACTATTTGTTACTTTGGTCTTGGGAGATGGTGTTCCCATGCTTCCCCTGTGCTTGTGTCCAGGCCTGGTGTGTCAGGGTGTCCAGCCTGTCAGCCATGTTGATGCTGGCTCTCTTTGCTGCCTGGATGTTCCTTTCTCCTCTGTATATTTTAGTACAAAGTTGTATAATGTAGTTGGGGTTTGTTATGTTGATGTTTTCTATGGTTTCCTCCTTGTGTCTGATTCTCTGCTCCTTGGTGCACTTCTCTGCTGCGTTGTTGATATCGCCTTCCATGCAAAAATGAAAGTTATATTTATTGCAAATACCAAACTAATGACTCCTGTTTTACCTTGCTGTGTCGGGTTAATTGACTCAGGGATTCGAACACACACACATACACACGTACAGAACACACACACAAAGACTCACGCAATACACTCACACATTAGCACACATATCAACAGTGAGAATGAGACTTGGGGAGTGCGTGGGGAGGAGTATGAGCAGGACAGCGTGTGACTGTGTTGTTAGGGGACAGAATCTTCTGTTCTGGTGTATCCAGCACAAGGACACTGATAGAACATTCTGGTAATGATGCATTGGCTGCTATCTGATTCTCTCTCTCTCTCTCTCTCTCTCTCTCTCTCTCTCTCTCTCTCTCTCTCTCTCTCTCTCTCTCTCTCTCACACACACACACACACACACACACACACACACACAGGTGGCTGTGCCACAGCTCGTTAAAAACAGACACACACTTGTCCACGTCACCATCCTTTATCTACAGAGAGATAACCGACAGGTCCTGGAGCCAGATGGACTGAGCAGAGCACAGCCCAGGATTACAGAGTATATGAGAACCCCCCCCCCCCCCTACACACACACCTCAACTTCCTGTGTATGTGGGTCAAATTTAAATTATTTCGCCAGAGACAGAGAAAGAGGGAGAGGGGAGGAGGGAGAAATGGAGATAGATAAAGGGACAGAGAGAGGAAAATTGAGTAGAGAAAGCAAGAGATAGAAACCGGCAGATGATCTTATCCTTTTCTTTTCAATCTTCACCAAGTAGTAACTCTGTTTCCACAAAAACTGAAGACACGCACGCCTGTCTTTGTCGGAATTCTCATCTTTATTACATCAGACCAAACAACAGTACGTCAACGGAGCAAGAATGCAACAACACTGGAACACATAGATCATAATAAATAACTGAGGCTAAGACTGCAGAGGTCCAGAGATGATACGTGACGCAGAGAGGTGCTGTGGTCTCTGAGCACCAGCGGGACCAAGGGCCAGGCTTGTGTACAAATCGTTCAAGGTCAGGACCCTGTTTCTGGTTACCCAGATGAGACAGAATGGTTTCCCTCCCCAGTGAATACTCAGACATCCACACCTAAGCCAACTCTGCCTGACATATTGGCATGTGGTTCATATCCACTGCCAGGATGGTGAACTAAAATGTGGTCTCACAGAATACTAGCATTTCATAAACTTGAGCATGTCTGTGGTCTGATTCAGTTTCTAATGATCCTGTCCTATTTACACACATGTGAAATGCTCAAAGAAATATAACCGATTCATTACACTTAACAAACCCCAAAATAAAAGGTACACATCTTTATGTTGAAAAAAAAAATGCACATTAACATTGAAGAATATAAAATTGAAGAAAAAACGATTAAAAACAAAGCTCAGTTAAAAAGTCCATCAGGGCAGGGCATGTGGGTAGGACCCCTGGTTTGTCTGCAGGCATCACCTCGGACGCCTATCTAATTACTTAACCTGGGCTTGAGTCTGTGCCACACCCCCCTGCAAAGGATGCTGGGAGATTAGCTCAGCTGTACAAAAACCATCCATTGTGGTTTGAAATAGAGCTTCCCAAATAAGTGTGTGTGTGTGTGTGTGTCTTGGCTAGTTGTCTAGGCTTGTCGTTGGCCTCAACCTCAGACGTGGGCACTCTTGGCATGGTTGGAGGAGGGGGGGGGCTGGTTTGGTCCCCCCTGTTTAGAGTAGTAGAAACGTCCGTTGTCCTGGTAGGGGTGCTGGGACTCTGAGGAGCAGCAGGTGAGGAGGGAGCCCCCCAGCAGGCAGAGGGCGGCCCCCACCCAGCCGGCGTACAGGGAGAAGCCGAACGACATGAGGCCCTGCTCCTGGTGGGCTCCGATGGGGAACCACACGGTCGATATGATCCCACACATGGCTGGGGGGGGGGGGGGGGGGGGGTAGAGAGGGGGGGTGCACGGTTAGAACACACCTACACCAAGCATTTGCAGACATACACACACACATATAAATATGAGAGAGAGAGAGAACACAGAAAACACATAAAACACACTGTACACACGAACACTAACAAATTCTCACACAATCACATAGAATCAAACATTCTTTGCATTTTGTGTTTCACACTGTGAAGTAAGACATTGCAAAAAATGGAGAGGATATAGAGAGAAACATGATAACACTTTTTTTACATTGTTTTTTGATGGCCAGTGAGTGGGCTATAGATGTTGGAAAACCGTCAGATATAAATAACGCGCACACAGTCACACACACGCTAGCAGAGGGGTAGGGCAGCAGCTGAAGTTCCACTGTGAACAGGAACAGAGAGGGTGTGGAGGAGGTGGGAGGGGAGGAATGCACACTGGACTCAGAGGGTGGGGAGGATCCACTGACAGGAACTGTGTGTGTTTGTGTGGGTGTTTGTGTGTTAGTATGTGTGTGAGTGTATGTGGACACTGTGTGTGTATGTGTTTTTCAAAACACTCTAGGGAAGAAGACAGTCATGTTTTGTATCCTCTGCTCTCAGCACCTCATAAGGACTAGAGCTAGTGGTCCAGGGTTTCAGCAAGGTAGTGCTGGGTCAGGTGTCATGGGTCAGGGGTCAAGGACTGGGGTAGGGCTGGGCATGAGGTCTTGGTTTCCTGTCTGGGAGGTTAACACTCATCCAACAGCTAACTAACCTAGATTAGGTTCATATTATGAACAATTTATATACATACATGGAACAGAGTGCAAAGTATGACAGCAGTATGGAGTTAAGTATTGAGTGTGAAATATTGTGTGGAGGGCAAAATAATTTCAACAAGTTGTGGGTCTAGTCCCCAGAATTGTTAGGTTGTTTGGTCCACTAACAAGTTTAGTAGCTATGCTATGGAGTCAATTACCCAGTTTGGAAGCAAGGTTATGGGCTCAGTTACCTGGTTTAGTAGCTAGGCTGAGGGGTCAGTTGCCTAGTTCAGTAGCTAAGCTGAGGGGTCAGCTGTAAGTGGGTGGAGGGTTTCAGTGTCTTACCTACGAGGAGCAGGAGGACGCCCCCCAGGACAGAGCGCTTGTTCTTAGCGCTCTCCGGCTCTCCGCCCAGGTTGATGCAGGGCATGGACATGAGGACAAGACCCACCGCAGGCAGACCCAGGATAGAGCCCGTGATCATCAGAGCTCTCGACGTCTGGATGTACGCTGAACACACACATAAACACACACGCATACACACACATTTTTACACAGAAACACATTCATATACATATATGCATATATATATATATATGTATATACATATAAAGCGTCTGCTAAATGCATAAATGTAAATATACACAATGTTAATTTGTCAGCAGTGAAATTAAACCTCGTTCCTTTCTGTGGACAGGATAGGAGAAGCTTCCAGTGGCTAGTTTCTCTTTTATTAATAAAGATGAACGATTTTGACTACACACAAAAAATGTAAACGAATTTGTTATAGTGCAGAAACGTTTCTCCGTACACAAGATGTTTCAAGAAATTACTGGAAGAGAACACTAAAGACGACAAGTAGAGAAGTTTCTAGTCTAGGTTTACCTGGCAGCTCCAGGATTTGGGTCAGAGATATACAGTGGTACAGGGCTGTGGAGATGACGCACTCGGCCCATAGGCCTTTGGCTCCCAGCTCGTCCATCTTCTTACAGGTGTTCATGCCGTATTTACACGTCACCACCCAGTCGTTGGTGGCCGTGGCGATCAGGATGCCCACCCAGCCAATGAAGCTGAGCAGAAAACCGCACATCTGAAGACAGGAGTTCGCCATGAGCCAAATAATCCCGGGTTAAAGTATGAGAAAAGAATCCCCCAAAAGCACCAAATACTAGTTGATGTAGATCAGTTGCGTTTGGCAGAGTATGTTGTAAAAGGCAGTTGTATTGATTTTAGTAATGATATTCCAAGTGTTAATCCAATCTGAAAATGATCTCTCAATACAATAATTCCTTCAGTTTGGGGAAAACTCAACTTCTTAAGAATGAGAGAAGCGCATCTACATGGGTTTTATATGGAAAAGTTATTTTGGAGGAAGACCACCCAAAAACGTCCAACCAATGGGATGCTTGGAAATAAAAACTAAAAATGTATTATCTCCTCCTTCGCCCTGGCCGTAGCCCTCTCCATGGCTCTGGCCCGACCCTTCTCTCATTATAGAACATTACTGCCACCTGTTGGCTTGTGGAGGTATCAGTGACGCCTGTAGCTGCTAAACTGTTCAAACTGGACTGAATGACTAGCAGGGCTCTCAAGTCATTCAACCATTTCACACGCTCTAATTTAATACCTTATATTTATTTAAAGGATAACTTGTCCCGCTATACAATTAATAGACGAGGAGCAGGCATACGGAGGTAAGTTTTCTGCCGAGTTGAGAGCTTTCTAGAGTTATGCAGTTGAATGCCACCTACCAGCCAATCAGAAACACCAGCAACCGCTCCCCCTCCTCCAAACGTAGTAGTACCCAAAAATTGACAGGAATCTCACGCCAAACTTTTGATACAATTTGAGACCCCTGGACTAGCCTAATGACTTATTCCGCTCTCGCTATTACTGTAATTTACGGCTCGATTCACTCCGGAAACACTGAATCTATATCTCGACCAATCTAGTTATATTTTATAACTTAATATAGTTCATAACACCTCGATTCATGATTAGAATCTGTTTGCACATTCATAATTCATAACTAATGGCGCCACTATGATGCAGTTCTCCCTGCGGCCACTAGAGAGAGTCATATGATTACATGTTTAATTTTCGGGTAGCAGTGGTCTTTAAATGAAAGAATACCTCCGCCATTCATTTCCGTCTGCAACATACGGCGGGAGTGTGATGATGGGAGCAAGATGAGCAATGATTCCACGACCCCCATCTTAAATGACGCCCTGATAAGACTTGCTAACGGAAGCCAAACAGGCACTAGCAATCTAAATTAATTTAAGGGTGTATATTTTTACATGGGGTCCTCAATTCCTGCCCTACCTCTGGCTGTAATAGATTAATTGACTGTACATGATACCAACTCTGTCATGAGAGATTAATTAACAATTCACAAATCTAAGACAGGTTGTCATCAAGCCTCCATGGTGATGGATGGAGGTGTGGAACTGAGCCCCTTTTTATCTCTAGATTTCATATCCCCTCCTAGTCCATTCCCATTCTAACATCCATCCCTCCCTCAACTCATGTGGTTCCATCTGAAACAGCTGAACACATCTCCATCATGTTGATAAGTAGCTGTGACCACCCAGCCATGTAAACACAACACGGTGACGCTCCACTGCTCCTAACTCTCTCTCTCTCTCTCCCTCCCAAACTCTCTCTCCGTCGTCCTCTCTAGCACTCTCTATCTCCTACTGTCTCCATGCTTGATTACTCTATATTTGTCTGTTTCTCTCTGTCTCTCTGTCTGTTTCTCTTTCTGGGTCTCTCTCGTCTTTTGTTTCCTCACTCATTTCATTAATCTAATGGAGGTGCTAGCTCTGGAGAACAGGCAAAGAGACACAGATGTTGCTTAGGGAGATGGAAAGCAAGGGAAGAGAGAGAGCGAGAGAGAGAGAGAGAGAGAGAGGGAGAGAGAGAGAGAGAGGGAGAGAGAGAGAGAGAGAGAGAGAGAGAGAGAGAGGAAGAGAGGGAGAGAGAGAGAATGAGAGAGAATGAGAGAGAAAGAGAAAGAGAAAGAGGAAAGAGAAAGAGAAAGAGAGAGAGAGGAAGACAGAGAGAGAGAGAGAGAGAGAAGAGAGAGAGAGGAAGACGAGAGAGAGAGAGAGAGAGAGAGAGAGAGAGAGAGAGAGAGAGAGAGAGAGAGAGAGAGAGAGAAAGAGCTATATACGCAAACATATATTTAAAACCTGAGAGAACAAGAAGGATGTCTCCATAATTCCCGGCATAGTTTGTCTGATACAGGAGGAGTGAGGCAGCATGGGAATGGGAATATTATGCTAATGTGGAGGGATGCCGTGGTGACAGAGAGAGATGATGGGATTTTGGTTCTCCTTTGGGGTTCTGTGCTTGGGGGGGGGGGGGGGGGGGGGCTGTACGTTAGATCAGGGGAGAGAGACTACCACACCCTCAGTGAGGGAACTGTCACTCGGCCGAGAGTCTGGGAACAGGAGGAGTAGGATTAGGAGCAGTGGGACTAGGAGAAGACAGAGAAGGAGGAGGAGGGGGGAAAGGAGGAGGAGAAGGAGGGGAAGGATTAGCAGGAGGAGAAGACAGAGCAGGAAGAGTAGGGTGGAGCAGGAGGAGAAGAAGGAGCAGGATGACTGACAGGAAGAGGAGGTGTAGCAGGATTAACAGGAGGAGGAAAAGTGGTCTCCGCGACTGTCTACCTGCAGAGGTGACTGATGGTGAAGAGCAAGTGGAGCAACGACTGATGGTCCAGAACCAGAAAGGACACCTTCAGGACTGCTCAGGAAACCAGCCAGCCATGACAGACACCCTGTCTCTCCTCTCTCCTGTGGGGGACATGAAGACTGGCTCAAGGAAGTCACTCGCAGTTTGAAGTTGTTCACTGCAGACAATCGATTACAAAGTCACCACCTAAAACTGTTACCGTCTTCATCGACAAACAAAGAGGGATGCTTCCCTATCTCCTTTCCTCTCCTCTCTTTTCTTCTTAATCTCTTCTCTCATTTCTTCTTCTCTCTACACTCCCCTTCTCCTCTCCTGTCCTCTCCTTTCCTCTCCCCTCTATTCTCTTCTCATCGCTTGTCTCTCGCTTCTTCTCTTCTTCTCTCCTCTATTCTCCCCTTCTACTCACCGTTCCTTCCCTCTGCTCTCCTCCATTCTGCTGTTGGCCTCTCCTCCTCTCCTTCCTTCTCCTTGTCTGCTCCTGTCCCACCAGACGGAACAGCTGGGAGGTTTGAGGGCCCCCCTCAGATCTTTGTGTCTGATGTTCTCTCCCTGTGTGTCGGAGCTGCAGTTGAGATCCATCACTGCAAACCGTGTTTGCGATTAGTATCAATTAATCACAACAAACTGCGTTAGCAATTACCCATGATACATCACTGCTGGCGCTAACGACCGCTTGGCCCAGCCTCACCACTGGGGAGATGGAGAAACACACGCCCCTCGCACTTGTTTCTCCCCATAGGTCTTTCTGGGACAAAGAGAAAGGTGGAGAGAGGGAGGTATGGAGGGACAGAGAGAGATGGAGTGAGAAAGCAAGAGAGTGAGAGGCGGCGGTCCGAGATGGGTTTTAGTGGAACAACAAGAGAGGTGGAGAGGGGAGGGTGAAGAGAGATAGAGAAGGAGAGAGAAAGAGAGAGGGCGGGGGAGAGGATAGGGACGGGCGTGGACTAGCAAGAGAAATGGAGAGAATGATATATGCTTGTGTCTGCCGGCACTTCTGGAGTAAGGAGCAGGACCAGAAGTTTAACACTACTGTAAATATACTGTCTGTTTGTCTGTGTGTGTGGGTACTTTTCTGTACATTAACGTCATTGAATAGATTTTTGCTGGTGCCCAGCCCAAACTGAAAGAGGACTAGAGAGAGAGAGAAAAGGTTAGGTAGATACAGTACGTAGATATACTGTATATATATATATATAGTAGGCTATATATATATATATACAGACAGACAGACATAAAGGAAAAAGAAAATAACAACTTTTTAGATCCTCCAGAGGAAATTTCATCCGTAACAAAAACAGGTAGAAAGCAAGTGTGGCACCCTAAATAAATAAATACCATAAATAAGTAAATATAGAGGACTTTCATGGAGTGCCCTATTGTGACTGTTGTACCAGCTTTTAGACAAGAAGGGATTCAAAACCTGCCACAAAACTACAAAGCATTACAATCCTGTAATAATTATTGTGAACACATCTTGTATATATAGCATACATGATCCATTTGTTCTTTGTATTAACTTAATTTCTTTAGGATTATTTATTACACAGACTCAAAACCAACTAAGAACTGTGACCACTGTTTCGTTGCCTGGCAACCCTTCCTTGTGGTGCTCCGCTCACCGTTGTTAATCTTAACAACAAATGATTGAAGTTATCCAAATGATAGAGCAGACAGCAGTGCAGCCAATCAGAACCGGGGTTGGTCTGCAGGACAATGGTCTCCATGCTACCTGTCTCTCCCCTCAACTCTGTGGGCCGGGAGGTGGAGGAGGGCTCATCTGATTTCGTGTACCCAGACTGTAGATTTCATTCAGGCTGAAGCTGTGATGATTGTCAGCTCTCAGCACAGTGGTCGATGGGGCCTGTAGGAGATCCTGCACGTTCAGTTCATTATCTCAGTTCATTATCTCGGCATCTCTGGAACCATGCTGTTCCCTTTAATTTCATGTAATCGCCATCATCTTTTTCTATTTAGTTATCTCTTTCCCTGTATCTTTCTCTCTCATTACGAATCCATTTATTTTCCGCCCTTACGTGAGGCAGACTTTTTACCCTCTAAGATCAGTCCATCCATCCATCCGTCAGTCACTCCATCCATCCACTCATCCAACCATCCATCCATCCGACCATCCATAAAGCCTCTCTCTGACATGCTCGTGTTCACGTTTTATAACTGCTTAAATTAGATTTCTCATCATCGCGCTCCTCCCTGTAATCCTTCCATCCTCTCCTCCTCTTCCCTCCCTGTTGTCACCCAGAATAGAATAATATATGCTTTTTACACGGTGGTCCCAGCATTATCTACTGTAGAAGATGGTAAGGTGTGAGGAGAGGGAGACACAGAGATAGATAGAGAGGCAGAGAAAGAGAGAGAGACGTAAGGAAAGAGATGTAGATTTCTGAAAACCTTTAATTGGTTAGTTTAACTAGCCATATGGCACCAGTTACATCCCATTACAGAAATGACATGATTACATTGACGCAGGATAGTAAACTAATATACTACAAATGAACACAAAAAGCACCCCCTGGTGACAAATGTAACACTATAGCCTCATAGGTATAGAGAGAGAAGGGTAAAGAGAGAGGTAGAGAGTGGCAGAGCGAGAGAGAAGTAGAGAGATTGTTGCTCGTGTCTCATATATCATCGGCAGAGTTCTGCAGCAGTGACTGGTCTCAGCTGGTGCTGAGCCAAAACTGGACCACAGTGTCATATTCCAGCCCAGCCCAGCTCAGCCTAGTCCAGCCCAGCTCAGCCTAGTCCAGTCCGATCCAGTACAGCTCCCCCCTCTCTTAACCCCTCCTCCCTCTCTCCCCCCTCTCCCTCACTTCCCTCCCTACCCCTATCTCTGTCCTCCTCTCTCCCCCTCTCTCCCCCATCTCCACCCCCCTTCTTCATCTCTCTCCCGCCCTCCCTCCCCCTCTCCTACCCCTCCCTCCTCTCCCCCTCTTCCCCCCTCTCCCCCCTCTCTCTCCCCTCTCTCCCCCTCCCTCCCCCCTCTCCCTCCTCTCCCCCCTTCCCCCTCTCCCCCGCTCCCTCTCCCCCTCTCTCTCCCCCTCTCTCTCCCCCTCTCTCTCCCCCTCTCCCCCCTCTCCCTCCCCCTTCTCCCCACTCCCCTGCGTTGGGCCTGCCATAGCCCCAGTCGTCCATTGTGTGTTGACGTTGTTAGCGCTGCCTGTCAGGAAGCAGCAGGGTAAAGCCTCGCTCGCACAGGAACGCCAAAGCCAGCTCTGTCACCCTCCGAGGGGACTGTCAGGGTGCATGTGTGTCCCCTCCGTCTTCCCTATCTGTCTGTATTAAACCACTGAGACAGGAAGTGTCTAGACGGGAAAAAAATCCAGAGTCGTAGAGGAGTAAGCCCTGCCTTGTAAAGTATTACAGGCCTCATCTTACCCCTCTGGTCTGAAACAAGCCCATTTAAACAAGGACGCTTTAACCTCTCGGTCTTGTGTGTTGGGGTCTGTGTGTGTAGGCGTGTGTGTATGTGTGTGGGAGGGGGAGAGGGGTGGAATGAGGGAAAGGGGTGAGAGGTGGGGAGAAGGGATGAAGGGATGAAGGTTGAGGGGTGAGGAGTGAGGGATATATCGTTAGTTTAGGGGATTTGGGGTTGAGAGGAGTAGATTCTGAAGCCACACTAGCCGTCTCCTCCTCTCTATCCATGGTCCAGTTTTACATCCTCACTGACAGTCCAAGAAAACATCCAGCAGGATTCTTTCACATCTTCCTCTTCCTGTACCCACAATATCATCTGATTCTTAGTCTAATTCTAATGGTCTCATCTGACAGCAGATTAGCCCAGCTGTGGATTGGATTTAATGACCAATCAGAGTGCCTGTCTCCCCTCACAGAGGCCCTCAGTGGATGAACAACAGAACTGGGCTGTAATGAGCTCTGGGTTCAATAACCGTCCGGGCTTCTCTGAGGCCATGTCTCCAATCCATCTCCTCTCCGCAGCTCTGCAGTCCACTCGACATCCACTCTCAATATTAAAATATTCCCTCTCCCTCTCCCTCTCTCTCTCTCTCTCTCTCTCTCTCTCTCTCTCTCTCTCTCTCTCTCTCTCTCTCTCTCTCTCTCTCTCTCTCTCTCTCCCTCCCTCCCTCCCTCCCTCCCCCTCCTTTACATCCCTGTACAGCATCTCCCTCCCCTCTCTCTCCTTGTACAGTACATCATCTCCTCCCCACCCCTCTCCCCACCCCTCTCCCCCACTTTCTCTCTACCCTCCACTCTCTCGCTGTCCAGAATCCCCGCACCGCTCCCCCCCCCCCCCCTCCTCTCTTAGTATCTCTTTCTCGCTCACTCCAGGCTATAACCATCATTCACTAAAGCATCATTCCATATAAAAGTCAGTATGACATCAGTCACTGAGGAGGGACAGGTGACATGTTCAGCTGCAGCTCTTCTCGTCCTGGACGGGGGGCCCCTTGCCCCGCGTGCAGAAGAGAGAGTGACAGAGGGATCCGAGGTCATCAGGGGTCAACACACTACCAGTAGGGACTACTCTCCCTCCTGTGTCTCTCCCCTCTGGATTTTTCTCCCTCTGCCTCTCTTTTACGTGCACTGTCTCTCTCCCTCCTCTCTCTCTCTCTCTCTCTCTCTCTCTCCTCTCTATTTCTCTCCCTCTGCCTCTCTTTTACTCGCACTGTCTCGCTCCCTCCTCTCTCTCTCTCTCTCTCTCTCTCTCTCTCTCTCTCTCTCTCTCCCCTCTCTATTTCTCTCCCTCCTCTCTCTCAGGGATTCCGAGGTGGTGGGGAAGATAGAGAGATGGAGTGGAGGAGGTCAGGTGAATGATGGATGGAGGATCGGGGATATGAGGGATCATGAGGGATGGCAAGAAATCTCAAGGTCTTCTCAAACTGACCTTGATGGCATCCACATGAGGAGATCTGGAGACTGTGAAGGGGAGGAGAGAAGAGAAGGAGAGGAGGTTAGAAGCTGCAGAGCATATCGTTCGGGGTGACTGCATACTTTTGCAGAAAAATCCCCAGAACGTCTCTAGCATGTTGTTAGTCTGCGCGAGAGCGAGACTAACGTGTCTGCAGTGCCATGTTAGCTTCACGTTGTCTTTTGTAATTAAACACCTGCTGCTACTGTAGTTTCTTTAACGATGACAGGCACAAGGCATCAACAAGAGAATCCTTTCCTGTACGGGGAGAGAGGCTTGCCAAGCTGGCTGTGGGACAAACAGCCTGATTACTTTTACCTAACAGTCTTTTAGTGTTGTGCCTTAAGAGGGCCAACTGGCTTATCTTCATTTTAGCAGACCCTGAGAACTGCACTCAACACACACACAAATGTACAAGCACACATGCGATCTCCCTCTCTCTGTCACACACTCACACAAAGACATACAGTACACACACAGACATACAGAACACACACACACAAATACTCACACACACACAGTACACACACACTCACACACAGAGAGAGACATACTGTACACGCACACAGATATACAGTACACACACACACATATAGTACACTCACAGACATACAGTACACACACACAGTACACACACACAGTCTCAACTGTACATGGAGCAGATACCCCGAAGGGTTTGATTGGGCTAGACAATGGGTGTTTATATATATTTCCCTGCCAGAGTGTCTGCCACATAGGTCTGTCTTTTTTGCGTCCTCTCCCTGTCCCTCTTTCCCTTCCTTTCTCTCTCTGCTGCTCTGGGTAGTGAGAGGCAGAAGGAAAGGATCAGTGTGTTTAAAACGACTGTGATGGTTTGGTGAGTTCCGCTCATGTGGGATTTACTGTGAGTGACTGAGAAACCGGCTTTCAGTTGTCCCATTCCACAGTCAGTCTGGTACCCAGTGAAAACGTTGCTTATTCCCTTCCACAGGAGAGCAGAGGAGAGCATCAAATAACATGAAGAGTCTCCAAAATGGCTTCTGACCAATGAGTGAGGTTGCTCACTCAGCCAACACTACTTTATTATAACTCCAGCCTTGTGGCTCAAATATGAAATACATGAGCTGTACATTTTCTAGAAATCTATACAAATTGCGTGTTCCAGTACTTCCTACTGCTTATCCTGTGGACTGGGAGGGCTTATACTGATAAGAAGAGTTACCCAAGGGTCATCTGCCCATTTCTGTGTGTGTGTGGGTGTGTCTGTGTGTGTGTGCACGTATGTGTTTAATTGTGCACAAATGCATATATGTGTGTGCACGTGTAGGTCTGTGTAGGTGTGTGCGTGCACATATGTATGTGTGTGTGCACAAATGTGTGTGTGCACGCGTGTGTGCGTCCTTCTCACTGGGTTCTCAGCATGCGTGTGTGTGCTTACCCATGCACTAGTGTATTGTGTGTGTTGTCAGCAGTGCTGATGTGCAGTCGTCCATATATGCGGAGCTGGCCGGAGAGGGGATAAGGAGCGCTGTATCGCTGCTGTCTGTTTACGCTGCTGCTTCATTCTCACAGAGACGCAACAAGCCCCTCGCACCTCCTCACCTCCTCACCTCCCCACCTCCTCACCCCTCCACGTCTCCACGCCACGACACAGACCGATACGGTCTCAAAAATAAGTATGCATTTGTAAATAAATCGATATAGAGATAGAAAGGCTTAACAGTACGCACTCAGCCTCCTAAACTCTGTACTTAAGCAGATGACAGGGAGTGGCTTATTGCTGAAAGTCAGCATGGCTATGATTCGGTCATAGCTACAAGGCCAGTAACGCAAAACATCGACTGGGATGTTGCTTTTATACACACAAAGCGACCACAGATTATGATTGTTTGTTAATTTGGTCATTTATTTGGCTCTGCCAGTACAAAATAGTTCCACCACTGGACTGGGACTGGGCTCTCAGATTTAGCTTCATCAGAATCAGAATCAGAATGGGTTTTATTCGCCATGAAAGTTTGCACAGACAAGGAATTTGCTTTGGCAGGAAGGTGCAAACATTAAACACATAGGAATCTAAAATTTAAATATGAGGACTAACTATATTAAGGGTACATAACTAGCAAACTAAGGGTACAGAACTAGCTAAGGAATTAGAAATAAACTATACAATAAAATATCAAATAAAATATAAGTTGCAGTAATTTACAAATTTTATTTTAAAAAATACATTTTTTATACCCTTTCCAAAACTTGTAAGGGCGTAATAGTTTGTGAAAGACCCAGAGAAACACAAATATCCGACGAGGCAAAATCCGCCGATTTTGGAATCCGTGCCGGACGCATTTTTTAGGTCTCGAAAAGAAGACATGTCCGGGTAAAAGAGGACACCTGGTCACCCTACATTTTATAAAAATATTACAAAAAATACAAATGGTACAGGATGGATGCTCTTCTCTATTTTGTCTAGGTTGGCTGATGTCATATGTATCAGTAGAAGTAGCTCCACATGGTTCTCTCCTGACGACGATTCATCATTTCATTTGAACGTTATTTTGTGGAAATATGTCCATTATTGCCATGGTACGAAGTCTGCTAATGGTTGTTAATGGACACGTAGTGGCACATGTTTACTTAGTAAGTACCAGTGTTGGTATTGCTAAAATACCAACACTCATTTAGTCGGAACTGTTACTATAAAATATAGCATGTAACAGATGTTCAGTAGAAACAGCTGTATCCATAAAAGACCGCTTCTGAAACATTTTAGGACTCTCTGTTTCTAAATGGAATTTAAGGTGGCGAGGTACATTCATCTCCACCTCCTTACTGTAACATGCTATTCAGAACCGTTAAAGGTTCTTCTGATCCAAAAAGGGTTCTACAGCTTAAGGAACCTCTGTTTTGAGAGGGTTTTTCCAGTGTTTTCTAGAACCCATGGATCTCCAGACCTCCAGCTGTCCTCAGTGAACCACAGACCCTCAGTTCAAGGCTCTTCAAACATCTCGAGTCTCACTGTTTCTCACACCTGGAGTCTAATTACCATTCTGACCCAGTGTGGCAGAGCAGAAGGCAGAGGTCTACACCAGCTAATGAGTCTCCCAGCCCTGGGCCACAGGAAAGAGAAACAGCTTCATGTTCCTGTCACCTGACTCACCCTTACTGGGACTATGATGTATGGCAACTGTAGTGGGTACTAATGTGTGTGTGTATGAGTGAGAGTGTGTGTGTATGAGTGAGAGAGTGTGTGTATGAGCGAGAGTGTGGTGTGTATGAGTGAGAGAGTGTGTGTGTATGAGTGTGTGTGTCTGAGGAGAATTGACGTAAAGGTGTGGTGTAGCTGGAGGGTAGCTGGTCCCAGTGTGTGCCATTACTGTTGATTCTGTGCTGGTCTAGTCTGTTCTACAGTAAAGTTTTCTGTCCAGGAAAGAAACTGGACTTACAGGCCAAAACACAGACTCATCTCTTTTTTCAGGTTCATATTGTTTATTTTGTTTATTGGGTGCGCTCAAGCCTTTGGTGAGCACAACCATTGTTCTCTCTCATATATATATATTAGGATTCCTCCGGTAGGAGGGAACCTATTGTTTTTGTTAGTATTCCTATGATTATTAGGGTTCCTCCGGTAGGAGGAAACCTATTGTTAACTTATTATTTTTCCTCTTCTCCGCTAAATGGCTCAATAGCTCAAAAAGTCCTTGACCCGATTTTTTCAACTTTGGCCCAATGATACAACAGGTCACTCACTACTCCCAGACGGCTAGTGGCCCACGTACGCCCATAGGTGGCGCTATAAGCCACGCCCAAAGTCTATGTGATTTCCCCAGCGCCCCATTACTCCAAAATGCCTGAAAATGTGTATACTTGCCTTATTTCTCATGGGGAACAAAAAAGCCTCAATACCCATAAGGTCCGCCATGACGGATTTTCCTGTACAGCAACATTTTGCAAAAACCTTCAAAATCGATCTCCTCTTAAAAAAAAGATCAAATTGACTTGAAATTTTGTACAGATATGTATCATTGATGCATTTAAAAACGTTACTTAAGAAAGTTGAATCAAATACAAAATGGCTGAAAGAGGTGTATTTATGTAAATGTCCATATTGCCTCAATTTCTTTGTGTCAATAAATCAAATATAATTTTGACTGATGGTTTTTCAAACCTAATAGGCTTCAAGATGACATCACTCTGAAGTACCACAAACAATTTCACCTTGGTATGTCAAAATATGATTGAACTAGAGCAGTTTCAACTTTGGCTGAATCTAACAACACTTACCACAGGAGAAACAGCTTACTTTTTGTACAGTAACTGAACATAATACAATTCAACACTGAGTATAGCTCAATGGGCTGGGACGGTGACTTGGAAAGTATAAGGTTGTAGGTTTGAATCCAGCCAATATCTTTTGGCCTTTCATAATTTTGATTATCTGTTTAGTTAAACAGGATGACAGCATTCTGAAAAACCATGCACAATTTCATGCAATTTCACCTTGAAATGTCAACCGTTTCTTAACCTTCGTCCCAAAGCTGACCAAGGCTAATACTCTGCCCTTTCTATTCATACAATCTCAACAGTTGGTGTGTAGCAGAGAGGCTAGAGAGAATGACTTGTAACCTCATGCTCATGAGTTCAAATCCCCATGCAGCCTATTGTAGTTGGCCAAACATGAAGTACTTTTGATCTGTTGTTGTCCAACTCTAGATCTTCTACAGTGTACACATGTTTATAATATGTTGCCATTTTGTGGAGGAACCCGCATCGCTGCTTGCAGCTATATATATTTACTATTATTTTCCCACCCCTAAAAAACTTGAATATTTGCACTACATGTAGGGTGACCAGATGTCCTCTTTTACCTGGACATGTCTTCTTTTCGAGACCTAAAAGATGCGTCCGGCAGGGATTCCAAAATCGTCGGATTTTGCCTCGTCGGATATTTGTGTTTCTCTGGGTCTTTCACAAACTATTATGCCCTTACAAGTTTTGGAAAGGGTATCTCCCTTACGTTCTAGTGATTTTTTTTACAATTTCTAAAGCACAATTTACATTTTTGGTCAAAACACTACACTCAATTCACATAACCAAGCGCACACGTAGCACAACACCTCTGAGATTTTGCAAAATGAAACTTAATTCAAAACGATACTCATTTATAAAAAAACAATTTTGCCATTGTATGGCACGCACATGAATCATAAGACCTGATTCTGTTGGAACCAGTTACACACTGTTGTGCTCAATCAATACTTTAAACATTTCTACTTTTCTAGGCTTGATTTCTTCCGAGATATTGTTAGAGTAAAGTACATGAATATATTGACCAAATTCAATACACAAGACCAGTACTGCAAACTGAAAAAAATATGAATTTGTTTCCACATTGTAAAATCAGTCAATACATCCATGCATTTCCAACGGTTGCGTTTTGCTTTCCCTCTTCCTCTTCCTCTTCACTCTCCCTCTTCCTTTTACTGCAACATTGCCTTCAGTTTTAGTTAGGGATGCACCGAATCCAGGATTCAGTTTGGGATTCGGCCGAATATTGGGCTTTTTGATGGGGTTCGGTTTCGGCCGAACCTTAGAATTACGCTACGCTTGCACTATACGCGCGCTACGCTGGTCGACATAATAACGCCTCCGTTGATTACGAGAGAAGGTGTTTACGTAGGTGGACCGTTCAATGCAGTAGGCTGAGAGAAAGTGAAAATGGAACTCGTGAGCAGAAAAAGTGTTAGGCAGTAGCCTACTTTCAGTCAAAAGAAGGCAATTCAAGTCGAGCTACGTGTTAAATTTGCAATGCCGATTTGTCTCATCCGAAAGATATTCAAGAAATCTAAAAGGCTAATATTTTGGATATTGATTGAATCTTGAGATAGGGTAAATATAGGCTTATGGTTATTGTCAAAATAGTTTTTCACACTTGTCTTCCTGGCATAATGTTGCACATTCTTTTTTTTCAGTTAGGTGACAGTATTCAGTTAGGAGGTGACAGTCTTAACTGAGGAGGTAACTGTCTTCAGTGAGCAGGTGACAGAAGATTGAATATTTTGCGATGGACAAAAACTATGCCACAAACGCTTTAGTATGGATTCAAAATGTACTAATGAGAAGGCTAACAAGTAACACTAGCATGGTAGTAGCATTGCTATGAGTATTATGCTAGCTAACTTAGCCCGGAAGCTAACTAAAGCTAGCTAGCTACCGTTTCGGAAAAATAACTTACGCTGTGGCGAGTGGGGACCGTCGGAAATATTTAGAACTCACTCGTCTAAAGCTAAATATTAGTTAATTCCCGGGCAATATAAAACATATATTACACACTTACTTACTTTCGTTTTTGAAGTGTGTTACACAACGGCATGCTGTAAGATTGCCTATACTCGTGCATTGCTTGATATCATTGTTCACGTATCAAGTGCGGCCTATATTCCAGTGTGGTTTATACTCAGATTTATAAACACAAAGCTCCCGTTCTGGTGGGGTGCGGCTTATAGAAAATGCGGCTTATTTTCAGAAAAATACGGTAGTCTTCAGTTAGGAGGTGACCATATTCAGTTAGGAGGTGATAGTCTTCAGTTAGGAGGTGACTATTCAGTTAGGTGGTGACAGTAGTCAGTTAGGTGGTGATAGTCTTCAGTTATGAGGTGACTATTCAGTTAGGTGGTGACAATATTCAGTTAGGAGGTGATAGTCTTCAGTTAGGAGGTGACAGTATTCAGTTAGGAGTTGACGGTATTCAGTTAGGAGGTGACAGTATTCAGGTAGGTGATGACAGGGTGGTTTGTCATGGCTGTGGTTTAGTCTGCCATCTCCTTGCATCAATCACTGGGATACAGAGTTGGGAGCTGTCTCACTAGCCCTTATCTGTGTGTGTGGTTGTTTGTGTGTGTGTGTATGTGTGTGTTGCAGGTCAGGGCGGGTCTGTTATTGACAGTTTCAGAAGGACAGAAACACCCCTGGGTAAAAGAGATGGTTGTATTTCCCCAGGATTGATTTCTGTTTCAGGCAATCCTTCATACAGTAGCAGGCGGGGACATGGAGACACACACACACACATTCTTTCCCACACACACGCACACCCACACATACACATACAAACACACTCACACACAAGTAAACACACAAACACATACAAACACACACACAAAAAAAACATTCACACATTCAGATACACACAAACACACTCATTCAAACCCGTACACACAACCACACATTGAAAGACACACACATTCTGTCACACACTCACATACACTCACACACATACACACACATTCCATCACAAACCATACACACACATACACTTACACACAAACACACACACGCACACACTGAAGTCCAATGCTTGTGTGTGTGTAATTCACAGAAACATACAAAGTATGTAGAAAAACTACACTGTAAACAGAAAAACACATTCACAGCCTCTGTTTGCCTAAAGATTGGCAGGAATATCAGAAGTTTGTATGGTGTGGGTGTTTATGATAAAGAGCATGATGAGAGAATGTGTGTTCTGGATGTTTTCTCTGAGCTGAAGAGAGTTCAAAGCAGGCTGTTTCGGCTGTGTCTCCTGTGTGTGTGTGTGTGTGTCCTGTCTCTGTTTCTGCATTAGCTCCAACACTGACCTCAATTAGCTCAGCGTCTGATAGACTCACAAAAGGTCTACTGAGATCCTCAAAACACACACGCACAAAGACACACATACACTGGTGGAAGCGAGTGTGTATGATAAAGAGAAGTAAAAGAGAGAGAGAGGAGGAGTAAGACTGGTGGTCTCCAAACATGTGTGTAGTTCTCTATTTCATTATCAAACAGCTACTCTGAGACTCCTCTGGTCCCTGCGCTGCCTGGATACGTACAGATAAGAGAGAGGAGTCAAAGTCTAACTGAACCACAGAGAGAGGAACGAGTCAGAGATCCTAACAGCCAGAGAGAGGCGAATCAGAGAGATAAAAAAAACTAGAGAAAGACGAGTCAGAGAGGCTAACAGCCAGAGGTGAGAAAGAGAGCCTAAAAACCAGAGAGAAGCGAGTCAGACAGACCAAAAACGACAGCACAGCAAGAGAGGGGATTCAGTGAACCTAACACAACCACAGCGAAAGAGAGAGGAGTCAGAGCCTAACAACTACAGCAGCAAGTGAGAGAGGAGTCAGAGCCTAACAACTACAGCAGCAAGTGAGAGAGGAGTCAGAGCCTAACAACTACAGCAGCAAGTGAGAGGGGAGTCAGAGCCTAACAACTACAGCAGCAAGTGAGAGAGGAGTCAGAGCCTAACAACTACAGCAGCAAGTGAGAGGGGAGTCAGAGCATAACAACTACAGCAGCAAGTGAGAGAGGAGTCAGAGCCTAACAACTACAGCAGCAAGTGAGAGGGGAGTCAGAGCATAACAACTACAGCAGCAAGTGAGAGAGGAGTCGGAGCCTAACAACTACAGCAGCAAGTGAGAGGGGAGTCAGAGCATAACAACTACAGCAGCAAGTGAGAGAGGAGTCAGAGCCTAACAACTACAGCAGCAAGTGAGAGGGGAGTCAGAGCATAACAACTACAGCAGCAAGTGAGAGAGGAGTCAGAGCCTAACAACTACAGCAGCAAGTGAGAGGGGAGTCAGAGCCTAACAACTACAGCAGCAAGTGAGAGAGGAGTCAGAGCCTAACAACTACAGCAGCAAGTGAGAGAACGAGAGAGGAGTGGAAAGGCAGAAGGAGGGTAAATTGCATACCATGAAGAGAGAGAGAGAGACGTAGGCATGCAGAGAAAGAGAGAGAGAGATTTAGTGAGGCGCAGGTGTAGATGGAGAGAGAGAGGATCTATCACTCTCTAGGCTGCTGTGAGAAGAACAGCTCTGACCTTCACAGGACAACCCGCTCCCTGTGACAGCAATTTATGCATGCTCTCACTCTGTCTTATTGGCTTACTTCAGAGTGTGTGTGCGCGTGTGTGTGTGTGCATGTGAGTGTGTGTGTGTGCCAATCACAGTGGGAACCAGGTACAGATCCAGGATATTCCATCCATCCCATACAGTAGATATTTCTCCTCCTCCTCTTCCTCCTCCTCGATGCAGTCTCCTCCCTCTCTCTTAAATTCCTGACTGCACCACTTAGATACTCTGAACACACATCAGATTATAAAATGTAAACATTAAAGGCAGGGTAGGCACGTTTTGTGAAACTAGCAATTTTGGCTTAAGTTTTAAAGCATCCACCCCTAAACATAAGCCTCCCTCCCTTCAACGCAACTCGACCCAAAACACATGAACGTGCTGCCTGACAACTGCGCGCATGTAGACAAGTAGTCTGCTCAATCATCCCATTCAGTCCGACTGCCAACCAATCATTGCATCTGGTCCGAACGCAATGATTGGTCGTGTTTCTGACAGTCCTGCGACGGCAATAGATATCGGATAAAACATGTTTTGCTGTCAGAGCATTTGATTTATATTTGCCATGCTGTTGCTCTGTTACTCCGGTGATGTGAAGTTTATTTCAGCAAATATGACAAAAGTGCTTCTCAAAAACATGACCTATCCTAGCTTGAATGTGGTAAACACTCAACCGCTCAGTATACAAACACTTGCTTGTTGAACCTCTCATTCCAAAATCATGAGTTTTCGGAGTTAGCACTTTGTTTCTATAACTGCCTTTACGTTTCTGGGAAGGCTTTCCAATTTCCGAACTTGCTTCCATACAGCACTGGTGTCGTGTGATTAGACCTGGCTTGCAGATGTAATCTGGATTTTCTCCTGCCTGCCTGACATCTTGGACCCCCTTCAATTTGCATACCCCCCAATACTGTAGACTCTATCACCTCCCATTTTGATTACCACAACACATTACATTTAGTCATTTAGCAGACGCTCTTATCCAGAGCGACTTACAGTAAGTACAGGGACATTTTGTCCCTGTACTTACAAGGCAAGTAGGGTGAAGTGCCTTGTCCAAGGACACAACGTAATTTTGCACAGCCGAGAATCGAACCGGCAACCTTCTGATTACTAGCCCAATTCCCTAACCGCTCAGCCACCTGACTCCTAACACATACATGAGGATTGACCCCAACTCAGCATTCAACACAATTCAACCTCTGAGCTCAGGATCCTGGGTCTTGACACCTCCCTTTGTAACTGAATCCTGGACTTCCTGACGGGCAGATCCAGGTGGAGAGAATGGATGACCTCTCCTCCGCACTGACCCTGAACACCGGAGTCCCCCAGGGCTGTGTTCTCAGTCCCCTCCTGCATGGTCTGCTCATGCATGCCTGTGTGGCCACGCGCAGTTCCAACGCTATCCTGAAGTTCTCAGACAACACCACCATCCTGGGCTTCATCTCCAGCGATGATGAGATCGCCTAGAGAGAGTTGAACATATTGGCCACAGGAGAACAACCTCTCAACGTCTGCAAAACCAAGGAGATGATCGTGGACTTCGGGAAGCAACACACCCCTGTTCACATCTCCTGCTTCAAGTTCCTTGGTGTATCCATCAGTGATGACTTAACAAAGTGTTCGGACGCGGCGGTAAAATCTGGCCAAAAGCGCCTGTACTTTTTGAGGAGACTCAAGAAGTTTGGCATGTCTGTAAAAACTCTTGATCTCAACGTGAATCCCTCACTGGCTACATCACTTCCTGGTAATCAATTGCTCTGCTGTTGATTGTGAGACCTTCTGGAGGGTGTTGAAGACAGGGCGGCACATTGTTGGCGGCCACCTCCCCTCTGTGTAAGGAATCTACTACCCACAATGCCTTAGTAAAGCACAGAGAATCAAGGATTCACCCTGTGGACTATTCTCACTGCTGCCGTCTGGTAGACTGAGAGTATCTCCCGCCAGGACTTCAGGCTCCTCAACCAGCAACCCTAATCTATTTTAATATTTCATATACACTCTATCAGCACTTCGACACTTCATATTAAATATATTTAAATCGCCAGTATAACTGTCTATCCAACCATCTTGGCTGCTAGTATTATTGTTCTGTTATTAGTGTTTATTTTCACTGCCGCTTTGGTCCTTTTGTTGCTTTTTATTACTGTTTGGAATGTTTTTGCTTTTTTGCCAGGCTTTTTAACGAGCAGTTGCGTTTCCTTTTTAGTATTTGTATGCCTACTACGGGCTGTTGCCTTGCCTTGAATTTAATTGCTCAGAATTATCTGTGTGGTGCATATAATAACACATTTGACTTCATTCCAGATGTGTTGGATGGTGTTTAGGTCAAAGATCTGTGCAGGCCAGTCAATGTTTTACACACAAAACTTGACAAAGCATTTCTGTGTGGGCCTCGCTTTGGGTATTGGTGGATTATCAAGCTGAAGCTGGAAAGGGCCTTGTTGGCCCAAAGTTATCTAGAATGACATTTTATGCTTTGTATTTCTGCATGTTGAAAACCATGAAAAATAGCCCATCATTGTTACTGGGCGTGATAATGCCCAAAGCAAGGCTCATACAGAAATCTTTTGTAGAGTTTGGCGTGGAAAACCTTGACCGGCCAGATTCCCTACCTTAACACCATCAAACATATTTGGGATAAATTCTAACACCGTCTGCAAGCCAGGTCTATTCACCCCACATCATTGCCCAACCTCCCTAATGCTCTTGTGGCTGAACAGGCACAAATTCCCAAAGACAGACTTCAAAATATTGCAGACATCCTTTGCAGAATAGTGGCAGCTGTTATAGGCGCAAAAAGGGGTGGGCGGGGGGGGGGGGGGGGGGGGGGGGGGGGGGGGGTGGACTCCATGTTAATGCCACAATCACCATAGCAACCTGAAAATGGTATTGTGTTATGAAGGAGTTATGAGGAGTGTGGTAATCAAGTGGAACTGAGGGCTGCTGCAGATGTGTTCTGGAACCCTGGAGAGCACAACAACAACAACAACAGCGCCTCACAACACAATTGGTTGTGATGGCTTGTTCATGGGCTGGGGTTCAGATTTATGGCCCATGGTCCCACAGATTAGAAATGGAAGTGGAAAAGACTCACTCTCTCTCTCTCTCTCTCTCTCTCTCTCTCTCTCTCTCTCTCTCTCACACACACA
Source organism: Thaleichthys pacificus (assembly GCA_023658055.1). NCBI lineage: Eukaryota > Metazoa > Chordata > Actinopteri > Osmeriformes > Osmeridae > Thaleichthys > Thaleichthys pacificus. Next base: position 16,657,842 of record CM042866.1, on the reverse strand, counting down.
CACACACACACCTAGGGGCTCTGCTCTCTGACGTGTGATTAGCAATGGTGCCTAGAAGTTAAACTGGTCCTCTACCCTGTGGCCTGACACACACGCACACACACACACACACACAAGGAAGTTAAACAGGTTTTCTGCCCTGTGGTCGTCCTTGGGCAATATCATCAGAGGGAGAATCAATAGAGCCATCCCTCAAAGTGAACAGACAGACAGAGGGAAAGAGAGGGAGAAAGCGAGGGAGAGAGAGATAGAGAGAGAGAGAGAGAGAGAGAGAGAGAGAGAGAGAGAGAGAGGAGAGAGAGAGAGAGAGAGAAGAAGAAGAGAGTGAAGGAGGAAGGAATAGAGAGAGAGAAAGGGAAGGAGGGAGAAAAGGGGAGATTGAGAGGCAAGGAATCAGAGGGGAAATGGAGGGTGGAGGGATAGATGGAGGGAGAGAAGATTAGAAGTATGTGGGTGACTAAGATCAGGGTAGACTGAAGTTAAACAAACAGAGAGGTAGAGCAGTGAGGAAGAGAGAGAGAAAGAGAGAGAGAGAGAGAGAGAGAGAGAGAGAGAGAGAGAGAGAGAGAGAGGAAGCCAGAGGGAGAGACAGAGAGAGGGTGGAACAGAGAGGGGGAAAGAGAGAGAGACAGCCATGTGAAAGGGAGAAAGAGTGGGAGAGAGAGAGAAGCAGAGTGGAAGAGAGAGATACAGGGGGTTGTAATTCCATCAGCATGGGTCCATGGTGGCAGCGACAGCCAACCAGGCACGGTGGAGGGCGACAGTGAACTTCATTAGCTGGCCCTGTTAGTCTAATGACTGATGGCAGACAGATAGGAGCAGGGAGGACAAGAGAGGAAAGAGATTAGCTCTTACAGGGACCTGCATTACAGTACACTACATTACCTGCTGGGTCTCCCTCCCCCTCCTTCTCCCCTTACTCCCCTTCCTTCTCCCTGTTCCCCCCTCCTTCTTTTCATCCTCCTCCTTCCTCTCCCCCTCTTCGTCCTCCTCCACCCCGGCACCCGCCCTCTTCCTCCACCCCTCCTTCCCCTCCTCCTCATCCTTCTCCCTCTTCCTCCTCCTCCCCCTCCTCCTCCTCCTCACCGTATAAAGAGCAGGTTGCCCGACGGTCAGTCTCTAGGCTGATGATGTTAATGTAATTCCCTGATCCCACTATGCCAGCTCAGCATAACAGAGCCCGGGGTGACAATAGGAGTAATAGCAGCCTGAATTACAACACGGTTCTCCCTCCTTCATTAACCCACAGAACCCCTGCACTGGAGACCATGGGGGGATACCTTCTTTGAGATTTGGCCTTGTTCCCCCCCCCCCCCCCCCCAGACACACACACACGCAGACATGCTCATACTGTACGTACTCACATACCTTCATGAACTCATATAGAAACGTACACTCTCAAACACACACCTACACTCACACATACACTTGTGCTGCTCAAAAGGGATGCTGATAGGGTGACCCTGATCTGGAGTGGGAGGGGCTTGGTGATTGACAGCCCATTAGCTGAGCATTGATGAGGACAGCTAATTAAAGTAGAGCCCCGCCCTCCGTGGGAGATGAGACTGGAGGGAACAGGAGAAGGCCATTTCCCAGGATTCACCTGTGATGTTCAGTTCAAACTGCCGGGTGAGGCAGGGCACGCTAGAATAGATGTTAACAATGGATGTTCAGCTCTGCTGTCTAAACAACAGTAGGAATGTGAATATGACAGCAAACAGACACACACACACAAAAGCATACATGTGTGAGAAACACATGCACACCTCAATTCCTGTCGAGGACAAATAAAGTTATAATCAATCTAAACAACAGAAAGCACACATAGAGGACAGGTACAGCTCAGGGGTCGAGCAGCTGACTGCAGACTAAAATGTCACAGGTCGTAAATCCCTCCCCTCCTTCGCCACTTTAGATCAACGTGTCTACACAGACAGGAAATTAACTCACATACAGTACCAGTCAAAAGTTTGGACACATTTTCCAAATTTAATGGGAAAATGTGTCCAAACATTTACATTTTACATTTAGTCATTTAGCAGACGCTCTTATCCAGAGCGACTTACAGTAAGTACAGGGACATTCCCCCCGAGGCAAGTAGGGTGAAGTGCCTTGCCCAAGGACACAACGTCATTTGGCACAATTTCGAACCAACAATCTTCTGATTAATAGCCCGACTCCCTAACCGCTCAGCCATCTGACCCACCAAACCTTTGACTGGTACTGTACATCCAGAAGCACACACACGCAAACACCCATGAATAAGCAAAAACATATCCAGAAGAACGCACACACACACAAACACACACACTATCACACATCCTTGCCAAGAAGCCTGAAGTCCTCATTAGCCCATGTAGGTCCTTCACCTGCAAACACTCCCAAAGCGAGGTCCTGGGAAGGTGTCTCACACACACACTCACACACACTCAAGATAAGATAGGTAGGGAAAGAAAAGGATGATGTCAGTAACCCTGTAACACCAAAACATACACATACCTCCAATATAAATATGCAGTCTCTGCCAGTACAAATGATCTACTATTTGGCTGTTAGCCCCTCCCTCTGCATGTTCTTTTCCTTTTCGCTCCCTCTCTGAGGGATCTGACAGACGGTGTTTTAATAGGACCCAGAATTCTCTGTTTTGTTGCAGACTCTTCCAAACCATCTACATTCCAGCTCTAATGGAAATGAGTCTGTTGTTGTGTTTCTGTTATTGTTGGGCTGCTGGGACCTAATTTGCTGGTGCTAATTTTGTTGGCTGCTTCTGAGTGCATTTACCTGAAAGGTTGACAAAAAGAATGTTTATGTGTGTGTGTGTATGTGTGTGTGTGTGTATGTGTGTGGGTGTCTGTCTGTCTGTCTGTCAGTATGTCTGCCTGTCAGTATTTCTGTCTGTCTGTCTGGCCATCCATGTGTCTTTCTGTCTGTCTGTCAGTATGTCTACTTGTTTGTCTGTCAGTCTGTCTGTCTGACAGTATGTCTGTCTGTCTGTCCGTGTGTCTGTCTGCCTGTCTGCCTGTGAGTATGTCTGTCTGACTGGCTGACTGGCCATCCATGTGTCTGTCTGTCTGTCTCTCCATCCATCTGTCCGTTCGTCAGTCAAACAGTGGCTTAAAAATAACAGTGGGTACTGCTAGAGCCAGATAAGTCTCTGTATTGGACAGAGACTCTGGGAGAGCGCGAGGTTAGAGCAGCGAGTTCTGCTGTTAATTTGTTTAGACGCTCAATCCACAACACACTCCAACACTCCAATCCTCTCTAAACATGTCTGTTCCTCTTTGACATCCTGGACACTTTCATTCCACACCACCCTCCTCCCCACCACCCCTTCATCCCTCCTCAGCTTCTTACCCTCTGCTCATTCACCTCAGACTTTTTCTGTCACTCCCTCTCTTTCGATCCCTAATTCTCCTCCTGTACCCTTTCCCTCTCTCTATAACCCTGTCTCTCTCTGCTTCCCCCTCTCCCCCGTCTCCCCATGCTAGGAGGTGTTGTGGTAAAAGGTGATAATAGCAGCTTTAGAGCTATGCCAGGAATACTAACTCATGGCTCACTGACATTTGTACAGCTTCTCTCAACCAGAGCCTGTGCTCGCCAGATTACTTTGGATTATACAACTGTTCACACGCGCGCACACACACATTCACACGCACACACGCCACCCCCAATCTTAAATGGGTAATTGGCTGCTTTTGTGGTGGACCTCGTTACAAGAACGGGTGTTTTCTGAGGTAGTCTTTAGCAGTCTAATTGTAGTGTCAGTGAGTGAATGAATCATTGATGTGGGGAAATGGCCAAGACGAGAGCAGTGCTAATGCATCCTCTCACAGCCAGCCACGGAGAGGGGAACCGAGAGAGAGGAAGGATTGGGGAGAGAGGAAGGGGGAAAGACACGGAGGGGGGGGGGGGGGGGGGGGGGGTCAAAGAAACAGAAAGCAAGAGATATAAGTTTCACCTAAACATACATGCCAATTAAGCAATTAAGGGACAGAGAGAGTGAGAGAGAGACATAGGGAGAGAGAGCAAGTGAAAGAGAGATTGAGGGCTGTAGGGAAAAACTGTGTGAGAGAAGAACAGATGAAGAGAGATACACTGAAGGGAGAGCACACTAAGGGAAGCGGGTGTGGGAGGAGGAGAGGGGAAAAGAGGATACGTAGAGGAGGGAGGTGAACAAGAGAAGAAAGGCAACGGCAGGCAAGGGAAAATTGAGAGAATGAAAGAAGGGAACAAAGAAAAAGGGAGATGAAGGAAGGATGAAGGATGAGAAAGTGAATATGGAAACAAAGAGGACCGAGGGAGGAGGGGGGGGAGAAGAGGGGGTATACAGAGAGGAAGAGAGAGATGGAAGGGGGGGGGAGGTAAACAGAAAGGAAGAGGGTGATGGAGGGATGCGTGATGGAGGTGTGGAGGTTATGAGAGTGAGGATTATGGACAGGAACAAACCCATGTTAACTGAGCTGAGGGAGTAATCCTCCTTAGATACATGCTAGTTTAATTAGGTTCAGCCTTAATCCCATTCTTTCTATTAATCCCATACATTGCAAATAATCAACACAAACACACCCCAGAGAGAGAGACACATGTGAATAAGAAGCTCTGATATACGCAGGCAGGTTCCGTTTATTACACAAACACACACACAAAGCGTGAGACACACACAAATGGACACACACACACCCAGAAACATACATACAGAACCGACACACCACGGTCAGACACATGCACATGTAGAGATACAGAGAGATTTCTATAGCTTTTCCTGACCTAACTAAGTTCAAACTGCTACATACAAGGCATTTAGTGTAATCCATTGATATAACACACATGCCACTGACTCAGTGCAAACAGAGCACTCCCTCCACACAGGCAAGGCTCCAGTTCCTGCCCCCCAATTTAGCCCTTTCTTCATCCATCTGTCTCACAAGCGAGGAAAAGACCTGCGATTATTATGGGATGTGATAGGTAGAAAAGACATGCATCCATGCACGGCGCCTGTCAGAGATTGATAGAAAAGGGAGAGGGGAGGGGATGGAGATAAGATGAGGAGGGAGGGGGGAGAACAAGGAGAAGGGAGGACGAGGGAGGAGTACGAGAAAAGGTGATCTCTGCCATCAGACCAGAAGGCTATCCAGGTGTGAAATGACTTGTTGATCCTGTGAAAAGTCGGGAGGTGTGTGTGTGTGTGTGTGTGATCTAATGACACCTCTCTCCACCTAGCGAGCCCAGGATGTCAGTGTGTGCATCAGGGCTCAAATGGTCCGTGTTCATCTGAAAGCGCTCTGATACTCCACCCCTGTCAAACAACACATCTATTACACACACACACACACAGCACAAACACAACTCACACACACAATCCCACCAGCACACACACACTGCTCTCTGGACTGTGATCCCCTACGTGTGCTTGACAGCAGCGCCATTATTGGGGCAATGCTGAGACACAGTGACACACACGACTAGGCCTGATTACAGGTAATGAGACAAAGCTACCGGAGCTGAATCGATAAGATATGAAAATAGACACACACAGACTTACCGCCAGACCAGCAGAGAAACAGACACAAGCTTATTTCAATGGCTTCCCAACCCTCTTCCTGGAGAGCTAGTATCTTGTAGTTTTCAGTCCAACCCTAATCCAGCACACCTGATTTATGCTCATTGACAAGCTGAGTCATGTTTGTTCCATGTTTGTTGTTATGTGAAACCCGACTGGATGGAGGCCCTCCAGGAGCAGGGTTGGGTAGTGCATAGTCACTGTGGATCTGTAACCATTGCTTTTCATGGTGGGGACATATAACTAACGCAGTACATGACGACATAAAGACAATTTCGCTGTGGCTTACTCACTATGTATTATTATAATGAAAAACTATTTAAGGAGAAGAATCGTAATTTTATGTTTTCAATGAGCGGCCATCTCATCAAACCATCATTAAATTATTAAATCATCGGGAAATTGATAAGTATTGAAACCTTCCTAATTTTAGGACAGAGCAGAGGTTAGGTGACAAAATGAGCAACAACCATTAGGTTATTGCCTAACTTTGAACAGGTGAGATTGTCTTAAAAATGTAAGCGCACGCTGTATGTAACACTTTTCTCTCTCGTCATACCCCTGTCTCTCTCTCTCTCTCTCTCTTTCTCTCTCTCTCTCTTGCTGTCTCTCTCTACCATTCACTATCACACACGCGCACACACTGAGCGCTTTGTCTTCCGCCAACGTTCATCGTGAAAGACTGACAGAAGCGGGGCGACCGCTCTCAGTTGCGCGCGCTCATCGCTCCTTCTCGTCTCCTTCGTCTTCTTCTCATCTCCAACAACTTTCAAAGAAAAAAAACATCAACCAGTCAAAATGTCACCGCCTTCAGCAAACCAAGTCCGATTCAAAGGCAATAGAAAACATCAAGTCTGAGAAGGGAAGGAGAGCCGGGAGAAAGAGGGAGCTATGCCATCTCCCGCCGACCGGAGCCCAGTGGTCCTCTCGTCCTTCACGGAGCAGCAGGATGGTGTCGCTCTCTGGACTCTGGACTCGCTACTTTCCACTGGAAAGACTTCTCCGTTCCCGACACTTTCCCACCGCGAAACTTGTACCGCTTCTTCTACTCTTGGTCCTCCTCTCTCTCGACCGTTGCGCTCCGCATCCCCAGCCCTGCCACATCCTGGCCCGGATAGGGCACACCGTGCGACTCGGTGCCCTCTTACCGACCCGACAACCAGCGAGGATACAAAACGCGCTCAACCGCGCTCTTGCGAGTCTCCGGCACCAAACCGGGGCAGACGTCGCTGCCACTTCCCCGCCACCACTGCTTCCCTACAACCTTACGCTCGAGATGGTGGCTCGGTCCCCCGCGGGAGGCGACCCCGAGTCTCTATCTCGGAGCGCCTGCCAGGACCTGGTGGTGCGTGGGGTTTCCGGTATCCTGGCTTTTCCCCGGTCACCAGAAGAGCTCATCCAGGTGGACTTTCTCTCGTCGTTTCTGGAGATCCCCTTCATCTCCATACTGGAGGAGACGGAGCCACTCGCGACTAAGGTAGGACAGGATGCGCCTATGTGTGATTATAATTGATAATGTGTGTGTGTCGGGTGGCGGGGGGGGGGGGGGGGGGGGGGGGGGGGGGGGGGAGGCGTGTTTATGTGTTTGATATGTTGTCTGTGCAGGGTCGGACTGATCTGTGGCGCAGCATAATGCAAAAAACATAAAATCTAATAATAATACACGGTCGTGGGCCGGTCTGCGTTTCAAAGTCCGTTTTTCAGTCCCAGTCCAGACCTGTGTCTGTGTCATTGCGTCTGTGTGTGCATGCGCGTGTTTCACTGTGTGTTACAAAACATCAATGTACTTTAGCCTTCGCCAACTTTTCAAGGTCTTGCCAGGAACCGAATACAATATCCCGTTATGTGGCAGTGAATGTGTTAGTGATGAAGTGAATGAGAGCCTGTCTTGTTTGGCAGTGTGACAGCACAGCACACAGCTGATAGGGAGAGAGGAAACCAAACCTGTGGCATCCCTTACTGGTCCATGTCCAACCAAGTGTGCTGTGTCTATGTAGACTAGCCTGTGTGTGGTGTATCTGTGTGGACTGTAGTCTGTTTGTTAGACAGTGAATCTGACTATTATATAAAAGTTTGTTTTTATAACTAAAGAAAGGAGTCAGATGGCTCAGCGGTTAGGGAATCGGGCTATTAATCAGAAGATTGCCGGTTCGATTCCTGGCTGTGAAAATGACGTTGTGTCCTTGGGTAAGGCACTTCACCCTACTTGCCTCGGGGAAGTGTCCCTGTACTTACTGTAAGTCACTCTGGATAAGAGTGTCTGATAAATGACAAAATATAAATGTAAATGTAAAGAAATATGTATTCTCTAAGAACAACATGGTTAAAATGCCATACCCTGAAGTAGGTGTGTGAGAGAAAGATAAGTATAGAGGGAGACACAAGGAGAGAAAGGGGGAGAGTCAGAAAAAGAGAGAGAAAAAGAGAGGGGGAAGAGGGTCTGGGCAGAAGAGAGAACAAGGGTGTGTGTCTGTGTGTGTGTGTGTTTGCAGGGTGGAGGTTGTGATTAGGAGGCTGAGCACCTCTCAGTAAGAATCACTCAATGTTAACAGATGAAACACCAGCAGTGGTGTGGGGAGAGCCTCTCAGAGGCTGGTCTTTGTGTGTGTGTGAGTGTGTGTGTGTGTGGGTGTGCATGAGTGTGTGTCTGTGAGTCTGTAAATGTATATAATCCTGTGTGTTGTAAGATGCTCCTGTTTATCTCCCTGTATGTGTCCTCTTAAACTATGGGTGGGTATGCGTGTATTTGTGTGTGTGTGTTTGTATGTACGTGTGTGTGTGCCCATGTTAGTATTCCCGGCAGCAGCCTAAGCTGTGTGCCAGTCAATCCAGCCCCAGCCGTATCTGCCTCTCTACAACTGAGCAGCCAACTGCAACATACACACACACACACACACACACACACACACACACACACACACACACACACACACACACACACACACACACACCACACACACCACACACACACACACACAGGCTCAGTAGAGTTCCAAGAAGGAGTGTCAGACAGGAGAGTTTCTGGATGAAAGAGAAAACATGTAAAATCAGCTTCATTGTGTGTTTTTGGCGACACAAGGATTGCTCTTCCGACTCGAGTAAAGCCATGTTGAATATGACTTGATTGAATTTGACGTAATACTGGGATAGGGGTGAAAGGAGTGGGAGAGAAAGAGAGGGATACAAAAGTGCTTAGAGAGAGAGAGAGAGAGAGAGAGAGAGCGAGAGAGAGAGAGAGAGAGAGAGAGAGAGAGAGAGAGAGAGAGAGAGAGAGAGAGAGAGAGAGAGAGAGAGAGAGAGAGGGGGAAAAGAGTCATCTGTCATGCTGTTGGAGGCCTTTTCAGAGGAGCTGAATTGTGCCAGTCTCTGGCTACTAAGACACAAAGAGGTATCTCTCTCTGTCTCTCTCTCTCTCTCTCTCTCTTGCTCTTCTATCTCTGTCCTCCTCTCTCTCTCACTCTCTCTGTCTCTCCCTCTCTCCCACCCTCACTCTCTCTCTGTCTCCCTCCCTCTCTCTGACTCTGCGTGTCTGCCTCTCTTTTTCTTTCTATTTCCCTCTCAGTCTCTCTCCCTCTTCCTCTCTCTGTCCTGCCTTTATCAGCCAGAGGTAAAGAACAAGAGAACAAGACCGGTGGAGAGAGAAAGAGAGAGAGAGAGAGAGAGAGAGAGAGGGAACACCAAGATAAACAAAGAAAGGGAGGAAGAAAGTGCTAAAACAGAGAAACAGAGAGGGAGAGAGAATCAGAGGGAGAGACATTTTTTGACCCACTGCCAAATGTCTACCCTCATAATCATCAGTCATGAGTCAGACATGGTGATATATGTAGTTTGATATGGTCTCAGATCACCAAAGAAACACATACACCATTATTCCATCACCCAGCAGGGGCATGGGCAGCAGGGACTCTGTCAGGAAAAAAACAAACAGCCAGTGACGTGAAGTGTGAGTTTGGAAAGCATTAGTCCCACATTACACAGCGGCTAATGTGGTTAGCAGGGCCTCAGGGAGTCAGACTACATTAGGAGGGTCCCAGTCGTAGAGGCTGGCCTCGGTGCTTCCTCAAACTGTCTGCCTGCGTTGCTCTCTCTCCCTCTCTCTCTCATTCTCTCCCTCTCTCTATCCCCCCCCCCCTCTCTCTCTCTCTCTCTCTCTCTCTCGATACCCACCCTCGTTTCTCACCACTCTCTCTCTCTCTGCTCTCTCACCCCCTCCCTCTGGTGAGAACAGAAGGATCTGCAGCCTGGTGAGAAAGTGCTTATTCCTCCCAATGTACTTAAGCTAATTAGACCCACTCAATGACCCGCAACTGTAAATCTCGGGCTATGTCTGTGGAGAGGGTGGGAGGAGGAGTAGAAGTGGAGGAGGACGTGATTCTGTCTCATTACGGGGATGTGGGCGGAGGAAGGAGGGAGGTCATGTTTGGAGAGACCGTTTCGACTGCTACTATAATTCTGATGTTCAGACAGGTGTTCAGAGAGATAGAGAGGAGAGAGGAGAGAGAGAGAGAGCAGGGAGAGAGAAACAGAGACAGAGAGAGAGAGGGGGTGGAAAAAGAGACAGATATAAAGAGACTGACCCGGCGTGTCCACTACAGCTACGCAATGCTTTCCATTCATTTTCAATGGAGCCAGGCAAATCTCTTGCGTAGGGCATTGTGGGTAGCGAAGCGATGCAACCAATTCGAGTTAAGATTTTCTCAACTTTATGCAAATGAGGAGCGATTGGATTTTTGCTTAGTAAAAGCTCCGTTACCCTGCGTGCCTTCCCACAGTGCACCACGCTCGGGGGCGTGTCAGACTGATGAATGCAGAGTTCCCTAAAGTCACTGTTGTAGTTCGTATAACGTCATGGCAAAGTGTGCAGACTTGGGTTTACGTACTCGCAATATCGACCAAATACAACTTTTACACACATTAAGCAAAAATCCGATACACTGGCTAGATGTAGCATGATGTTATCTACTATACACACTAGTTTAGGCTCCTTTTTTGCTGTATTTTATTTAGAGTGAAATATTAAATGTTACAGTAGCGATCGGACACAAACGCCACTAATAGCCTAATAGTGTCACAATACTGATGAAATAACTTTTACACACATGATGCAAGAAATCCAGTATGCTAGCTACATGTGGCATGATCTTATCCACTACTCACAAAACGGTATCTTTCTATTTTATCCAGGGTGAAAGATTAAATGTTACAGTCAGAGGCGTTGTTAGACATTAGTCATATCCCTTTTTTTCTTTCAAGCTTGCTGCGCACAATGCACTACTAGGCTATAGAAACTCCCCTTGCTTAACCCACTATAGTAAGACAGTTCAGGGACTCAAGTTTGATATCAGCTTTGGCAGGGACATCAATAGTTAGCGCAAATTTTATTCGCTATAATTTGAGCGCAAATACTGTTTTTTGAGCTTGATGTAATATTGTTTTTATGTTTTAGTCAAAATACGATGATCAGTAGGCCTATCATTTAGGAACTTTCTTTAGTTTTGTAATGTTTTCTTACCCTACCTCAATTCTGACTTGTGTGCAGAGTCCGACACCTGGACTTCTGTGTGTGTGCTGCAGTGGCTATTTGGCAAGCTCAGAAGAGCGCGCTGACATGGAATTCTGCGGGCATCGGTTTGTGTTTTCGGTTGAACTGCTTTGATTTTACAAGCATTGATTGGGATACTGCATTTATTTTTTCAAACTTTAGATTTTACTGGGGCACAGCAGATTTCTACTGGGGCACGTGCCCCAGTTAAAAGGGTCTAACGACGCCCCTGTGTTACAGTATGCCACTGTATGGACACTCAGGGTAACCAGTCTTGTAGCTACAGCTGACGGGGCCAGCTAGCTAGCAGTTCTGTTTTGTTACGAGACTGAATTTAAAAATACACCCCACCAGGAGCACCAACAACATCGGCAACCCAGCGCCATGCCACATTTTTTTTGTTAACATATCTGTATGAATACAGAGACCTATCGAACAGGACTGGGTATGCAGCCACATAGACGATCAGTTTGTCCTCCATCTTGAAACTGAAAACTAGAAATGTTTACCATGGTTGCTACGTTACGAGAAACAAGAAAACAATCCGATTGGCCAACGCTGGCAAAAATCGCTCTTCATTTGCATAAAGTTAAGAAAATCTCAACTCGAATAGCTTGGATCCCGTCACTACCCACAATGCACCACGCAAGCGACATTGTGGCGGACTCACTTACTGTACCTGCACCTTGAAACGAAACACACACACTTTGTAACCATAGACACACACACCTTGTAACTACACACAAACACCTTGTAACTATACACACACACCTTGTAACTTACACACAAAAAATACCTTGTAACTACACACAAACTTCTAGTAACTACACACAAACATCTTGTAACTACACACAAACTTCTTGTAACTACACACAGACACCTTGTAACCACACACACACACCTTTTAACTACACACAAAAACGTCTAGTAACTACACACAAGCTGCCAGGAGCAGCCGTGACAAGTGGAAGTGCAGGACATGTTTTGTCAAGGTGTTTCAAGGTGTTCCTACTGACGGCTGCCATCTTGGTGGAGCTGGGTTCACAGCAGGGTTCCACACAGGTCAGGGAAAAGCACGGCGTGTTTCACACCCTCATCTTCTAAATGATTCTGTTTCTTGGCTCACCGCCACACTTGTTATTGAGGAGAGCTGGGGTCAAACTCCTGGATGAAGCACTGGATTCATCACTGCTGTGCTTGGAAGACTCCTGTTGTTGTTGTTGTTGTTGTTGTTGTTGTTGTTGTTGTTGTTGTTGTTGTTGTTGTTGTTGTTGTCACTGTTGTCACCCTCCCCACCCACCCTGTTGTCACCCTCTCTCCAGTCTGGGTAACTGGGCTATGCTTAGCTGCAGCCTGTCTTTTAGAAACAATAAATTTCTGATGAAAGGGATTTAACAATGTAACACATTGTCACTCGACTGATTCATCCAAATTAAAAATAATGCACACATTTGATGGATTCAAAACTATTTCGACATGAAAACGAATGGTTGCTAATGTGAATGTGAAATGTGTCTGGGTGAGTCGGCTGTGTTTGAGGTAGTGTTGCTATTCCTGCTGCGAATATCACTTCCTGTCTGCCTCAGGTGACCCAACACCACACACACTTACTGGTGTTTGGATTGGTAGGATTCTAAACAGCATTGCTGGGATGAGGACAGACGTTTCTTACTGCAATCTCTCCATCCTGCACTCTTTCATTTGCTCCCTCCATGTCTTACAGCCCAGCTCATTCTGCTTAGGAAAATGAAGATTAGTACATTAAAAAACTCAATTTGCCTCCTTGAATGAAATTACATTTTAATCCTGAGACCTTGCTGAATGGGAGGAATAGTGGCTTCCAGCTAGCACTGTTCTCTAAGGACACACGCACACACACACACACACACACATACTGTAAACACACAGGCACACTCACAGTTCACTGAAGGCTATTAAGCTTGTAAAGCTTCTAGTGTTTCTGTGAGATGACGGAGGACGACGATGGGTGGATTTGTGGTGACAACACAGAAAACTAACGATGGTAAAGAGCTCTTCAGACGTGTGTGGTGTTGCTGCTGCAAGCGAGAGGAACAGCTTGAAAGCAGCAGCCATCCGAACACAAAACCAGCCGGAAGGATCTGCTTTATTAGTGTTAAGATGAGAAGCTCCTCCAGGCCCAGCCTGGTCTCTGAGATCAGTGTGTGTGTCTGTGTGCCTGTGTGTGTGTCTGTGTGTCTGTGTGTGTCTGTGTGTGTTTGTGTGCCAAGATATTACGTGTGTTGCAGGCTTGACTTTCTGTATTTGTGTGTGTGTGTGAGATTGAGAGAGAGTGTGTGCGACGGTATACAATGCGTGTTTGCATGTGTGTGTGTGGCGTGTGAGAGAGGCCACAGAGCTCCAGTGTATTAGTGCTGCTGTGGATTAGAAAGGGGACGAGCAGCAGGCTGGTCACTGACGTCGCTGCCCCTCCTGGGGGAACCAGGCCGCAGCCAGGTGGAGATGGAACATCTGGAAACATCAGCACTGCTGCTTGGCTCTGGTGGGGAGGGAGAGAGAGAGAGAGAAAAAAAAAGCTAAGAAACGGAGAGAAAGAGGGAGGCAATGAAAGAGAGAGAGAGAGAGTAAGAGAGAGAGAGAATGAGAGAGAGTAAGAGAGAATGTGAGAGAGAGAGAGAAGCTGACAGTGGAAGGAGAGAAGCAGGGAAGGGACACTTAAGTCATTGAAGGGCAAATACGTTGTTTAAAGGAGAGATAGAGGGATGGACCGAACAATATACCAGGGGTGGAAGGTAAGGGATAAAGCACATCGTTTCTCTGTACATTGGGGGTGCTCCGTCAGGGCTGGAGTGGTAGCGAATGATAATGCACTGAAGGTAGGTTAAACACACTCACACACCTGTGCACAACGTGTGTGTGTTTGCTTTCCTGTGGGTGTTTCAAGGTGTTATCGCCGTGTGTTTGTGTGAATCTTGGCAAAGAAGGTGGCGACCTGAGAGAGATAACCTGTAATCTGGACCAGGTGTGACTCTCAGATAATGACACAGACATACACACACACCTATACACACGCACACACACACAGGTAAAGACACACAGGTAGAGACACACACACAGGCACACAGGAAAGCGAGGGAGACAGAAAGATAATTACAGATAAGGACAGATGTGTTTATAAGCTAAGAAAGAAGAAGTTCACAAAGGAAAGTTTGGAGATGCAGTGTTCAGAGGTGGATCAGGGAGGTGGGCAAGAGATAGGTACTGCAGAGTCTATAAGCAGAGCTGCCAATTCCATATCACTGATTTATAGCCCATACGGATGGGTTTCAGTGCCACCTGTCTGGGGAAGAACACCCATCTGTAGGAACACACCCCCCCCACACCCCCACAGTAGATCTGTCATACACATCTACAGACTGACCCCTGGAAGAGAGCAGCTGGGTGTAAATCCTATGCGATGTGCTGAGGCATCAGATTCATATTCACATCATCTCCAGGACTGTTTATGGGACTGAGCCACACAGATGGGCCCAGAGGAGGGATGGAGGGTGGGAGACAGACAGAGAGAGGGTGGGGTAAGGAGGGATAGTTATATACAGGGAGGGAGAGAGAGAGGGACATAGGGAAGGAGGGGGAGAGAGAGAAGGAGGGAGAAAGGGAGAAAGGGAGAAAGGGAGGGAGGGATTCCACCCTGCCTTTTACCATAATTATACACAGGCTGACTGGCAAACCAGCAGGTAGACAGACAGACATACAGGCAAATATGCAGATAGACAGACAGACAGGCAAACAGACAGACAGACAGGCAGTCATACAGACAGATAGAGAGCCGATCCTGTGTCGTCACACCACCAGATCAGTTCCCTTCTTCACTTCCAGCAGGACTCCAGTGTGGAGGAGACTGGACCCTGGAGCTGTACCCCCCCAACCTCTCTTACAGTCCTGCTGGGTGGTAGAGCACTTCCCCTGCCAAGACCTTCCCAGCACTGACACTCTGCCACCAATATTACTGCCAATATTACTGGCTGCTGTGTGCATGAGTGTGTGTGTGGGTGTGTGGGTGTGGGGGGGGGGGGGGGGGGGGGGGAGTTTGTCAGTGTGTGCGTGTGTGATAATGTGAACGTGAACGCGAGTGTGTGTGCGTTGTCAGTGTGTGAGTGTGTTTGTGTGTCAGTGTGTGTGAGTGTGTACCTGAGTGTGTCGCCAGTGCTGTGGTCCAACCCCGGTTATTCCTGGTCAATTGTGGTCTATCAGAATGCATGCCGACAGGGAGAGGATTGGCAGGTGGGGTGTGTGTGTGTGTGTGTGTGTGTGTGGTGGGGGGGGGGGGGGCAGGCAGTGGGCGGGGGCCAGCAACCCTCCCATCTTCCATCCAGGGCTTCATTCAGTCACGGCACTTAATGAATTAGGTTGACTTATTGATCAGTCAGGAAATGTACATACACGAGTGCACACACAAGCATGCACCCACACCACGCATGTGCCCACAGCTGCCATATAAATCAGTGTTTTCACACAACTCACGAAAACTGAACTATCCAACCTCTTGTTCTCTCACCTATCTGCTATGCAGGGGGAACGTTTCCATTGAACCAGTTCTGTTGTTCCAGCAGCATCCTACTGTTTAAAGATGGAGAGGTGATCCTCTCGAGGCCCCAGTGAGAGCAGATTAGCTTACAGTGAGAGTCCCAGCCCTCGCCAGTGCAGCCAGAGCCTTCCTGCAGTCCAGAATGTTCTCAAGAGTCCAGAAGGCCTGCAGGCTGCTAGGCCTCTCAGACAAACAACACTGACTCTCAATGCCTGTTGAGTGCTCCAATTGATCCCAATTCATTTGGGAGGCCTGCGAAGAGAAGAGAGAGGCTGGAGGAAACACACACACACACAGGCACCACGCACGTACACACACGTCGAGTACCTCCCCTCCCTCTCACATACGCACACACGTACACAGCACCACACAAACACATACACATTTAAATGAAGGCGTCAAGGGAGACACACAAAAGTGCGCACACACTCAGTCAAGCTCACACACACATGTGCAGTCAAGCTTTAACACAGTCTAGTGAACAGAACGCTGTTGTATTTGCATAAGTGGGTATTACACACTGGGCCCTCAGACACTGTGGATAGGAAGGAGATGACACTCCGTCCCTCCTTCCCTCCTTCCCTCCTTCCCTCCTTCCCTCCTTCCCTCCTTCCCTCCCTCCTTCCTTCCCTCCCTTTGTCCCTCTCACTCTCTCCCCCCGATTTTGACGATCTGAAACGGAAGTATCAAAACGCAAAGCGCAAGTAACTTTGTGGGCGGGACTCAGGCTCGGTTGCTATTTTGCTGGCGGGATAAATGACTTTGCGCCTGGCGCAAATCTAAAATGGGTAGGTCCGAAGTAGCTACATTACTAATGGGTGTGGTTTGGGCGTAACGTGCAATAAACCAATCAGAGCGTCATCTCACATTCCCTTTAAGAGCAGCGCTTGCTCCATGGCGGATTGCTATTATAACGGCGGATTTTCCAGGCGCACGCCAGGAGCGGTTCACAGCCGAGGAGACCGACGTTCTAGTCAGGGCCGTAACAGATAGATAAGTGACATTGTATGGGAAATGCAGAGCAGTTTTCTAATTGCAGTAAATTGCCTGCTCATGCTGCTCATTCAAATTCTTATTCTTATTTTTATATAGCCTACCCTATATTTTATTTTTTAAATTGTTTAGTTCTTGGAATTAGTTTAACTATTGTACTTTTTTACTTAATTTTAGACCCGTATATGTTTATTGTTTGCACCTTCCTGCCACAGTAAATTCCTTGTTTGTGTAACATAGGCTACATGGCGAATAAACCGAATTCTAATTCTGATGGAGATGGGAGAAGAACCCCACCCAAATTAGCTTCGGTTAAACAAGCGTGGGAGAAAATTGTTACAAATCATGTTCACATACATAGAGATTTCTCATGAAAATCTTTTTATAATCATTGAAGAAATGTAACACGCCATAAATCAAAACAATGTAACGTAGCTTCGCAGAAAGAAGACCCTGGCCTCGCCAGCAGTGTGCACGGACCAAGCTTGCGCCCTTAAAATAGCATCTGAATAATGCGCCATTGACTTTAGACCACGTTTTTCCTGGTCAGTGGCGGAATTGTTTTTCGGAAACTGCAAAATATCACCAGGGAACGTTTGCGCCGGAACACGCCTCCTTTTTCGCTGAACCGCCCACGCAAGGTCATTTCGACGTGCGTCTGTGGAGGGAAAAGTCGGCTTTGCGTCGAGTGCAAACTAGGAATGACACTTGCGTCGTTGACTAAGTCAATTGCGCTGGGTGCAAGATCGGGCCCCCTGTCTCTTTCTCTTTATCTGTTAAATTTCTCCTCCCTGTGCTCTGTCCAACTTAATCTCTCCCTTTACTAAATGATTTGAAAGTGTTTTTTTTCCTTGTGTCATTTTTCACAAGTAAACTCTTATCTTGTTTGCTTAACTCTTTTCTATGCTCAAATAAGAAAACTTTTTTAAATGATCCCCCCAAACCACCACTGAGACCATGGGACAGATGCAATATTTGGCAGGAGAACATCCGCAGAGAGAGAGAGAGAGGGAGAGAGAGAGAGAGAGAGGGTAAGAGGGGAAAGAGGGATGAATATTTGAAGTTGAGAATCCGCAGTGACTCGGTTCCAACAAGTCATCTTTCATTTTTATGACCTCAATCAAGTGTCCTTGAAGCCCAAAATATAGTCTAGTCAGGTGCCTCTTATCTAGATGGGGAGATCCAGTGTTGAACCAAACGTAAGCAGCACAACAGTAATGAATGTCACTCCCCCCCCCGCCAACTCCCCCCCCCCCCCCCCCCCCCCCCGCTCTAGGCTCCTCTGGCGCCCATCCAAACACAAACGTCCTCTCTACTGTCTCATAAACGGAGCACCAAGGTTTGATACGCATTACATTGACCATGTGTGTTGTGTGGTGTGTGCGACTGTGTGCAGTATGTGCGGTGTGTGCGGTGTGTGCGGTATGTGCGGTGTGTGCGGTGTGTGCGGTATGTGCGGTGTGAGCGGTATGTGCAGTGTGTGTGGTGTGAGCGGTATGTGCAGTGTGTGTGGTATGTGCAGTGTGTGCGGTGTGTGCGGTATGTGCGGTGTGAGCGGTATGTGCGGTATGTGCAGTGTGTGTGGTATGTGCAGTGTGTGCGGTGTGTGCGGTATGTGCAGTGTCGGTAAGGATACTTTCAAAACGTATTCCGTTCCAGAATACAGAATAAATGCCCAAAAATATAATTTGTTATTCTGAATACTTGGATTACTTCCACATTGAATTGCATTTTATAATAGGTAGGCCTATAGGCTAATATATTATAACATACCATGATTTCACAACATGACCTACATATTTCATACACAGGAGGACTTGGCATGTAAGGAAACATAAGACAGTAGCCTAACTGAAGACAGTAGGCAGTAGGCTAAATGTAACTGCACTAACTGCACATTGAACTGCATACTACAAAAATCTAACCGCGGTCTAAGCTACCACAAGCTAATTTTAGCTAACGTTAGCTAGCATGTCAAACAGGGCTGACGGTTCTGGGGCTAGTAAATCATGCTGCTTCTCTTCCGACTCCATTGTGACTGATCACGCAAATAGCTCATTTTTTCGTTTACTTATTACAGTTACTCATAATTTGTATTCTGAATACGTAACGCCGGTACATGTATTCCGTTACTCCCCAACACTGGGTATGTGTTATGCGTGTGAATACCTGTGTGTTTGTGTGAATTGAGACAGGGGTAGTCCCCTCCCCCTCTGGGCCCTCAACACCCATTGGCCACAGCCGCTGGGCCCTCATTATCCATTGGCCACAGCCGCTGGGCTCGTTGGCTGATTGGGTAACAATCTGGGAGTCCTTGGTGTGCACCAGGGTTGCTGTCCATGGTGCTACTGCTGGTGTCTCTGCCCAGCCACTGTGTGCGTGCGTGTGTGTGGGTGTGTGTGTATGTGTGTGTGAGGAGGGGGGTGGGTGTGTATGTTTGTGAAAATTGCTTGGAGAGGAACCTTCCCTAAGACACCATCTCCAGATAGTCTTCTGTTGCCCTTGTGGAGTGCGAGCAGAGACACAGACTCACAGGAGTGTGTAATTCCATCTGTCAGTCTGGGCTACACAGGGGGACTCTAGTGTGTGTGTGTGTGTGTGCATGTCTGAATGTGTGCGCATGTTTCTGTCCGTGAGTGCCAATTTGTATGCGTGCGTGTCTGAGTTTATGTGTGTGTGTGTGCATGTCTGATCGTGTGTGTGCGTGTGTGTCGACGACTGTGTGTTTTGTGTGCGTGTGTGTGTTGATGACTGTAGACACCCAGGAGGATTGCCTCCTGTTCCTGCAGTTTACCTGTCTCTACCTACTTCCTGAGATCCAGAACATGCTGCACCTTCCCATTCTCTCTCTCCTATTAACTCTCCCTCTTTCTTCCAGTTCCCCCTCCCTCCTCCCTGGCCCTCATTCTCTTTTCTTCTCCCAGTCTCTCTCTTTTCATGTCTAGGATTGCCGTGCAACGCTTGAATCCTCCTTGTCTGGCCTGTTCCTAACTCATGCAGCTACAGCCCAGGAAATTAAATCTCTATTTCCTGTTTCGGTCCTCTCTTTGTTTCTCCTCCTCCCTCTCTCCCGTAGTCCCTCAACGGTCTTTCATTTTCTGGCTCCTAAAGCGACACTTTTATTGCGTGATTTGTTTTTTACTCTAATTATTGTTGTGGGGTTTTTATGACATCCTTCTGCTGTCTCTTCTGGTCTAGCACCACCCAGAACCTTCTGGAGGGCAGAATTCCTACCAGGAATAGAATGTCTGATGTTGGGAATGGAATGTGTGAAGTTCTGATCCGTAAATGTCATTTCATCTGTTGGGCCCGTTCTAAAGGTTCTCTCTCTCTCTCTCTCTCTCTCTCTCTCTCTCTCTCTCTCTCTCTCTCTCTCTCTCTCTCTCTCTCTCTCTCTCTTTCTCTGTGATAGCACTGAATCAACTACCAAGGGAGTTTCTCTCTCTCTTTCTCTATTTGTCTTGCTGTCTTTCTCTCTCTTTCTTTTTCTCTCTCTCTCTCTCTTTCTCTCCCTCTCTCTTTTACTTTCTCTCACCCTCTCTTCTCTTTCTCCCTCTCTTTCTCTCTCACTGTCTACGGCACATGTTTAATCTGATAAACCAAATGCTCCCCAATGTTGCTCTACCCTTCAGAGCAAGCAGTCTCCACCTTGAAGGCATACACCTGCCAGTGTATCTCCTGAAGCCACACACACGCACCCTTGCCAATGAACCCCCGCACACACACGTGCACACAATCACACACACACATGCACACACACCTGCCAAAGTCTCTCCACACGCCACCAACCACCTTTTCACTTTGAGCAGTCACCATATAAAATTCGGAGATAGACGGAGAGAGAGAGAGAGAGAGAGAGAGAGAGAGGAGGGATGAAGGGAGGGATGAAGGGAGGGATGAAGGGAGGAGGGGTGGAGAGGCGCACGCATGCAGGGAGGATTTTATTTCTGTGTAAAATCATGTTATAAGAGCAGCACACAGGATGTGAGCTGGAAGGAATGAGGCAGGAGGGGTGGAGGAAGGAGGAAGTGGAGAGAAAGGAGAGGACAGAGAGAAGGAATGAAAGGGACAGAAATGAATAGAGATGGAGAGAGAGAGAGAGAGAGAGAGAGAGAGAGAGAGAGAGAGAGAGAGAGAGAGAGAGAGAGAGAGAGAAGAGAAAACATGAAAGCAATGATGTCGTTCCTGAGACAACTGCCTGAGATCGTCATTACTGCTGCAGTTCCCCTGCAGCTCCTACATCCTATCTCAGCCGTTTTAGAGTCTGGAGGAGGAGGCTGGAGGTGGAGGCTAGAGGTGGAGGCTGGAGGTGGAGGCTAGAGGTGGAGGCTGGAGGAGGAGGCTGCAGGTGGAGGCTAGAGGTGGAGGCTGGAGGTGGAGGAGCTGGAGGTGGAGGAGCTGGAGGAGGAGGCTGGAGGTGGAGGAGGAGGTGGAGGCTAGAGGTGGAGGCTAGAGGTGGAGGCTGGAGGAGGAGGCAGGAGGTGGAGGCTGGAGGAGGAGGGTGGAGGTGGAGGCTAGAGGTGGAGGCTGGAGGAGAGGAGGCAGGAGGTGGAGGCTGGAGGAGGAGGCTGGAGATTGAGGTGGAGGCTGGAGGAGGAGGTTGGAGGTGGAGGCTGGAGGTGGAGGCTGGTGGATTGAGGGTGGTGGCTGGAGGGGTGTGGGTGAACACTAAGACGAGGAAGAGGCTGGAGTTGGGGGTTGTTGGTTTGAGGCCAGAGGCATGTGTGTTGAGAGTGGAGGCTGAAGGAGGCTGGCAGGTTGAGGCTGGAGGTAGGGGCTGGAGAATGCTAATGACGTTAATGAATGTTGTCCTACACTGTCCCCTGTGTGTCTACACACCTCCACAGACTCCCAGGGTAAATAGCTTACCAGAGGCAGAATAGCATGAATATCAAGAATATAATCTATATACACACACACACACAACACACACGCCACACACACACACACACCACACACAGCACACACCACACACACACCACACACACACATGCTTCCTAGGGAGGAGAGCAGAGAGGGAGCAGACTGCTTACTATGCAGAGAAACACCTGAGGAGAATATGATCTCAGATCTGTAGTTAATTAAACATTAAGCATTAATCAAAATGAGACCATTAATCTCCACAAGATTATCTGTGATATTTCATAAATTATGATTCTGTCTCTGACCTGCCACACAGTAAGACACAGTCGCACACAAATTTACTGAGACACACACACAACTTTGTACAGACACTCACCCGCATACAGACCGCAACTCACACACACGTACTCACACACACACATCCTTCTTTCTCCTCTGTGGTCTTAATCAGTCAGTATGTGTGAGCCCTGCTCTTTGATGCCCTTTACATGTTTCAATCAACATCAATCAACATGTGAACTGCTGCTAAGCATATCAAACCAAGAGGAGGACAAGCACGCACACACACACACTTACACACTTACACACTTACACACTTACACCCACACACACACTTATCCACGCACACACACACGGACACACACTCTTTGCTGTTCTGCTTATAGAAGCTCCACACACTCAGATGTTTGCCAACTAAGTAAATTACCGTTGGCACCGAAAAGACTATCGGTACTTAAAAGGATCTGACGCACACTATCTTTTTATGAATGGAAATGAAAGGTGACTTTGTGGGGAGAGAAAAGAGAGGGGAGAGAAGAAAGAAGTGGGGGGGAGAGAGAGAGAGAGAGAGAGAGAGAGAAACTCCCTATGGCCAGTTAGAGAAAGATGATTGTTCTGAGCGCTACTGGTTATCGCATCATTAGTGTGAAGATCCCAGAGCTTCTTATCAATGTACTCCTCTCTGGATCAGAACACTGCTGTGTCCATCTAACACACACTGACAAACACACACCCTCATCAATCCACACACACTAACACACACACAGACACAAGCACACAAACACACAAACACACATGAAACACTTGACTGCAGACACTCACACACACACACACTGTGCTATCTTCTTCTTGAGTTATATTTTGATTACTAATGACTGAGTCTTTGTTCCTGATAAGGAGACCCCCCCCCCCCCAACACACACACACACACACACCCACCCCTCGGAAAGCAACGCTATTGTCTGATAAGGCACCATAGGACACGTGCAGGACGTCTCGGTCTGATGATGTCATGTAGGGACTAATAGAAGATTAATGGTTTGAAGTCTCCTCCCATCTGTGACATGTGAAATACCAGACCACCTGTGGACCTACATTACTGTTATCATCCTGGCCCTTAATGTGTTTCTGTGTGTGTGTGTGTGTGCCCCCATGTGTGTGAGAGTGTCTGTGGTTATGTGTGTGTGTACGCGTGTGTATGCGTGTGGGTGTGTGCAAGCGTATGTGTGTACGCGTTAAGTGTGTAAATGTCGTTCAGCATCGAGTTTATATGCATTGTCACCTCAGACACCCTCTCTACTGATGTCATAGACATAACTTTGGTAATCTTCACTTATGACATCACAGACACGTCAGAGAACTGCACTCATGATGATGTCGAGACGAAAGTTTCGAGAACTCAATATCTTAGAAGTTAGTATCGGCTCTCCTTTCCCCTTTTTACTCTTCTGTACTTGCTTCCTCCTCTGTCTCTTTACTCTCTCTCTCTCTCCTTCCCTTTTCCCGTCTACCTCTCTCTATTTAAACTATCTCTCTCTTTCTCTCTCTCACCCTCTCCACCCCCTTTCCTGTCTACCTTTCTATTTGTTTGTTTCTCTCTCTCTCTCTTGCTTTTTCTCTCTCCCTCTCTCCATCCCTTTCTCTGTGTAACTATATCTCTCTCTTTCTCTCTCTTTCTCATCCATCGCTCCCCCCCCCCCCACACACACACACACACTCCCTCTCTCTTATAGAGATGGATGAAGTCGGATGTTTAGGACTCGGGTGGAGAGCTCTGCTGATTGGTTGAATCAGGGCAGGTCATTTACTCACCACCAGACCCATACATCATCTATAACCCTCCATACACACTCACGTACACACTCACTCCAAAATGACTTCCATTTCTCTCCTATTGAGCATAGTTAGAGTTTCAGTATTCAACACGACCAAGGGATAGGGATCATTTTCATGTGGACGTCCATCACACAGACACACATACTGACACACACACACACACATACACACACACACACACACACACACACACACACACAGCCTCAAAGTCGGATGGAAACATCAACCTCAGCAAACCCCAAAGCTGCAGACTCATTATGAGTGTAATGTGTGTCCCGGGTGCGCTGAATAAATGTGTCCCCTGATTCCCCTCTGATGTTCCTGCTTCCTGTTTCCTGTGTGACACTCCCCGGGGGCTAACACTTAATGACATCACAGCAGACCACATTAGGGCTGGGGAGCGTTTGATATCACTCACAGGGTAACTGAATAATGTTGACATTATACTCGCTCCGCTGCCGGCTGATCACATTACAGTCCTGTGAGAGGCCATCTGACACCCTGACAGCCCAGGAATCCAAAACAGCCTGTTCTCCAATCGTACACGGCCATGATTACGGCTAACCGCCTCTTCTGCAGTGAGACGCCGCTCTGCTAACAGGGCCGTATGTCGGAGGGCAAGCAGCTGGGTTAAGGCCGAATGAGAGTGGTGCGAGGAAAACACAGGGAGAGGGAGGGATGGAGAGAGAGAGAGAGAGAGTGAGACAAAGATACAGTACAAAGAGTAAGAGAGAGAGAGAGAGAGAGAGAGATTATATATGGAGGCGGAAAAGAGAGTTAGAGAAAGAGAAACTACTGGGGCACAGGCCCCTATTCATATCCCCATTGTTCTTTCACGCTTGCTGCGCACAATGCACTACTAGGCTATAGAAACTCCCCTTGTTTAACCCACTATACAACAGTTCAGGGACGCAAGTTTGATATCAGCTTTGGCAGGGACAGCAATAGTTAATGCGAGCGCACACATTTTCTTCGCATTAATTTGAGTGCAAATACAGTTTTTTTTAGCTTCATGTAATAATGTTTTTATGTTTTAGTCAAAATAAGATTATCGGTAGGCCTATCTTTAGTTTTGTAATGTTTTCTTAGCCTACCTCAATTCTGACTTGTGTGCAGAGTCCGACACCTGCACTTCTGTGTGAGCGCTGCAGTGGCTATTTGGCAAGCTCAGAAGAACGCGCTGACATGGAATTCTGCGGGCATCGGTTTATGTTTTCGGTTAAACACTTTTTACAAGCGTTGATTGGGATACTGCTTTATTTTTTCCGGGATTATCAATCTAAATTAATGCACTGACTAATAAAATTAATTGTTAAAATTCAAACTTTAGATTTTACTGGGGCAAAGCAGATTTATACTGGGGCACGTGCCCCAGTAAAAAGGGTCTAACGACACCCATGGAGGAGGCCCATTCAATTGCGCGTTTAAATGCTTGCAATGTAGGCTACGGTATAGTGGGCGGAGAAAGGCGCTGATTACCCGATGACCTGCATGTTTCGTAAATACGACGTAAACTGAAGTATCACAGCGTGCGCAATCTGCGGGTTGGCCATGGCGCTAATAACGCTAGCACTACGTTTTCGAATGTAGCCTACGTAGCCTACGTGAGGCCCTCTGCCCACTATACCGTACATTGCGAGCATTTAAACGCCCAATTGAATGGGCCTCCTTCTCTCTTTCTATCATGATGGATCAGCCACCAAAGTCAAAATAGCGATGACTATTTGAAATGATCCTGATGCCAATATTTGTAATGTAGCGAGGAGTTTAACAACTGCTGGAATGGAATGTGAACGCTGATTTCTTCCAGTAGGCTAACTGTAATATTGCATGGCTGCTTTACTGTATCTGTAACACGTAATGATTTTGTGTTCACTCAACTCAAAAAGTGTGATCCTTGTGGCAAAACCTCCCGTGAATGCATATGCATGACACGGAAAAGCGCAATTTGCCATTTTCAGTTCCTGTGACAGGCAGTCTGCGCTTTTCAAATTGCAAAACAAATACGCCTGAAGTGGGCGCAAAAGCGTTAGTACATGAGGCCCAGAGAGAGAGAGAGAGAGAGAGAGAGAGAGAGAGAGAGAGAGAGAGAGAGAGAGAGAGAGAGAGAGAGAGAGAGAGAGAGAGAGAGAGAGAGAGAGAGAGAGCAAAGAGAGGGAGATAGAAAGAGAGGGAGAAAGAAAGATTCAATAGAGAGAGAGCAAGACAGTCAAGAGAGAGAGAGAGAGAGAGAGAGAGATACAATAAAGAGAGCGAGACAGTCAAGAAAGAGAGAGAGAGAGGCGTGTAACCTAGTGCCTCTCCACCCGTCGTGCCCCTGACTGATGGTTAGGGCTCCCGTGTAATCAGAATATGTGGGCTGCAGCAGCAAGGGATGACTCACAGCTGTAAATGAGATTACAGAGGCAATCATGACTCAGATTAGCCTGCCCGTGTTTTCCTCCATCTCCTCCACTCCGCTGGTCATCACCATCCATCACCATCAGAAACGCTATCATCGGCGGCCATCAATGCGGCCGGCACTCACTTACATTCTTCTCCTGTTTTTTGTTTTTTGTTTTTCCCTTCGGCGTTGGAAAATGAACATCTTTTGTTTATACTCAAATCCCTCTCGCTAAGCGACGGCTTGCATTCCGATGGAGGATCGCGAGCTGCTGCAGGCTACGTTGGGAAGCGGGAGGAGGGATGGGGAGGGTGGGTGGGTGTCAGGTCTATCGTACAGAAACACGGCAAGCGTATCTTTGGTTGGCGCGCGCCAATCTTCTGTGCGTGTGCTCGCGTGTGTGTGCGGATCAAAGGGATGCACGACAATCCGCCGAGCGCGTGCTCTTTCTGCTGCTTGAGAGATAACTGCCGCTCCCCAACACTGTCCTCAGCTGCTGCTGCTTGAACGCAGGCCTATTAACGCTGCCTGGGAATTTAATGGAATATTCCCTCTCCTCTGTCAATCAACTCGTCTGATCAGGATGGATGGCTTCACAGAAACCGTCTCATTTGATGATCACGGAACTGTAAACTAGTTCTCGAGCGCTGTTCTAGAATATATTTCGAGAAGTTGGATCCTTCCAGGCGTCTGCTTTTGACCGATAAAGCGCTAACTAGGTTGCTTTAATGCTTAATTGCTTTGAATGAATGCTTGTTTACACTAGAGAAGCCTGAATGTAATATGACACCATATATCTGGACAAAAGCTTTCATGAGTGAGTAAGTAAGTAAGTGAGTGAGTGAGTGAGTGAGTGAGTGAGTGAGTAAGTGAGTGAGTGAGTGAGTAAGTGAGTGAGTAAGTGAGTGAGTGAGTGAGTAAGTGTGACAAAGCATGAATGTGTTCCTCCTCTTCCCCAACTTCCTCTTCTCTCCTCCTCTTCCTCATTCTCTTCCTCCCCTCCTCCCCCCTCCCCCTTCCTCTCCTCCTCTTCTTCCTTCTCCTTCTCCTGCTCCTCTACCTCCTCCTTTTGCTCCTCCCCCTCTATATTCTAATACTCGTCCTCCCCACCCATCCATGTCTTCATCCTGCTCCTCTTCCTCTCCTCCTCCCCTCCCTCGCCTTCATCTTCCTCCTTCACCTCCCCCTTCCCCTCCTACTCCTCCTTGTCTTCATCCTCCTCTTTATTCCCCCCTCCATCAGTTCCTCCTCCTTCCACCCTTCCCCTTTCTCCACCTCCTCCTTGTCTTTATCTTCCTCCTCCTCCTCCCCCTCCTCCCCCCCTCCATCAGCTCCTCCTTCTACCCTTTCCCCTCCTCCCCCCATCCTCCCCCTCCTCCCCCTCCACCCCCCACATTCAGCTCCTCCTCCTCCTTCTTCTACCCTTCCCCCTTCTCCACCTCCTCCTCCCTCTCCTCTAGCCCCTCCTCCTTCTTCTACCCTTCCCCCTTCTCCACCTCCTCCTCCCCCTCCTCTAGCCCCCTCCTCCTTCTTCTACCCTTCCCCCTTCTCCACCTCCTCCTCCCCCTCCTCTAGCCCCCTCCTCCTTCTTCTACCCTTCCCCCTTCTCCACCTCCTCCTCCCCCTCCTCTAGCCCCTCCTCCTTCTTCTACCCTTCCCCCTTCTCCACCTCCTCCTCCCCCTCCTCTAGCCCCCTCCTCCTTCTTCTACCCTTCCCCCTTCTCCACCTCCTCCTCGCCTGTCTTGGCTCCAGGGGAACACTGATGCGCTCTGCTTCTTCATCATTCAAATTAATTTGGAGCCGCACTGAGAACAATATTCCATCAAATGGTTCATAAACTACACACACTACACTTTACACACTGCACAGCATTTCACACACCCAACAAACACGCACGACGAGCAAACACACACACACACACACAATTTCTTCAGTAAGACTGGTCTAATGCCGATTCTGAAATGGAATCACATATTTTTCTCACTCTTCTCCCCTTTCATGTGAAACCATGTTAACACGAGAAAGTGCAGGTGGAGAGATAAGGGAGAAGAGAGGTGGATGAAAGGAGGAGAGAGGAGGAGAGGAGAGAAGAGAGGTCGGTGAGCGATAGAGGAGAAGTGAGGTAAATAAGTAAGGAGACGCAGAGGAGAGATAGACGAGAGGAGGAGTGGGTGGAAGTAGAGGAAGGGTGATGTGGAGAAGAAGAGAGCTTGAGGATGGAAAAGAGGTCTGAAAGGAGAGAAAGAGAGCCGGAGGAGAGGTAGAGGGGAAGAGAGATGCATGGGCGGTAGATTACAGGAGAGAGGGGAAGCGTTGAAGGATCGGTAGAGAAGAGGACAGGTGATGAGAGGAGAGGTGGAGGAGGAGAGGACAGGTGATGAGAGAGAGGTGGAGGAGAGGACAGGTGATGAGAGGAGAGGTGGAGGAGAGGACAGGTGATGAGAGGAGAGGTGGAGGAGGAGAGGACAGGTGATGAGAGGAGAGGTGGAGGAGAGGACAGGTGATGAGAGGAGAGGTGGAGGAGGAGAGGACAGGTGATGAGAGGAGAGGTGGAGGAGAGGACAGGTGATGAGAGGAGAGGTGGAGGAGGAGAGGACAGGTGATGAGAGGAGAGGTGGAGGAGAGGACAGGTGATGAGAGGAGAGGTGGAGGAGAGGACAGGTGATGAGAGGAGAGGTAGAGGAGAGGAGAGGTGGAGCAGAGGACAGGTGATGAGAGGAGAGGTGGAGGAGAGGACAGGTGATGAGAGGAGAGGTGGAGGAGAGGACAGGTGATGAGAGGAGAGGTGGAGGAGAGGTGGAGAGGTGGAGGAGAGGACAGGTGATGAGAGGAGAGGTGGAGGAGAGGACAGGTGATGAGAGGAGAGGTAGAGGAGAGGAGAGGTGGAGGAGAGGACAGGTGATGAGAGGAGAGGTAGATGAGAGAAGAGGTAGATGAAAGGTAGAGGAGAGGAGAGGAGAGGTAGATAAGAGGAGAGGTAGATGAGAGGAGAGGTAGATAAGAGGAGAGGTAGATAAGAGGAGAGGTAGATAAGAGGAGAGGTAGAGGAGAGGAGAGGTAGATAAGAGGAGAGGTAGATGAGAGGAGAGGTAGATAAGAGGAGAGGTAGATAAGAGGAGAGGTAGATAAGAGGAGAGGTAGATGAGAGGAGAGGTAGATAAGAGAAGAGGTAGATGAGAGGAGAGGTAGATGAGAGGAGAGGTAGAGGAGAGGAGAGGTGGGGGGGCCTTTTCCAGCAGCTTTATAGCATCGTCAGTGTTCCCTCAGATCACAATGGCTGTTTTACGACCTCATAACCCCCTGGTGGAGAGACTAACAAGGTCCTTATGTTTAATGGACACAACTCCACTAACACTCACCTCCCCTTGCATACCTGCCTCTGAAGGCCAGGGGAGTCTGGACCAGATGAAGTGAGCAGCCATTTAAATCCAATCAAACCAACACTTACTTAAAGTGCATCTTCAACACACACAAGCCTCCACGGAATGTGTGGGTGTGTGTGCTCAGCTCCAGTTCTTCTTTTGGCAGACAACACAATCGCCACTACAGGCTCCATGACATCATACAGCCGGCGGTTCCTGATTGGCTGATCCTGCCTGCTGTTCCTGTTGATGGTGAAAACATGCGTCCGTCATTCGGTTTGTAATCTAAAAAGCTCGACTGTTCCTCCTCGGCCTGAACTGTGAAATAGGATTTTGAACCTGCTGGGCGTGTGTCCAATCTGGTGTTAGGACCGGGTGCTGTGTATCGGGGTTGCGATCGAATCCTTCTCTCTGGACCAACAGGCTGCCGGGCCCAGATAACCAACCTCATTTACAAGCTTAAGTGGCTGGCAGCTGCAGCTGCATGACTTGCGCATGGGGCCATTTGTGTATGCTTATGTGTGTGTGTTTTCCATAAATATGTGTGTGTCAGGGAGTGTGTGCTAATGAAGACGTGTGCATATGCGGGATTGTGTGTGTGTGTGTTAATGCCTGTGTGTATCTCATCCCCCTTCATGGTAAGGGAGATTACCGTCTCACATTATACTTAGTGCCGGGGGACCTGGGGAAAATTAGGGGGAAATTAAACAACCCGTTTGCATAATCACACAACACAGTGGTAACTGCTTGGTTACCCCACAGACCATAATAATCTGAAACAGGCTGCACAGAAGAGCCTGTAAACTGTAGCTACAAATATAACCATCCATGTGCTGCAACATATTACAGTCACAGCTGTTCATTGACAAAAATATATGTTTTTGAAAGAGTTCAATTTACAAGAATGTGTAATTCAATTGCAGCTAACCATTATTGAGGAAAATCATAAAATGACCGAATAGCAGAATTTGAATTAAATTTGAAAACTGCCAGTCAGCGAGTCATAAAAAATCCAGTCACTGTCCTGAATTTATGAGTTATGAATGTACCGAACTATAATAACTATTTAATTGTGCAGGGCGCAGACCTTAGAGTTGCCCTCCCCTGACCTTTGTTAACCCACAGAAAGTGGAAATTAACTGAGTAAGAGGTCAGAATCTGGTTATAGTGCGTGTGCTCACCCATCACTGTGTTTGTGTGTGTGTCTGTGTGCTCACCGATCTATGTGTGTGTGCTATACCCGCTGTGTGTGCGCGCATCTGTATGTGTGTGTGTGTGTGTGTATGCTTACAGTAAAGATGGCATAACGGGGCGTGTGACATTTTCAGTTACTAAACACAACGGGGGGCCAGTAAAAGACATCTCAGATAATATGTTCTCTTTTGCTCGGCATCGACACAACACACCCACACACACCACACACACACACACAACACAAAACATCACACTCACACCACACACACACACACACACACAACACAAAACATCACACTCACACCACACACACACACCACACAAAACATCACACAACACACCACACACACACACACACACCACACAAAACATCACACAACACACCACACACACACACACACCACACACCACACACCACACACCACACACACACAACACAAAACATCACACTCACACCACACACACACACCACACAAAACATCACACAACACAGCACACACACCACACACACACCACGCACACCACTTTGTTTCTCCAAGCTCTGTCTTCCAGGTAAATCCATACTGAACGTCATTCCCTCTCAGGAGCATCTCAGGCCCGGTGAAGTATTGATGTAACAGTCTCGCCTTTTGTTTGTCGAAGGGTTGTTCTTGCCCGGAGCTCTCTATCTACAGGGGGGGAACAGGAGCAGGGGGCAACAAGGGGGTCAGGTGCAGCTAGCAGACCACCTGCCTCCCTCCGCACTCCTGGAGTCAGAAAGGAAGGATTCATGAGGGTAAAGTCCAAGACACAGATTACGGTAACAGCTGAGGTTCCTCCTCTGGTATACAGGAGTCAGCGAGAGAGAGAGGGGGGGGGGGAGAGGGAGAGTAAGAGAGCGAGTGTGAAGGAGACAGAGAGACAGGAGGGAAGACAAAGAGAGAGAGAGAGAGGGGGGGGGGGGGAGAGGAGGTAGAGATAATGAGAGACACACTGGGGGCCAGGGATGGGGAAAGGGAGGCAGAGGGATGGTAATGGGAGGCAGAGAGGCAGAGAGGGGAGAAAAGACAGACACACACACAGCTGGGGCTCCCATCAGAAACCTCTCTGCGTTCATCCCCTGTCTGGTAAACCCTGGGTCCACGTGGTTGCTGGTGTGAAGAAACCCCTTCCCCATGCAGAGGGCTTTCAGTCTGTCTGAACCCTGCTCTCTGTGTGGCTCAGTGGCTGGTGCTCAGATCCACTGTGGTGAAGCCTCCCTATGTTTAAATAAGGAATGAGCTTTCACTGCATCCCGCTTCAATTCAACACCCAGGATTTCTCTCTCTGGGGGTCTCACACATTCACACACACACACAGGCACAGTATACAAACATGCACACACACACACACTACCCAGTAAACAAACACTAAACACGCACACACGTAAATCCCTGTGGGTCGTGGTTGAAGTATTCCAGTAGATTATTCAAAGAGTTTAGGATTGACAGGGCCTGGGCTCTCCTCTGTTGGTGTTTACTGGGAGCAGGGCAGAGATGGAGGCTGAGGCACAGACGGGGGCAGAGATAGAGGCACAGAGCGAGGCAAACATAAAGGCTGAGATAGAGACAGACGCGGGAACAAGGCAGAGAGAAAGGCAGAGGTCGGGGCATAAACGGAGGCTGTTTCAGGCAGAGGCAAAGGCAGAATGTGCGATGCAGAGGCAGGAGCAGAGGCAGGGGCAGAGTTATGGATTTACACTGAGCTGCCTCGGCTGAGAGTTCCCATAAGTCTCTGATGTTAGTGTGCTACTCCATGAGGAGATAAGCACCTCCACCACTATGCCGCAGACACACACACACACACACACACACACTGACACATACTCAGAAACACACACATACTGACACACACTCACACACACACTGACACATACACACACTGACACACACTCCCTGACAAACTCACACACACTGACACATACTCACACTGACACATACTCAGACACACACACTGACACACACTCACACACTAACACACACAAACGCTTTCTCCTACACCTTGAGGAGATAAGCCTGCACCCCTGACACAATGTGACACATTAACACATACTGAGACACACACACTCAAACACGCCCACACACACGCTGAGACACACACGGGCACATACACACGTGTACACACACAGACAAGACATGGAATGACACAATGAAGCACACGCAGTGAAACACACAAGCACATATAAAACCCACCAAACTGATATGCACGCACATACTGGGACTGAAACCTCTGTGGGTGATCTTTACGCTAATATGGTGAATACCATTCCCCTCACACAGGTACAGCACCTTATAGAGCAGACCCCCTCCCTAAGCCCCCCCCCCCCCCCCTCCTCGGTGCACTAAAGTCCTGTTACTCAACCCCTCCACACACACACAAACACACACAAGCACACACACAAACACACACCAGGCGAGCCCCCGTTGGGTTTAAACATTACTCTAGTCAACCCCCCCCACCTTCACCCCCCCCCCACACACATGAACACACACACATACACATGAGCACACACACATGCACACACACACACAGTTCTGAGGCCCCCCCAGGGCCTGGTGTATGTGCTCTATTAAGCTGGGCGTGTCTGAAAAGACTTCAGGCAGATCTCAGTATGGAGACTGAAGGACTCAGAGTGCTGGAGATGCTGTTTGCTTTGTACCTCTGGGTGGGACATTTCCATAACAATGGTGTCTGTGTGTGTGTGTGTGTGTGTACATGCCTGTGTGTTTGAGTCTTTGTTTGTGTTTATGCCTTTGTTTGTGTGTGTGTGTGTGTGTGTGTGTGCGCGTGTGTGTGTGTGTGTGTGTGAGCATGTGGGATGCTTCAGTTTGTGAGGTCTGCCAAAGAAAAGCTGAATCTTCAATCAGATGTGATGAATTGAGGTGGATGCTACTATGCAGTTTTGGTGGACCTTGCCTGGGGCATAAGATAGGGGGGCTGGGATAGAGGCCGGGGTGGAGGCTGGGGTAAAACAGGGGGCCAGATTAGAAGCTGGGACGAGGCTGGCGGAGGACAGGGGGCTGGGGGGGGAGTGGTTGGGGTAAGACAGGGGGCTGGGAGGAGAGGCTGGGGTAAGACAGGGGGCTGGGAGGAGAGGCTGGGGTAAGACAGGGGGCTGGGAGGAGAGGCTGGGGTAAGACAGGGGGCTGGGAGGAGAGGCTGGGGTAAGACAGGGGGCTGGGAGGAGAGGCTGGAGTAAGACAGGGGGCTGGGAGAGAGGCTGTCGTTGTGGGGTTGGAGAGACTGATAGAGAGAGAATGATGGTTGTGTTAAGTACTTTTCTAACTGGAGACTTGTCTCTGTGGGTTTCTTGGTACATGAACAGTGCAATTCGACGCTGACAGGAAGTGTACTGCTGATTGAACATGAGGATAATGATGGAGTACGTGTTGTGGGTTTGGCTTTATCTTATTAATCAGTGTTGTTCTCTCATGTGCTCTCTCCTCCCTATCCCCTCTGTCTCTCTCTCTCCTACCTATCCTCTCTGTCTCTCTCTCTCATACCTATCTCCTCTGTCTCTCTTTCCTCCCTATCCCCTCTGTCTCTCTTTCCTCCCTATCCCCTCTGTCTCTCTGTCTCCATCACACCCACCCTTCCTCTGTCTTTTATCTGTCTCTCTCTCTTTCTCTGTCTCTCTCTCTGTGTTTCTCTCTCTCTGTCTGTCTCTCAATGTCTGTCTCTCTCTTTCTCTCTCTCTTTGTATTTGTACTTCTCTCTCCCGCCCCTCTCTCCCTTTATTCCTTTCTCCTTCCAAACTACCCACCCTTTACCTGTCTTCTCTGCCTCCCCCTCTCCTCTACCTCCTTCCTTCTCCTGTTCTCCACTGGTTCTCCTGTGTTCTCTCCGGCAGAACCGGTTCCACCTCCAGATGTCGGCCCGTGTTCCCCCGTCCAGTCTGGGGAACCTGCTGCTGTCGGTGCTCCATGGGAGGGATGGAGGAGGCAGGGGGGACAGGGGCACGGGCGGGGCAGCGGTGGTCTGCCCCGGCTGGGAAGAGGGGGGCGAGGGGCTCCTCGGGCACCTGCAGGAGGGGGGCGGCGCCAGCCGGCGTCTCTGGGACGTCATCAACCTCACCCACATAGGGGGCCTGGGGGGGAGGAGGGAGGAGGCCAGCGAGGAGGGGAGGGAGGGCCAGCGAGAGGAGGAGGTGCTGGGGCTCCTCTCCGGCCGCCTGCTGCGCTCCCCCTCCCCCCTCTCCTCCGCCCTGCTCCTGGGCTCCGACCCAGAGTGCCTCTCCTCCGTCCTCCGCGTCGCGCAGCGCCTCTCCCCCTCGCTCCCCGCCCTGCAGTGGATCATGGGATACCCCCTGTCTCCAGACTCCCTCCACACCCTGGGGGGCCCCCTCGGCTTGTTGGCCTACGGGGAAGTCGGCCGCAAGCCCATCAGCTTCTACATCCGGGATGCTCTGCAGCTCATTGGACGAGCCGTCACCGCGGCGACCATGGTGAGGCCAGATCTGGCCCTGATCCAGAACATGGTGAACTGCTATGATAAGCCCAACCGCCAAGAACTGCCCTCGTCTGGACAGTACCTGGCAAGGTAAACACACACCTGACCACACACACGCACGTAGATACACACCACACACTGACCAAACACACACATGCACGTACACTGGTGACCTTGTGGTTAAGAAAGGGGGGGATAGATAACGAGAGAGAGAGAGAGAAAAGAGAGAGCGAGAGAGAGAGAGAGAGAGAGAGAGAGAGAGAGAGAGAGTGGGGGGACTAGAGAGAATCAGTGGGGTTCTCCTCTTTGTATCCAGGTTCTGCTGTTTAGACTCTATGCTCCATTCAGGCAGGTTGTGCTGTTCTGTCTCTCCTCCAGCAGGGAGCTGATGCTTATCAGTGCTCCGTGCCCAGCCCAGATTGACTCTGACAGGCTTACACAGCACTGGGAACTTGGAGACTTCCACATGGAAAGGCAATTAACAGCTCTATGCCTGAGGGACTGAGAGAGGGGGAGGGAGGGCAGGGGGATGAGATGGAGAGGGAGGAGGATGAAGAGGAGGAGGAGAAGAAGGGAAAATGTAGCATTTCACCGTTTCATATTCAAAGCAGCCAAACCCCAAGGGAGTTAAGCGGAAACAATGCTGGAATACAAATACGCAACGTTCGGCCCAGGATGACGATGCTCCTTCCTCTGGTCCAGAATCACAATCCCTGAGTGCTTGTTCCCATCGCATCACAGACAGGGAGGATGGGAGGGCGGGAGAGAGAGAGACAAAGAAAAAGAAAGAGAGAGAGACAGGGAGACAGGGAGGCAGAGGGAGATAGAGAAAGAGAGAGGAGGAAGAAAGGAGTCTGAAAAGAAAAGGAAGTAAGAGTAAGAGAGGTTGACAGAGACACGGGGAGAAAGACAAAGAGAGAAGCTGAGATGGGGGAAATGAAAGAGAGATGTAAAGTGAGTGAGAGAGAGAAAAACAGAGAGCGAGAGAGAGATATAAAGTGAGTGAGAGAGAGAAAGACAGAGAGAGAGAGCGAGAGATATAAAGTGAGTGAGAGAAAGACAGAGTGCGAGCGGGAGAGAGAGAGAAAGAGTGATTGCGTTGTTGATGTTATCTGGAAAAGGGATCTGCCAGTCAGTCACTGCCATCTCAGGGTCCCAGCTGCCAGAGTGGCTCGGTCTCTCCGGGGAGATTAAAACAAGTGCCCCCGACCACTCGGAGGACGACAGCAGGGGAGGAAACTTCCTCCGATGAGATGGAGCAAGAGAGGAGAGAGCGAGAGACAGGGAGGTAGAGGGGAGACCAGCCCTATCCTGACTTTAGTGGCCTCATCCGTCACGCACTGCTCCTGCAAGGCAGAGTCTCTCCCGGAGGACACCAGGGCAAGTCTCTCTGCTGGGGCTCATCTCTCTCTGACACTGCCCCCTGGCACACACATTTACATCCCGACTGGCCGGCCGGTGATTAATGGTCGCCGTCACACAGAATATCAGATCAGACGCCAGGGTGTTTTTTATTCTGCATGTGTGGAGGGCGGAATCCATGTATTGATCAGAGATCAATTCAAGGAAAGAAGAATGAAGAGGTGTTTTTTGTACACATGGTCTTTATAGACTCACTAGGACAACTCCTTACCGGTGTGTGTGCGTGTCTGTGTCTATGTGGGTGTGTCTGTGTCTCTGTGGGTGTGCGTGTGTGTGTGTTTCTGTGGGTGTGCGTGTGTGTGTGTCTCTGTGGGTGTGTGGGTGTTACTGTGTCTCTGTGGGTGTGCGTGTGTGTGGGTGTCTCTGTGGGTGTGTCTCTGTGGGTGTGTGGGTGTTACTGTGTCTCTGTGGGTGTGCGTGTGTGTGGGTGTGTGTCTCTGTGGGTGTGTGTGGGTGTGTGTGTCTGTGGGTGTGTCTCTGTGGGTGTGTGTGTGTCTGTGTCTCTGTGGGTGTGTGTGTGCCTGTGTCTCTGTGGGTGTGTCTCTGTGGGTGTGTGTGTGCCTGTGTCTCTGTGGGTGTGTCTCTGTGGGTGTGTGTGTGTCTGTGTCTCTGTGGGTGTGTGTCTGTGTCTCTGTGTGTGTGTCTGTGTCTCTGTGGGTGTGCGTGTGATCAGTTGTGGCCGTCGTAAGCTGTTAGTTGGCACAATGACACAATGAAGAAGAGCTGTTACCCACAATGCACAGCTGAGGGTGAACAGGCACACACAGAGCTGGTGATGAAACACAGGCCGATGCTTTCAAAACAGGAAGCCCTTAATTAGCTCTGTATAATTAAGATCTAACCTGTTTCTTTTAAACCTCCATCACTTAGTGAATCATATATTAAGAGTGTGTGTGTGTGGACGTGGGTGGGTGCGTGTGTGTAAGTGCGAGCACGCGCGTGACTGTGTGTGTGTATTTGCGTGTGAACGTGTGCGTGGGTCTGCGCTCGAGTGGGTATGTGTGTGAAGGTGTGTCCTACACCGCCCTACACACACACTCAGTATGCGCTGGACAGCCCTGCAGAGCAGGCAGACCCCAGCCAGGGCAGGGCCAGAAGGAGGAGACGGGGTTAATGACCCTCACTATCAATTTAGCCTCCTTCCTCCTCCTCCTCCCCACCTCTCATGTTTAATGGAGGAGGTTCACCCGCAGTCTCACTCACTGCTCACCTAACAGAGGAGAGAGGGGGAGAGGGGAACGAAGGAGAGAGAACATTGGAGAGGGAAGGAGAAAGAACGAGAGAGGAGGGTTGAAGGACACAGAAGGATGTGT
This sequence comes from Thaleichthys pacificus, assembly GCA_023658055.1. Lineage (NCBI taxonomy): Eukaryota > Metazoa > Chordata > Actinopteri > Osmeriformes > Osmeridae > Thaleichthys > Thaleichthys pacificus. Next base: position 16,620,060 of record CM042866.1, on the reverse strand, counting down.
CTGTGTCTGTGTCTGTTTTATGCGTGTGTGTGTGTGTGTGTGTGTGTGTGTGTGTGAGAGAGAGAGAGAGAGAGAGAGAGAGAGAGAGAGAGAGGGAGAGAGAGAGAAAATAAAAGCGAGACAGAAAAAGGAGAGACGTGTCATTCACTCAGCAAGCATACAGGAGGTGAGAGCCAAGCTGGGAGGCATCACCGTCCAAGACAAATTAGGAAAACTATTAGCCCCGCCCCCTGACCCAGACATAACCTACAATAGCAGCACAGTTAAACACCCAGACGTCACCTAACAATCCTCCGCTGACTAGACTTGACCCAACGATCCTAGCACAGCTCAAACTCCCAATTTCACGCAAAGGAATCTCTAATCTCCTCCATAACGTCACATGACACATTCCCTTGACCTGACCCAACAGTCTCTTCATGGTTTAACATTGAGCACACATTGAGACAACATCCAGCGTTTTTCTGCACGGTCAAGCATTCAGACATCGCGTAACGATCACCGCATGGTTCACCAGCCGGGGGCAGATTTATGTGCAAGCGGCGATTGCTCATTCTAATGTATTCCATCGTAAAGGGTGGCGCGGGCTGGCGAGAGAGTGAGAGGAATAGTAATGACAGCTAGGACGGCCAGACAGGCCAGACCTTCTAGCTCCACATTAACTTCTAATAATGAGTTAGTGGAAGATGCAATTATTACAGCTAACACACACATAAGGGACTGGGAGTTTTGAAACTAAGTTTGAATGTGTTAAGAACTCTTTCAATTACTTTTTTGTCACCTCATTTTATATATATATATATATATATATATATATATATGTGTGTGTGTGTGTGTGTGTGTGTACATAGTCATCTACAGAATTATTGGCACCCCTGGTAAAGATGATTAAAAAGGGTTATATATTTTTTAACTTATTGGTAATTTAGCTTACTGTCATACAGAATTTTGTAATTTTACAATTCAATATTTTATTAATATAGTTATACATTAATTTAATAAAGACAATTTATTCAAAAAAATCTGTCACCAATAAATACATTTATGCTTTTATTATTGACACCCCTGCATTTAATACTTTGCACATCCCCTCTTTGCCAATGACACGTCCCTGAGTCTTCTTCTGTAACATCTAATAAGTAAGAGGGGTGTGAGGAGCAGCAGCCACAGTACCTCCTCCTCTGTCTCCCTCCAGGTTCCTGTCCAACACCTCCTTCACCGGAGCCACGGGGCTGGTGCAGGTGGAGCCCGCCCGGTCCCGGGTCCTCTCCTCCCAGCTCTTCCACGTGTGGAGCCTGAAGAGGGGGGCTCTGGGACAGCCCGCCTGGGTGACCGTGGGCCAGTGGACCCGGGGCCGCCTGGAGCTGGAGGAGGGAGTCCTGGGGCTGGGGCCGGGGCTGGGGCCGGGGGTGACCCCAGGCCAGGGTGCCGGGGTGCGGGGAGGGGACGGCCAGGGGGACAGCAGCCCTGGGGGGCGCTGGAGGCCAGGCCTGACCATGGAGGGTCATCGGCTGCGTGTGGTCACCTTGGTGGAACACCCGTTTGTGTTCACGAGGGAGGTGGATGAGGACGGTCTCTGCCCCGCCGGACAGCTGTGTCTGGACCCCAGGACCAACCGGTCGGACCTGCTCCAAACCCTGTTTCACCAGCTCCGCAACCCCAACAGCACCTCAGCCGACCTGGGGGAGGGCGTAGGTGAGCCACACACACTCCGGACATAATCCTCATTCTTCTCATTACTAAACTCAATAATATAGTACACTCAATACTCATGTCATATACTTCTACTAATATGATATACTGATCATACATACTTAGATGAATATGACATACTTAAACTAATTAAACATACTTATACTCAAAATGATCTACGTTTTTGTGTGTGTGTGTTTTTTTTGCCATCGCTGTATTATGACACATGCTGTTTCTAGCTCTGGTGAGAAGTCTTCTGACAACAGCTTAGAAACTAAATCTGAGTATGGTCGTTCTCCATTTGTGGATTCTAACATGGTCAAAGCAACGTCTTTGACAGCCGTATGAATGTTCACACGAGCGCTAAATTCCCGCAGACCTTCCAGACGACCTGCGCAAGTGTTGCTACGGTTACTGCATCGACCTGCTGGAGAAGCTGGCGGAGGACATGGGCTTCACCTTTGACCTCTACATCGTGGGGGACGGGAAGTACGGGGCGCGGCTCGGCGGGGGGAACTGGACGGGGCTGGTGGGAGACCTGCTGGCCGGGACAGCCGACATGGCCGTCACCTCCTTCAGCATCAACTCGGCCCGGAGCCGGGTGATCGACTTTACCTCGCCTTTCTTCTCCACCAGCCTGGGGATACTGGTGAGAGGGGGGGGGGGGGGGGCTGAGTGTGTAAGATTTGGGGGTCAGCGTGTGTGTTTAGGGGGAGTGTGTGTGTTTTGGGGGTAAGAATGTCTTTGGTAGGGTGTGGGTGGATGGGGGGTATTTGTGGGTGAAAGTGTGTGTGTGCGTGGTATGGAGTGTGTGTTGGGTATGTTTTGGGGGTAAGCTCCTTTTCGTTTTGGAGAATATGTGTGTGTGTTTGTGTGAACCTAGTTCCCCTTTACATGGTTTGAAGTTTTGACTTTACATTTCCCATCTCGAAATGACCTCATCGTCCTTCAACAGAACGTCCGTTTCTCTGACTCCAGTTCTGAGGCTGCCCACCCATCTGCCCAATTAGTATTCTGACTGATGTGTCAAACATCCTTCATAAACTCCCCACCAACACCAACTGGTCTCTAAGAGCTGCCAGGCGTGTGTGTGTACATATGCGTGTGCTTGTGTGTGAAATAGTTGTTGTGTACTGTTTGTGCGTGTGTGTGTGTGAGAGGAAACATTGGTGTAAAAAGTGTGTTTGTATTCGTGTGTGTGATTGTGTGTGAAACCGTTGTTGCGTTCTGCACGCGTGTGTGAGGAAATGGGTGTGAAAAGTATGATTGTGTGTGCGTGGAGATTGCCTATTGTGTAAAAAGCATCTGTGTGTGCGTGTCCCCCCCCCCCCCCCCGTGTGTGTGCATGCATTTATCTGACCCCCTCCGTCTCCACCCCCACCCCCAGGTGCGTAGCAGGGACACCGCAGCCCCCATAGGGGCGTTCATGTGGCCCCTGCACTGGACCATGTGGGTGGGCATCTTCGTCACGCTCCACCTCACCGCCCTCTTCCTCACGCTGTACGAGTGGAACAGCCCCTTCGGCATGACTCCCCACGGCCGCAACAGGCTGAGGGTGTTCTCCTATTCCTCCGCCCTCAACCTCTGCTACGCCATCCTGTTTGGACGCACCGTGGCCACCAAGGTGCGCAGCCGGTCTACAGGAGAGAGGGGGGGCAGAGCGAGGGAGGGAGATAAAGTGAAAGAGAGGGGAGGGTGTGAGATAGAGCGAGAGACAGAAAGAGTGAAGAGGATGAAAGGAAGAAAGGAAGGAAGGAAGGAAGGAAGGAAGAGGAGTGCTGAGAGAAAGAGGGAGAGGAGAAGGGGACGAGAGGGAAGAAGAACAATGAGAGGAAGAGAAGAGGTCAACTGGGGGAAAGAAAGAGAGGAAGGAGAGAGGGAAAGAGTAACATGGTGTGAAACACACGGGTGTTGCCGCTCTGTAAACAAACCAGCTCCACGATCCTGTACACAAACAATACAAAGTAATCAGCAGAACTGAAGCCAGACCAAATACATGCATTAGATTCTTGGGAAGCAATTTGATATCCATTATTCTATTCATCTCTTACTGCACCTGCTGGAGGATATCTTTAATCACACCTTAAATGAATTTCAATATGAAATTGTTAACCAGAGCGTGTGTGTATTTCTGTGTGTTTCTGTGTGTGTGCGTGTGTATGTGAGTTTCTGCATACGTATGTGTGTGCATTCATGTATACATGCATACATGCCTGTGTGTGTGTGTGTGTGTGTAGACTCCTAAGTGCTGGACCGGGCGGTTCCTGATGAACCTCTGGGCCATCTTCTGCCTGCTGGTCCTGTCCAGCTACACTGCTAACCTGGCCGCCGTCATGGTGGGAGAGAAGACCTTCGAGGAGGTGTCTGGAATACACGACGACAAGGTTAGACCACCAATGTTGGGAATGTTACCGAAAATTAGTAATTAGTTACAGTTACTAGTTACTTAATTCAGAAGTAACTGCATTACTTTACTAGTTACTGCATAGAAAAGTAATTAGTTACAAGGGAAAGTAACGTTTGCGTTACTTTTAATTCCCTGCTTCTATTATCAAATTAACGCACACAGATAGTTATAATAATTTAGTGTTGCAGTGGCACAGTGTGGAACAAGACAACTGTAAAATGTTATATCATTGTATGTTGCTAATTAGTTGCCTGAAGGCAACGGACACGACTGTTGACATAGGTCGCATGTCTTGACAACATACCTGGCAATCAGTCTGTTTAGTTCTGTCTGGCTTAGAGACTGGAAATACTTCTGTTTAAAATCAAGCCTCGGCTGTTTTGATGAAGTGGCTCCGACTGCTTGATCAGCTGAGCTAGCACTGGGTTCTTTCGCAATTAGCTTTGTAGAAGCGTGTTGTTTTACTAGGTGCTTGTGAAGATTATAATTACTATTCTTCGCAGTGGATAAAGTTCTCGCACCTGCACACAAACTACAACTAACCAGTATATTTTTATCCTTGATCTGGACAAGGGAAAAATAATGACGATATTTCCATGACAAAAAGCTTGCACGGTCTGAACTGTCGGCCATTGTGTGAGCTAGTCTAAAATGCGGATTGATTCATTCATACACTGCGTCGCCGTAAACTTGTTTAAATTAGATTAAAAACAGGAAATTGGGGAATTAATGCAAGAAAAAAGTAACGAGTAACAAGCCCATTTAAATTTCAGTAATGTAACTGCGTTATTGAATTGAAAAAAGTAATTAGTTACATTACTAGTTACCGCCATAAGTAGTGGAGTTACAGTAACACTGTAGACCACACATGCACACAACCACACACACGCACACACACGAGCACACAGGTATACAGGTACACATACAGTCTTTTCACACTCAGTCAATTCTTTTAGTATTCAGTTTCTTATCCGTCTAGATGCACACACTCGCACACACGCGCAAGGTCAGGTGTGTAAGTGAAGAGAGGGATTATTTATGAAGGATTATCCCCTGGTATTTTTCTAACCGCTGAGGGAGTTTATAGATGGTGAATTTAAGATGAGCCTGATGATGTTACCTTCTCCCTCTAATGCCCCATCCCTTTCTCTCCCCCTCTCACTCCCTTCCCATTCTCTCCCTCCCTCCTCCCTCCTCCCCATGCCTCCCCCCCCCCCCCCCCAGCTCCACCACCCCTCCCTGGGGTTCAGGTTTGGCACGGTGAGAGAGAGCAGTGCCGAGGACTACATGAAGAAGAGCTTTCCGGAAATGTATGACTACATGAGGCGCTTCAACCAGCCCACCACACCTGACGGAGTATCCATGCTGAAGTAAGGAACACACACACAACCATATAAGGAGCCCAGCACACCTGACAGAAGTTCCATGCTGACACACACACACACACACACAAAGATATAACAAGGCCAGCAGAGTGTCCATGCTGACACACACACATTTACAAAGTCACACACACACACACAATCACACACACAAGCACAAACATGGGCACACCTTGCAAACAGAGATGAAAGGTGGAACAGTGTTTGGTTGGATGAAACACACAGAGGGAGAGAGAGAGAGATGGAGAGAGAGAGACACAGAGACAGATAAAAAGAGAGAGAGAAAAGGGAACTTTGATGTCTGTATAGATGGACAGAAGGGGACGTCAGGGCAGAGTAAAAGCACTGACCCACACACAGCTCTGAGAGAGAACAGGAGCCCACTTCAGGAGAGAGAGAACACAGCTCTCTCTCTCTCACACACACACACATTCATGCCAGAAAGAACACAGTGGGTGATCGACACCCACTGAGAGGACCCCCCCCCCATCCCCTCCCAGAGGAGCTCTCTTCTGCTCCTCCTCGCAGACAGGGAGAGAGGGAGGGATACTGAAGAGGGGGGAAGAGATAGACAGAGAGAGAAAGAGGGGGAGAGAAAAAGAGAGAGAGAGAAAAGGAAAGAGAGATAAAGAGAGAAGGGTAGATATAGAGAGAAAGATGGAGAGAGAAAGCAAGATAGAGAGAAGGTGTGAGAGAGGATAAAGATCATTTGAATTTGGGATGCCGAGAGATAGAGAGAGAAGAGAGAGAGAAAGAGTACAAGAGAAGTTGCCAATGGTTTTTCCTGAAACCAAAGACTTTTTAAAGTCATCTCTGTTTGTGGTAGACCTAGCCTCCACCCAGTGGAGAATAATAAGGAGTTTCAGGTAATTTGATCAGCCAGCCTGATGTGATATCCGCCTGGTTTTCCAGTTAGTAAGTGCTCGGTGCGTGTGTGTGTGTGCATGTGTGTACGTGTATATGCACCATATGTGTATGTGCCTTTGTGAGTGTGTGGACATGTCTGTGTGTGTGTTTGTGTGTGTGTGTGTATTCTACTCCAGCTGCTCAGATAGCAGGTGTGTTCCCTACTGAGGGCCACTCCATAACAGGGGTCAGTCAGGGTCAATAAGGGGTGAGTCGCTCATGCTGGTGTGCAAGTGTGTGTGTGTGTGTGTACTCTCTTATCAAGCAGGCGCAGGTGTGTGTGTGTGTTTACATAGTCGAGTGTATAACAGGAGGTTAATCGCATCTCTAAATGTCAGAGGAGCTGAGACGAGCTGCTGTATTAAACATGAGATGAGGCTGGATGGATGGTATGAAACACTGGCTGCATTGTACTGATCTGGAAGTATCCGGCCCTGTCTGAAGGTTTGTGCTGACTCTGGACTCTGTGCTGTCTCCATGAATCGATGATGTCTGTGTAGTCTAACTCCTATGGTGTGTGCGTGTTTGTCTGTTTGTGTGTGTGTGGTGTTTGCTTGTGTGTGTGTATGTGTGTGTGTGTGGGGGGGGGGGGGTTCTGTGTGTGTGTCTTTGTGTCTTTGTATTGAAGGACAGATCCTCCTACCCTGGATGCCTTCATCATGGATAAAGCCCTGCTGGACTTTGAGGTGTCCATCGACGCCGCATGCAAACTACTCACTGTGGGGAAACCATTTGCAATAGAAGGTGAGCAGGACACACACACAGAGAAACAAATACACGCGCACACACACAGAGACCCAAATACACACACACACAGAGACCCAAATACACACACATGCAGAGACACATTTACGTGAAAACGCCTACATAGACTCATAGACACACAGACTAAATGACACAGTGGAGTAACAGCTAGGCTGAGGGACGGCTGAAGGGTTGGGAGATTGTAGGTCTGTAGGGTTGTGGGACAGTGGGGTTAGGGTGCAAGGCCTGAGGTGTTCTAGGGTTGTGGTGTGGTCGGACTACAGGGTTGAAGTGTAGGAATACAGGGCTGTAGAGTTTTACGGTTTTAAATGAGCAGGCTTGTAAAAGACGATGAAGCTAGTTCGATAGTCAATGCTCTACTGCTGGTCATGCTGGGGGCTATCTGAATAATATATTTCACTTCTGTAATTCATTTATGTAATTTTAGAACATGCAGTCAGTTACTATCTCTCTCTCTCCTCTCTCTCTCTCTCTCTCTCCCTCTCTCTCTCCCTCTCTCTCTCTCGTCTCTCTCTCTCTCTCCTCTCTCTCCCTCTCTCTCTCTCTCTCTCTCTCTCTCTCTCTCCCTCTCTCTCTCTCTCTCTCTCTCTCTCTCTCTCTCTCTCTCTCTCTCTCTCTCTCTCTCTCTCTCACACACACACACACCCCATAATGATACACTGGCGAGCTCATCGTCTCAAAGTGTGTGCATGAACACAACTCTGCTGGAAACACCCCAGCCTGTCAATCACAGACCTGGCGCCCCCTCAAACACCGAGGAGAGTTGACCGGCCCCAGCGCAAACTTCCTCTCTTTCAAACCCCGTTTTTTTCATCTCACAGGGGCGGCAGAGACGCTATGCGGGCTCTGTGGCTCACATGTGAGATACAATCGCTGGGCGGATTGTGGCGATAACAAGCGCACCTCGTTGGTATGCACGCTGGGTAGCGGAGCGTGTAGACAGCCTCACAGCTGATGTATTGACTGTTGACCTGCCATGGCTATCACTTCACACAGAAGCTTGTTGAATGGAAGGAAGTTTTCTAGTAGAATAGAATGAAATATATTAGACTAGAGTGGAGTGAAGTGGAGTGAAATGGAACAGCAAAGAATAGAATAGAATAGAATAGAATAGAATAGAAAAGAATAGAATGGAATGGAACACAATCCAACTCCAAAGAATAGAATGGGTCTTTCGTCCAAGACAGAGAGGACAGTACTCACAAAGACAGAGAGATGTGGTCCTCAAAGAAAGACAGATGTAGGAGCTCGAGGGTGGTGGAAGGCAGAAGAGGAGGGAGAGGAGGGAGGAGCAGGGAGATAGAGGGCTTTCATTTGCCCACTGCCAGTTAGTGTCCTTCTGCACAGGGAGTGATAAAGGACCTCGGCAGTGGAGTCACCTAATCAAGACAAACCTTCACCCCTTCCCCGGAGAGAGGGAGCGATGGAGGGGGGGGGGCGAGGGCAGGAGAGGAGAGACAGGAGGAACGTTATTTGGTGAGACAAAGAGGCACGAGGGACGTGTGAGGAAAGGGGGAAGCAGGTGAGGGGGGAAAGCGATGGAAAGGAGAGCACAGTCCAGACACTGCAGGAAGAGGAAGGGTTCTGTCTCTCTTGGACGCCTGGAACCGAGAGAGACGGAAGAAGAAGAGTTTGCTTCTGTTTCTGGGGCACAGAAATGTTTGTGACTCAGACACCCCATTACAGTTTGCCGATTGCTTGGACACAAAAATGTCAAATAACACACAGTTAGTGCAACCTGACACTCAATGAGCCAAACAGCAGCCCAGATCTGCACAACTATAAGCACATTCTCAGCCTCACACTATTTGCAAATTACTAAACACTCTTTTCTACATTAGACACAGAAATATAATATTATGTCACTTACTGTAATTGCCTTTTCAAGACACTGCCTTGTAAAATGCCACACTTGAACGAATGGATCAAACACGGCCGTCAGGTGTACAAGCCTAAAGTGCTTACAGTTTTTTCCAATTGCTTAAGCACAATTTTGAAAACAGGGCTCACTTTGTAAAAACCGAACACACGATTCACACAACTAGACACACAAGTAGCAGAACACCTCCAATCTTTTGCAAAATGAAACACTTCGTTCAAAACTATACAATCATGTATAAAAACCTGTTTCTGTCACCGTATGCCACACACAGGGTTCATAACATTGGACTCTGTTTGAACCAGTTACACACTGTTGTGCAAAATTTTTAACACTTTTATGTTCTGATCTTCTGCACAAAATGCAACCTTTATGTAGACAACGTGGAGAAATACAGTACATATTTTCATCAATGTGCAGTACTGGTCTTGTGTGTTGTGTTTGGTCAACATATTTGTGTACTTTACGTACTCTACTGTAACAATATCTCTGACAAAATCAAGCATGTTATATCATTCGAAAAGTATAGTTAGTGTTTTAAATTGTGCACAATTGTGTGTAACTGGTTCAAACAGAGTCCCATTTTATGAACCATGTGTGTGGCATACGGTGACATAATTGGATTTTATACATGATTGTATAGTTTTGAACAAAGTGTTTCGTTTTGCAAAAGATTGGAGGTGTTCTGCTACTTGTGTGTCTAGTTGTGTGAATCGTGTGTTGGGTTTTGACAAAGTGAGCCCTGTTTTCAAAATTGTGCTTAGGGTAAGCAATTGGAAAAAAAAGGTAAGCAATCGGAAAAATTGTAAGCAATCAATTTTTTTTTAAATATTACCCCTGAGCTGTATGTGTTTGTGTATGTGATGTCGTATATGTATGTTTTTGATGTGCGTGTGGGCTTGTGTTTGTGTGTGTGCGTATGTGTGGGGCATGTCGGTGTGTGTTTTCCATCCCTGCCCAGCCATCCAGAACGGAGTGTCTCGAAATGAGGCAGGCGGGCAAAGCTGTGTTGATGCCAGGACGGAATTGTTGTTGGCAGGGTAGTTGCTGCTTGGCAAGAGTGATATGTCTGTGTGTGTGTGTGCGCGTGTATGCTTGTGTGTGTGTTTAGGTATGTGTTTGTTATGGATGATAAAAGAGAGCTAGAGAGAGTTTGAGTTGGGAGAGAGGGGAAAAACAAATGACACGGCTGCTCCTTAGTCTCTCACTGTCTGACTCGTCTACATAAGGAGGGACGAGACGGGACCTGACAGACGAATACTGTCTGTCCCTGCTCATCAGAGGAGAGTGAGCGAGAGCGAGGGAGACACAGAGACAGAGAGATAGAAATAGAGAGAGAGAGAGGTGAGAGAGACAGGGTGGAGAGAGAGAAAGGAGAGAGAGCGGAGAGAGCGGAGAGAGGAAGGGGAGAGAAATAGAGAGGAGAGAGAGAGAGAGAGAGAGAGAGAGAGAGAGAGAGAGAGAGAGAGGAGAGAGGAGAGATAGATGAACAGATAGATAGATAAATAGAGAGAGATAGAGAGAGAGGAAAGAGAGAGAGAAGGAAGAGAGAGAGGAGAGAGAGAGAGAGAGAGAGAGAGAGAGAGAGAGAGAGAGAGAGAGAGAGAGGAGAGAGAGAGATACATTTTATTTTAATATACTGTAAGAAACAGTGTGCCAGTTTGATCTGGCCCTCGGCTGGATCCTCTGAGATTAGCACCTAGCCAGCCCAGATGACAGGAACTGACCACAACAGCGACAGGAAGTCAGCTATGCAGAAAGTCAGACTGTTGACAATTTTTTTCAACTGCTTACAATTTCTTTTTTTACTTAACCTCTTTTTTTCAAAACTTTACACAAATCCAAGAATTGCGCACAGAAAATGCAAAATGCCTCGCATCTCTTGCAAAATGAAGCACTGCATTCAAAATATCACAAACACATTTCAAAAGCAAACATTTGTCTTACGTTGCCAACACCTTTGCCATAATATTACATTTTTGGATATCTCATATACACACAAGTTATTCAAAACCTAAAACTCTTCTTTCATGAGCTCCTATGTACATTTCTGTAATAGCAGAGATGTTGAAAAATTCATGGTAAACACGAAAACAAGATTGAAACAAAACTTTTTTTGGTTAGTGCCTCACACTAACTCCTCACATGTGCAAACACTCATTGCTTTACTCAACACCAACCAATCATGGCTTTAGAATAGGACTATAAATAGCCTAATTTGAGTTGATTTGCAGTGGTGGGTATAATTTGACCTTTACTGTAGAAATGATAACAGGTATGTAACAATCTACTGTAATGTACACATGTTCTAATGTACACATAATTAATAGCTGTTTCAGCACAACACACGGTATACTATACACATACATATATTTTAGCACCCATGCATCCATTGACTGCAGTGCACTGCATGATTGGTCAGTCTGGTGGATTACTGTATCATACTGTGCAACAGTACAGTGACTGTAAGAAGACATTCTGACAATATTGTAGAAAATAGTATATATTACAGTTCATGGCACAACACACCATTCCGTAATCACCTTTTTCAAAATTAGGTTTGGTTTCTGTCCTACTACACTCTTTCTTTCGTACTGTGTAATACTGTATTCACAACCACAAATGCTTACAGTAAAAAAATGTTTGGTTTCAATCTTGTTTTCGTGTTTACCATGAATTTTAATCATTTCTGCCATTTACTTTCAATCTTGTACAGAAATGTACACAGGAGCTCATGAAGGAAGAAGGTTTTGAATAACTGTGTGTATATGTTATATCCAAAAATTTAATATAATGGTAAAAGTGTTTGCTTTTGAGACGTGTTTGTGATATTTTGAATGCAGTGCTTCATTTTGCAAGAGAAGCGAGGCATTTTGCATTTTGTGTGTGCAGTTGTTGGATTTGTGTGTTAGTTTGAAAAAAAGAGGACAAGTAAAAAAAATGTGTGTTAGCATTTGAAAAAACTGTTAGCCGAAAATATTTAATGTATGGGACTCTGGATGATCTGGCCGCCATTGTTGCAGGTTGCGCAGTATTCACATACCCCTTGGTTTCAAGTAAGCTCCTGAAAACACTTGGTTTTAAGGGTGTGTACCCCTTCGTCTTAGCCCTACCCCTCGATCAAAAAGAGTATTGGGACACCACTTACTCTCACGTGAACGTGCAAAACTAAGGGGGGGGGGGGGGGGGGGTAAGACAGAGTATTGGGATTCGGCCTTAGTGTGGCATTTTGATTGGTTGTGTTTGAAAAAGGAAATCAAGATGCTTCCTGTTAGAATTTTGTGTGTTACGTGGAGAATTGTGTGTTGTGTCTTGCAAACAGTGTTTTATGAAATTGAAAACTGAGTCAAAGGCCAAAAATGTGCGTATGGTTTTGTAGATTTTATGTGTGGTTCTGGTGTTTGAGTGTTAGGTTTCAGAAATTGTGTGACAAGTAAGGATTTTGTGTGTAAGCAGTTGAAAAAAACTGCAAGGTGCAGAGCTAACTCAGGCTTACAGGTCTAACATCATTAGGTTCACACACTAGTCAGATCAGCTGAATGTGTTGTTGCTGTGTCAGCCCCAAATCCTGAACTCTATACCACTCTATAGGATAGACCCTTACTAACAGTGTGTGTATTTGTGTGTTTTTTTTAAATGTGTTCTCCGGTTCATGCGTGTGTGTATCTCCATGCATGCCTTTGTGTGTGTACGTGTTTACTTGTGTGTGTGCCTGTCCGCTTACATGTGTGTGTTTCTGTGTGTGTTTACGTGTTTGTGCGTGTGTGTGTGTTTACGTGCATGTGTGTTTACGTGTGTGTGTATGTTTACATGTGTGTGTTTACATATGTATGCGTGTGTGTTTGCGTGTGTGTGTGTTTACGTGTGTATGTGTGCCTGCAGGCTATGGGATCGGAACAGCCCAGGGATCCCCCCTCACCAGGAACGTGTCCGAGTTTGTGAGTCGCTACAAGTCAGACGGCTTCATGGACATGCTACATGACAAGTGGTACAAGGTGGTGCCCTGTGGAAAACGTGTGTTTGCCGTCACCGAGGTGAGTGAGTGTGTGTGTGTGTGTGTTGGTGGAAGGTGTGTGTGTGGAGAAAAAAAGGTGCATGTGTGTCAGTGTGTTGGAGGAAGGTGTGTGTGTGCATGCATGTGTGTGCGTTTAGGAGACGATGTGTGTATCCGGTAGAAGGTGTGTGTGTATTTAGTTGTGTGTGTGTGTGTGTGTGTGTGTGTGTGTGTGTGTGTGTGTGTGTGTGTGTGTGTGTGTGTGTGTGTGTGTGTGTGTGTGTGGTAGTGAAAGTAGGCCTGTATCTAAGCCTCCCATTGGGACATAGAGGAACAGTCAGGTCTTGCTGCCAGCTATACACATCCCAATATGCAGCCTATGGCTACAGGCTTAGACTGTTTATGATTGTGTGTGTGTCTGTGTGTGTGTGTAAGTGTGTGTCTGTGTGTGTGTGTAAGTGTGTGTCTGTGTGTAAGTGTGTGTCTGTGTGTGTGCGCGCGTGTGTTTATATTTCCCTTTGCTTTCTTCGTCCCTTGCAGCAAACTTGCGTCAGTGTTTTGAGTGTAACATGAGAGCATGTTATGAGAGATTCTCATTCCTTGTGTTTTTTAGGGGGTCTGTGCTTGTCTCGAGTATTTCTAGATCTGTCTGTGTTACTGTTTCACCCCACCACGGTTTGGAAAAGAAAAGAGATGCTTCTGTTCCCATTCCCCAGAACACCTTCCCTCACAGCTTACAAAGGGAATCAAAACTGTCAAAATGAACTTGAAATGCAAGCAGAGAGGGCACCTTACCAGCTTGAACCCAGATGTCAGACAACATCTGCCACAGCCAGCTAGGTTTCCTGCGTTCAAAGAGGAACCTCTATAGGTTCTGGGGGGGTAGAACGGGGTAGAACTTCCAAACCGTGCCACGGGGAGAGGGAGGGCCCCCACAGCGAGAGGAAAAGAGGTCACAGTTCTCCCAGATGAACATGTTGAATCAGCAGGAGTGCGATTGCCGCGAGGGGCAGTGGAGAATGGGTTGGGAGGGGTCGGGATGGAAGGAGCAGGGCCCCTGTCTCTCTCCTGGCACTTCAAAGGCAGATGTGCCCAGATAGGAAGGGGCTGCCGTCACGAACGGGAGACAAATGAGTCTTGGTTTAATCGTTTCTCACTCTGCCCACTCTGGTTCCTCTTGATGGGTTTCACCTCCCCCACTCTGTTTCTCTTTATCTTTCTCTCTCCCCTCATCCCACTCGCTTTCTCGGGCTTTTTATTTTTCTCTCTCTTTCTCTCTCTTTCCCTTTTTCTACCTCTCTCTTTCCCTCTTCCTCTCCTCCACCACCCAGACTCTACAGATGGGGATCCAGCATTTCTCGGGCCTGTTTGTGTTGCTGTGTGTGGGTGTGGGCGGGGCCTTGCTCACCTTGGCAGGTGAACACACCTTCTATCACCTGGTTCTGCCCCGACTCCGACGCACACACACTCTACAGTACTGGTTACACACCAGCCAGGTGAGCTAACACACACACACTCTACAGTACTGGTTACACACCAGCCAGGTGAGCTAACACACACACTCTACAGTCCTGGTTACACACCAGCCAGGTGAGCTAACACACACACACTCTACAGTACTGGTTACACACCAGCCAGGTGAGCTAACACATACACACTCTACAGTACTGGTTACACACCAGCCAGGTGAGCTAACACACACACACTCTACAGTACTGGTTACACACCAGCCAGGTGGCGCTAACACACACACACTCTACAGTACTGGTTACACACCAGCCAGGTGAGCTAACACACACACACACTTATTTACACACACACCCACACACACATATCTAACCACACCTAAACACACACACCAGGTAGGGCATCAGCAGGGGCGCTGTTAGAGATAAAGCTCTACTGGGGCACAGGCACCTACTCAAATCCCTTTTTGTTTTCTTCCAAGCTTGTTGCACACAAAATGTGTGCGACACAATGCACTATAGAAACTCCCCTTGTTAACCCACTGTACAACAGCTGAGGGACGTCAATTTGATATCAGCTTTGGCAGGGATATCAATAGTTCATGTGAGCACATGCCCATTTTTTCGCATTAATTTGAGCGAAAATATATTTTTTTGATATGTATGTAATATTGTTGTTATTATGTTTGAGTCTAAATAAAATGATCGGTAGGCCTATTATTTAGAAACATCTTTAGTTTCTGAAGGTTTTCTTAGCCTACCTCAATTCTGACTTGCCGACACCTGGACTTCTGTGTGAGCGCTGCAGTGGCTATTATAGCAAGCACAGAAGAACGCGTGGATATGGAGTTCTGCGGGCGGCATCAGTTTGTGTTTTCGGTTCAACTGCTTTGATTTTACAAGCATTGATTGGGATACTGCATTTCTTTTTTCCGGGAATATCAATGAATGCACTGACTAATAAAGTAAATTGTTAAAACTTAAATTTGAGATTTTACTGGGGCACAGCAAATGTATACTGGGGCACACGCCCCAGTAAAAGGGGTCTAGCAACGCCCCTGGGCATCAGCATAATGGAAAGTTGCTCATCCATTCAGACATGGTCTAGTGCCGTCCTCTGCTGTTCACATTGTGTCATTACAGGACTGACTAACAGCAGCATCAAATGTATACTGTAGATGTTCCAGTAGCAACTGTATTTAGTATGGTGTACAGTCCGTATAGTAGTGGCATTTTTAGCACTCAGCACAGTAGTTTATCCTCAGTATAGTAGTATAGTTATCAGTTAGTACAGTGATTAGTGAAGTTAGTGATCAGTGTTGTAGTATGTATGGTTAGGGGTCAGTATAGTAGGATAGGTCACGCTTGTTGTGTTTGTAGTGGTAGGTGTCTCATATGTGGCTCCTTCTGCAGAAGATCCACCGAGCTCTAAACACCACCTATGAGGATGTAGGGAAGGAGCTGAGTGGTATAGACCAGAGGTATCCCCTCACACGCACCTCACACACCTCACACACACCTCACACGCACCTCACACACCTCACACGCACCTCACACACCTCACACACACCTCACACACACAGGAGAAAGTTCAATTGATGAGTCAATAACAGAGGTATACAGCACATCCCATTCTCCTCCACACACCTCACACCTCTCACCTAACATACACTTCACACACTTCTAGAACTATCTCATCTCCTTCTGGGGGAACTGAACTGTAAAGTGACCTGAGCTGTTTGTAATTATCTTTCTCTACTCCCCCCCCCTGCCTTTCCTCCTTCCTTTTCTCTCTCCTCCCCCTCCTTCCCCCTCCCCCCTCACACTCCCTTTCATCCCCCTCCCTCCGACCCTATGTCTCCCCTTCACATCTCCACCCCTTCACTCCTCTCCCTCCTCTCTGATCCCCCCCTCTATCTACCATACTCTCTCCTCCTCCCCTTTTCTCCCCCCCCCCTCTCCAACCAGCCCGTCCCCCTGTCTCTCTGACAGCTGCACCCTCCACAGGAAACAGCAGCCCCCTCCCCCCCCATCTCCCACCCCACCCCTGCCTGCCCTCCCTCCTTGCGGAGACACCCCCCGCGCCCCCTCCCCCTCCCAGGAGCCTAAGGAAAGCAAGCATGTGCACTTTGACCTGGAGACCCTCCATAGCTACCGTCTCCGCACGCACACAGCCTCCGTGCGGGGCCGGCCTGGGATGGTGGGCCGGCCGGGCCTGGGGCTGGGGGGACTGGGGCTGGGGGGCCTGGGAGGTCTGGCCTCTCCTCGGGTTAGCCTCCAGGCTAACGGCGGACCTGCCTCGGCCCTGCCCTCCCCAGGCTTGGTGCTCTCTGCCGTGGGAAATCGTGCCGCCCAGGCCTGCCTGTGGGAGGGGGAGCTCCAGGAACTCCAAGGGAGGATTGAGATCTTCCGGACCCAACTGAGAGAAGCCCTGGCCAGGAGGGCGGAGATCCAGACCAGCCTGGAGAGAGAGAAGAGCACCCAGGGAAGGAGAGAGACCAGTCTGGAGAGAGAGAGGGACAGGGAGAGACCACTACAAACAGGGAACACTCTGGAGAGAGGAAGTGTCAGCCAATCGAAAGCCCTGGAGAGAGACAGGACCAGCCAATTGCAAACCCTGAACAATCAACAAACAGGGAGACTCAACCAATGGGGTGTTTTGACTGGTATTGAGCGTGGGAGAAACAACCAATTAAACACCATCAACAGCTTGGATAGGGGACGAGCCAACCAATCACGTACCGTCAATAGATTGACAGGGGAAAATATAATCCACTCACGTACCTCCACTAGCCTGGAGAGAAGCTGGGTCAACCAATCAGCAGCTGTTAACAGCACAGAGAAAGGGAGAACTGTCCAATCACGTTCCACCACCAGCCTTGACAGACAGAAGGCTAACCTATCACGTGCACTGAACAGCCAAGAAAGGGCGGGAGCCAACCAATCCAACGCCGGACAAGAGCTTTCAGATCCTTTATGAGAGAGACTGAGGATTCAAACGGACATGAGTGTGGTCTAGGGTGGATCCTTAAGATGGACATGACAAAATCTCCACATCTATGAACGCTTTAGACTCTCAAAATAGCCAATCGGAGTACTGGTGGGAGGGGCTCAGCTAACACTTCCTGTGGGTATGACTTTTCAGGGTGTATGGGAAGATATCGTTCAGAGAGACTTCCAAAAATATTAGCTGGACACACTTAGGACTCAACACTACAGCTGTGACCCTCAAGCCCCTAGTTTCCTGTCGGGTTGTGTGTGTGACCATAGCCCAGCTGCCTGGCTCAGAGGCCTGGCTCCCAGTGTAAATTAGAGCATTTAAACTTTGCTGTGGTGTTAACTGGTTGTGTTCGCTCGCCATGGTGTCTGTAGGATATACCTGTGTGGTGGTTTGTGAGAAGGCCCTGCGTGGCTTCAGATATTTACAACCAAATTATTATATTTGAATTTCACCCCCCCCTCCTCCTGCTCCTCTACTATAAAATGGTATATAGATATTATGGGGTTTTATCATGTTGTTCATTCACATCTTTTGAAATAAACATTTATATGCTGTTTAACCTGCACCAACTTACAACATTCATTTGTATCCTGCGTCTTGTTTGGTATATGGAATACTTGAACAGGATATACAGTAATACAGTGAGAGCAATGCTATACTCATTTAGTAAGCAACGTCTGTCGCAGCTCCTGGTTTACTAACCCCAGTGAGGCCACACGGGGGCGCTAGAGTCCTCGTTCTTAATGACCTGTCAGATAAGAGGATGTAGAGAACTACAGGCCTGTGGACATACACCAGGTCATATTGGATCACTTGCTATTTGTAACTGCTGTCAGTAATGTGGGTGTGCTTGATTTGGCTCAACCACAGCAATGAAACTGATGGGGAGTATTGTAAAGGGACTGTAAAGGGACTGTAAAGGGAGTACTGTAAAGGGAGTACTGTAAAGGGACTGTAAAGGGAGTACTGTAAAGGGAGTACTGTAAAGGGACTGTAAAGGGAGTACTGTAAAGGGAGTACTGTAAAGGGACTGTAAAGGGAGTACTGTAAAGGGACTGTAAAGGGAGTACTGTAAAGGGAGTACTGTAAAGGGAGTACTGTAAAGGGACTGTAAAGGGAGTACTGTAAAGGGAGTACTGTAAAGGGACTGTAAAGGGAGTACTGTAAAGGGACTGTAAAGGGAGTACTGTAAAGGGACTGTAAAGGGAGTACTGTAAAGGGACTGTAAAGGGAGTACTGTAAAGGGAGTACTGTAAAGGGACTGTAAAGGGAGTACTGTAAAGGGAGTACTGTAAAGGGACTGTAAAGGGAGTACTGTAAAGGGACTGTAAAGGGAGTACTGTAAAGGGAGTACTGTAAAGGGAGTACTGTAAAGGGACTGTAAAGGGAGTACTGTAAAGGGAGTACTGTAAAGGGACTGTAAAGGGAGTACTGTAAAGGGACTGTAAAGGGAGTACTGTAAAGGGAGTACTGTAAAGGGAGTACTGTAAAGGGAGTACTGTAAAGGGACTGTAAAGGGAGTACTGTAAAGGGACTGTAAAGGGAGTACTGTAAAGGGAGTACTGTAAAGGGAGTACTGTAAAGCAAATCAAACAGATTTTTTTTTCTCCATTCGTGTAAGTGATTGAAGCAATGGGCCTTGGTGCTAATCAGACAACCAGAACACACTGATGAACACAGAGGAAGGGAGAAGAGAGAGAACGTCATTCTAGTGTCACCATGTCACACTCGCCTAGAGACCCATGTCAGCCGCCTGGCCACTGAGTCTGGGGGACGTGCGAGCGTGCGTCAGGGACAGTCGAGTCTTTATTTAGGGACTTCTTCACCAAGCAACTGGAACCTAACGTTGCTCAAACGCACACTCTCTCTGAGAGAGAGGTGAAGGAATCCATGTGTTTGTGTCCCTGCTGTGACCTCAAGAGTGCACGAAGTCCCGAGGACGACACCATGATCCAGTCCTTCTGTCTTTCTCATCGCCAGTCTTGTATACTGCTTGTAGTCATAAAATAAACAGCAGACTCTTTGTCTGGCAGTCAGCGAGAGCAGACCAACTGTGGAGAACAGCCTCGGAAAAAAAGAATCTATCAGAACCCAATCTTCGCGTGTGTGTTTGCGAGCTTGCGCGCAGGCATGTGTGTGCCCATGCAAGTGTGTATGCATGTGTGTGTATGAGTGAACATGGAGAGGGCCTGGGTCTGGAGATTCACCCGGGTAATTGGGTCAGCTGTGCGAACAGTCAGGAGGCATTTTAATCAAGCCCAGAAACCAATCGATCCCTCAGGCATTCAATTATCGTTCATGGGGTTAGGAGTTAGAGGTAAGATTAGACGACTGTTATAAGTCCCTGTTCTAGTACTGTTTAGTAAGAACCCTGGTCCCTGTTCTAGTAATGTTCTGTAAGAACTATGATTCCTGTTCTAGTACTGCTCTCTGTAAGAACTATGGTTCCTGTCCTAGCACTGTGAAGACCTTGTTCTTGTACTGTTCAGTAAGAACTGTAGATTATGTTCTAGGAACTGTAGTCTCTGTTCCAGTACTGTTCTGCAAGAATAATGGTCCCCTGCTTTTGTACTTGTCTGTACAAACCATAGTCCCTATTCTAGTACTGTTCTATATAAACCCTAGTCACTGTTCTAGTACTGTTCTATAAGTGTTCTGTAAGGACTGTAGACCCCTGCTCTAGTACTGTTCTGTAAGAACGATAGACCCCATCTGGTCATGTTCTGTAGAACCCTGGTCCCTCTTCTAGAACTGCTCTGTAAGGAACCTCTGCACTGTGTTGTGTGTGTGGCCCTCCTCTCCTCCTCCAGTTTCCAGAGGGGCTCAGAGGGCCACTTCTCTGCTCAGGCCCAGACACTGTATCAAAGGGATACACAGGGAGAGAGCTTGTGGATCCAAACAAGAGGTGTGTGTGTGTGTGTGCATGTGCATTTACCGGATGGGAAATCCATGCAGACTTGCAGACAGGCTCCAGTGTGAGTGATGAGTTTATTAGCTCTGGTGCAGCTGTGACCATGCACAGAGGTATTGAGAGGGGGGGGGGGGGGGGGGAGTACCCTAGAGGCCCGTGGAGGGTTCCCTGGCAACCAATGACAGAACCTTCAATGGAGTGGCCCCATTCATCTAATGCTGCCACAGAAAGAGAGAGAGAGAGAGAGATGAGTGAAACAGGAGGGAGAACGACAGAGAGAGGCAGACTTAGAGAAAGAGGGAGGGAGAGGAGAGGGGGGAGATGAAGAGAGAGGAAGGGGAGCAGGGAGAAATTGAGGGGGGTTATAATTGCCTGGTGTGTTGCACCTCTCCTTTTCTACCCTCTCCCGGGGAGAAGAGAGAGAGAGAGAGAGAGAGAGAGAGAGAGAGAGAGAGAGAGAGAGAGAGGAGAGAGAGAGAGAGAGAGGAGGAGGAGTGGTGCTAAATGTGCATTTTGCTGCTTTAAGCTCCATATAAAGAATTCATAACCGTGGGAGCCAAGGTTCTGCAAAGGATACACACAGTCAATTACATATATGCTCTCTCTCTCTCTCTTGCACTCACATCCATACATACAGCGAAGCAGTGGATTGCATACATGTCAATCGTGAAGCAGCGAGTCAAAATATGTGTGAATGCGCGTGTGAGTGCATGTGCGTTAACTCAAGTGCCGCGCGCGCTTCACCGAATCCTCCAAGGATGTGCATCGCGCCACCGAGAGGCGCGTGGTCAGGCACCTGCCCCACCCTGCTACAGTAAACAAAGAAAATAGCTAGTTTAATCGGTGATCGGAAATCTTTTTTCGCTACTAGAAGCTTGGCACATACACATTTAAATATAAAATCAAGTCTGGGGCTGGACTAGACTACCAACGCTTCCAGGACCAATGTTTCTATCCAGGGACGTTCCCTGAAAAGCCGCCACCTCTGGTCCACAAACAGCAGGGTATTGGCTACCCACACACATCCGAAATCCAGCCCTTTGTCTCGGTCAGCTCCGTGGTGCTACCCCTGGATCAGGAATTCAGTGTGTGCGTGTGTGTGTGAGAGTGTGTGTGTGTATGTGCGTCCGTGTGTGTGAAGAACAGACTGTCTCCTCCCCCATAAACACACACTCTCTCCTCCCCCTGTCTCCCCCCGCCCCCGCGCGCCCCCCAATGCCTTTGTGTGCGCGAAACTGACTGCATTCCCGACACCGCGTGACGGATGCCTTAGTGAGAAACCCGTTTATTTCTTCAACCTTACTGAGAACCGGTAGAACTGAAGGGGGAGGAACCGGTGGACGCACGTGAAAGCCAGACTCACCGGTCATTTTTACTCACTCTCGCCTAAAAGGAGAAATAGCAGGGAAATCAGTCAGCTGTCGAAAATTGGACTTTTCACTATCTGCAACCGTCGCTGTGTTCCATCCGCATACCCCCATCTTTCTCTAAATCAGTCTGTCTGTTGGTTTGTGTGTCTCCCTCGCCCACTTACCGCCGCGGTAATTTCCGCACCTGTATCGGTATTGAGGGTCTGGAATTGTGGCGTTTTCGCCGGGAAACAACGGACTTGAAATGGATTAACGGTTCAGCGCCAAACTGGAGCAACACACACGACCGCGCCGGGGGGGAAGGGGGCGAAGGGACTCGGTGAATTCACGCACCCCGCGGGACAGAGGTGAGTACCCCCCTTGGCCTGCTTTAGTGCCCCCCCCCCCCCCCCCCCCCCCCCCAACACGGAGATAAAGAGAGGGAGGAGAAGTACCACAGAGAAGCCGCATCACGGAGCCTGGTCTGGCGTTCTCTGGGTTCCATGCCCTCGGACCATGGTGGAGGTTTTGACATAAATATGCCATATGTTGCATGGGGGGTTTTTCCACGGCGGACCATATGTCTGCTGCTTTCCGCAGTGCTCGTTCAGGACCACGCACGTCGTGGACAGCGCCGTAGTCCCTATCACCCAGGCTGTGCCGTATAACCCTGCAGATAAGCACGAGGGGAGGATGTATCGGGCTGGGTGTCTCTCCCATATGGGAGGTTTTCTGGAAAGCGAGAAGCAGCAGGAATGTGTTTCTTCGTTAGGAGTCTCCATGCAACGCCCACGCCGGGCTGTAGGTGTGCGGGGGCAGGTTCGCTTCTGGGCCGCTGGCCTTTCTGTTCTCTATGCTGTCTGACAGATTGTCTCTGTCTTAGTGCAGGCTCGTTACCCCCCACCCCCGTCCCCAACACACACACACATGCATGCACACAAACCACAGAGACCCCTGAGGACAAATGCTGTTGAGCTAGATAAACGAGCCCCTCTCAACTGCAAGAAGGGCTCATTGTGTGTGTGTTTCGTGTGCGATGGGGGCCACGCATGTGTATATAGGAAGAGGGGAGAGACTGCCTGCAGAATGTCTGTTGTGTCTCTGGTGTACAATCACAGTAGTTCTTGCCCCTGAGTCAGAGGGGCTGAATCCTTGCTAAGCTGCTTTCCCCCATTCTGGAATCTCTCCCATGTCTCTCCTCTTCTCGCCTTTCCTCTCCTCCCCTCTCCGGGCCTCTTCTCCCCCCTCCTCTCTTCTACTCTCCCCCTCCTCTCCTCCCCTCTCCTCTCATCCTCTCCTCCCCTCTCCAGTCCTCTTGTCTTTTTCCCCGTCCACACCTTCCCGTCTCAGGTCCTCTCTGTTCTTCATCCTCCCTTTCCTTTCCTCTCTACCCCTCCGTTTCCCCTCCCTGTTCTCTCCTCCCTCCCTCCATTCCTTTGCCTCTGCCATCAGGGTTTTCTCTGATAGATCTCTATCTGGGGTGGAAATTGGAAATGTTGAAAACTCTTTGATTTGTCGGCTTATTTTGCTCTCTCTCTCTCTCTCTCTCTCTCTCTCTCTCTCTCTCTCTCTCTCTCTCTCTCTCTCTCTCTCAGTCTGTCTCTGTCTGTCTCTCTCTCACTTACCCTCCATGTCTCTCTCCCCTCTCTCTTCCTTCCTATCCCTCTTTTTCTCCCAGTCTCCCATCCTTTCTCTCTCTCCCCCACACACCCTCAGGGTCGCTCGCCCCTTATCTCAGTGAACAAGGCGAGAGGGAAGCAGAGAGGAAGAGAAAGGGACCGTTAGAGAGGGAGACGTGAATATTCAGCACGGTCGGCTTCACACCGCGTGTGAAGCTGTGCGCGCGCGTGCGTGTGCGTGTGTGTGTGTCCACACCACACCAACTCCCTTGCCATCTCAGGTGTGTTCCAGTTCCTTCAGTCACATCCTTGTCTCTTCCTGGTTTGTCTCTCTCCAGCCTGTGATTGGCCTCAGCCTAAGATGATGTCACCCAAACACAAGGCAAAGAAGAAACCACCCAAAGACAGCATGACGCTGCTACCCTGCTTCTACTTTGTAGAGGTGTGTGTGTGTGTGTGAGAGTGTGTGTGTGTTTGTGTGTGTGTTTGTGAGACTGTGTGTGTGCATGTGCATGTGTGTATGTTTTCTTGTCAAAGTTTCTGTCAAAGTTTCTGTGTGAGTTTTTTTTACTAAGATTAAGTGGTACTGCCATGTGAAGGTTCTCACTTTAATGAATGTGTGTGTGTGTGTGTGTTTGTATATAATGTGTGTGTAGCTCCCCATAGTTTTGTCATCTCTAGTGTCGCTGTATTTCCTGGAGCTGACGGACGTGTTGTCCCCGGCAATGGTGGGGTTCCGTTGCCATGACCGCGACCTCTCCATGCCCTACGTAGAGACGGGAGATGAGCTGATTCCTCTACT
This sequence comes from Thaleichthys pacificus, assembly GCA_023658055.1. Taxonomy (NCBI): domain Eukaryota; kingdom Metazoa; phylum Chordata; class Actinopteri; order Osmeriformes; family Osmeridae; genus Thaleichthys; species Thaleichthys pacificus. Next base: position 16,595,887 of record CM042866.1, on the reverse strand, counting down.
GATGCTGCTGAGCCTGGCCTTCGCTGGGCCCGCCGCCTCGGTGGGTCTCACACACACACGCACACATACTCACACACACACTCACATTCACACTCACACATAAGCACACGCACAAACACACACACATACACACACGCACCTACACACACTCTCACACACACACACACACATACACTCACACACACATACACACTTACACCCTCACACACACATACACACACACACATACTCACCTACACACACATATACTCACACACACATACTCACAAATGCACAAACTGGAAAGGCTGGATGCCTCTGTACTTTTTAGGGGAGGATTGAAGACTGAGAAATCCAAGTATGCTTTGACATCACAAGAAGCTGTCAAATCCTGCTGGGATAACTGCAGAGTTCAGTTTTATGCTGTATGGAACATACCAAATACTACTGTAAGATTTTCTGAAATTCATTTTTCAATGATTCAACGTTTCACTCAAATTGTTGAGCTGGTCAATTTGCAAATGTTACCAATTTAATTTGCAATGAAAATATTTGTAGCCCTGTTAAAAATAAAAAAGCAAAATATAAGTATCTAGTTACTAGAGCCTTTGGGCACTACTATATGTATGTACAGACATACACTGCACACACAAATACACATGCATAAACACACACACTTGCTGTCTATGTATAGACAAACATACATACACACTTGCATGATACACAGTCGGCACACATTCACATTATGCATGGACAAATGCATACACAGACACACACATACAGGAACACAGCAACACACATGCGTATACAAGCATGCACTCTTGCACGCAAATACGTCTGCATGCACACATACGCATGCACAGACGTGTGTCCAAGGACACACACTCGCGCTGCACACAAACACACACGCTCACACACACAGCTGAAGGCACTCACTCAGATGCACGCATCAAGTACACTCACAGATCAATGCACATAAACACACACCTGACATAGAGCAACACACACTGATCACTCCAACACATTCAGTCTCTGATCAATAAGCACTAATCAATCTGTATCAGGAGAGCAGACGGCAACACACACCTCTCATTAATCAACCTGATTACATGACCTCAATACCCCCTCAGAGCAGCTCTTCACCACACCTAGACCCCCTCTCTTCCTCTTCCTTCCTCGACGCTCACACTTAGTATCGTTCTCCTTCTCTCTCTCTCTCCCTCTCTCTTCCGTCTTTCTCCTTCCCTCTCTTCCTTGCCCATCCGTACCCCCACCCATCTCTCTTTCTCACTGTGTCTTCCCATCTCTCCTCCTCCTCCTCATCTCTCCTGGTCCATCCCTCTCTCCCTACCTACTGTCTTCCCCTCTCTGCCCCCTCCCTCGCTCCCTCCCTCCCTCTCTGTAGATCATGATAGGGGAGGGGCTGATGTACTGCATGCAGTCCAGACTGAAGCTCCGCCCCAAAACAGAGAGCAGCATCAACGCGGGCGGCTGCAACTTCAACTCTTTCCTGCGACGAACCGTTCGCTTTGTGGGTACGTTCTGACTTCTGACGGCTTCTAGGTGTCAAATCACGACGACAAATCTTGAATTGTGTGATTTTTAAAAATCCTGTTTAAATGGAGATAAGTAAATGTTTGATCTGTGGATGTCCACAAACTGTCCGGTTGGTTCCCCTGCTTGTATCCCTGGTTGTGGGTAGCTGTGCCTCGCAACCTTTCATCTCTTACCTCTCATCTCTCACTCTCTCTCTCTCTCTCTCTCTCTCCCCCTCTATCTCTCTCTCTGTCCCTCTCTCCTCCCCCGGGCGTCCCAGGTGTTCATGTGTTCGGTCTCCTGGCGACGGCCCTGGTGACAGATGTGATCCAGTTGGCTACTGGTTACCACGCCCCTTTCTTCCTCACCGTCTGCCAGCCCAATTACACGGCACCGGGAGTGTCATGTGACCAGAACACTTACATCACCCAGGATATCTGCTCTGGGAAGGACCAGTACGCCATCATGTCCGCCAGGTAAGACACACACACACACACACTCACACTAACAATCAATCACATCCTCACACATGCACATACAAACACACACATCCACTCTCAAACTCATACACACTAACATTCACACACATTCACAAACCTAATTGGATTGTTTCTCTATTGGCAAATATGAAATGTGAATATGGTGTTATTAATATGAAAACATCACAGCATATGGGTATCACAGGTGTCTTAATGTGATATAAGAGCACATGAATGTGGTAGATTATGGCTTAATGTCAGCCCCAACAGGGATAATCTGATTGGCAGACAGTTTGATATAACGACACAACCCAGGTCTTACTGACAGATTAGATTTGTGATTCAGTCTGTTATGACAACAGCCCCAGTGTGCCTCCACATGAGTCAGCCGTGAACTTGTGAACACACACACAAACACACGCACACACACACTTGCACGCACACTCGCACAAATACAGACGCAAGCATACACACGCACAAATACACATGCACGCATGCATTCACACACACTCGCACACACACAGCTCAACTGCGTTTCATCTGATCTCCTTGTGCTCATTAATATTCACTTCAAGGACATTCGCTCCCCTTGACTTCCACAGATACATAGACAGATCACCATTAGACTGTAGAACACAAACAACTGAGACCAAAATCAACTATTTATCAGAGAAGACGTGTGACTTTAGTTCTTAACTTCCGGGAACAGACTTTCCCAGAGATCACAAGCTGAGGCAGAGTCTCTGTGCTGAGGCAGAGTCTCTGTGCTGAGGCACAGTCTCTGTGCTGAGGCACAGTCTCTGTTGGTTCTCTAACTTCACAGCTAAAGTCAAACCTTTTTTTCCCCTTCTCCTCTTTTTCTCTTTCTTCCACTCTCTATCTCCCACCAGGAAAACGTTCCCATCCCAGCATGCAACACTCTCTGGCTTCGCTGCTGTGTATATTTCCGTAAGAACTTCTTGTGTCCTGCTTGTGTGTTTACAGTTGTGTTTTATGCGTGTTGAGTTCTCACTATTTCCATGGTCTTTATACTGCTTATCTGGTCGCAAGTTAGTGTGCAGCCAGTAAAGGAGCTAGTGAACTGGTACCTACTTAGTTTGGAGATGGTTACCTATAGTTAGCTGGTAGCTAGATAGCTGGTCACTAGATATCGGGTAGCTAGTTAGCTGGTGGCTAGTTAGCTGGTAGCTAGTGAGCCAGTAGCCAGTCAGAGGTCTCGTCCCCCTCATTAGAATAACAGACTAAAGTATTTTATTGACTGTTCTCCTCATCCAACCAGCCCTGGTGGTCAGTCCTGTGAAGTGCAGCTATGCTTGGCTGGACTATGCTGGGCTAGCTAGAGGCGGGACGCATCACTGACGTCTCACTAAGCCCAGTGCTCATTAAGATGCTTTACCAAGGGGAGAGAAGGGTGGGAGGAGGAGAGGGAGGGGGCAGAGGGAAAGTCAGAGGCGGCAAGGGAAAGAATATAACAGTATATACTAGTATATACTGTTGTAGTATAACAGTATATACTAGTATAACAACTATAGGCTGGATAATGACACTGTAGGCTAGAGTATAACAGTGTTTGGTCAAATTGAGCCGACTACCCATGATTCTTTGTGCTTGTGCAGAAGCAAACTTGTCATGGACAGACCAGGCACCAGAGGAGGCTAAATGATGCATTACGGTGGATGGTCTTGGCAGTCAACCTGACTATAAAGTGAATATGTCTAGAAATGCATACAGTAGAAGTATGTACAGTCACATTTCACTGGGTTACTGTAAAGACATTAGGAACAAATCCTGTGATGAAATGTTTATACAATCATTCACATGTTTTGTTTGGCTTAAGGAGAGACGAGTTTCATGTATTCAGTTCATTCTGCAGCATGTCCCGCCAATCTCATGAAATCCAAATTTCCTTCACTGTGATGACGTGGTTGTCCATTAAGCTGGAAGTGCTTGCCCTCGGGCATCTCCCCTCAAACAGACAAAGAGAAGGTCTCAGTGTCCCACTCTACTCTAAACCCTCTCTGCTTCCTGTCAACCCCTCTGTTGGCTCTCTCAGGATGCAGACTCATTTGAACTCAAGTCATCTCCATAGCTGTCTATCTTTTTTCCCCTGTATTCCAGTTTCCCACGTGTTTGATTGTGTGTTCTAACTGCGGACCGTGGGTGGGTGTGTGTGTCTGTGGGTGTATCTGCGCGTGTCTGTGTGTCTGCAGATGTACTTCAACGCCAGTATCAGTGGCAGCACCAAGCTGTTGAAGCCGTTGCTGGTGTTTGGCTTCTGTATGGCTGCCGCCCTGTCGGGCCTCACCCAGATCACCCAGCACCGCAGTCACCCTATAGACGTATACGTGGGCTACGTCATAGGAGCAGGCATCGGAGTCTATCTGGTAAGTCTGTTTATTTTGTGTATGTGTGTTGTTGTTTACCTGTTTGTATGTGTGCTTGTGTGTATGTGTTTCTATGTGTTTTGCGAGTGTGTGACACGTCAGCGTGTGTGTTGTTGGTGTAGGTGTGTACAGTATGTATGTTTGTGTACTGTTCATGACTGTGGGTATGTTTGCACGCTATCGGTGTGTGTTAGTTTGACACAGTCTCAATTGATTCGAATCGCAGATTGTGTCGCTGCGACAAAACAGACGAGCTGTCTCTCATTACGTAACGCCCCCTCCGCTCTTCTCCTCCTCGAATCCCTCAGTCCTCTGAGAGCCGCTACAGAGCCCGTCTTTACATGAGCTTTTAGGGAACATGCTATATATAACTTTTTCTATTACAGTGAGAGAATGAATGAATAATACCATAAGCTTTCCGTAGATGAATTTCAGATTTTTTGGGGGGGAAAACCTGTCTCTGCAATTTCTCACAGCTCTCCCTCCCCCTCTTTGTCTTTTTCACCTCCCTTTTTTGGAGGGGAGAATGTTTTCTTCGCTCCGTAGATTAGAAAAGGTTCTTAGAGAGAAAGCTGCCAGAAAGGAATTCACCTCAGACTGATACAGGAAGCACACTGGGTCTTTCCTCTCTGGGGATTTCGAAACGTAAACTTTCATGGTCTGCTGGTTTCTCTCAATATAATGGGTTGCCCTTCTCTCCCCATCAACCTCTCATCCTCCCTGTCTTCTCAAAAATTATACTCCCTTCTTCTTACTCCCCCTTCTTCTCCCCCTCCCTCTCTTCTCCTCCCTCTTTTCCTTCTCCCTCTCTCACCCTCCCTCCTCTTCCTTCTCTCTCACCCCCCTTAACTCCCCCCCCCAGGCTCTGTACGCGGTGGGGAACTTCAAGGCGTCGGAGGAGGACTGCCCCTCCCAGCCGTCGCGGGCGTCGTCCAGCCAGCAGAAGGACCCCCTGCGCCTGCTGACCCAGCGCAGCCACGACTCCCTCTACAGGAAGAACGGCCGCTCGTCCGAGAGCCGCGAGGAGCTGGGCGCGGCGCTGGGCGGCTCGGGGGGGCCGCAGCAAGGCGCGGCGGGAGAAAGGCGTCCCTGGCGTCCCTGAAGCGCGCGAGCGCCGATGTGGAGCTGCTGGCGCCCCGCGGGCCCATGGGGAAGGAGACCATGGTGACGTTCAGCAACACCCTGCCCCGGGTGGCCAACGGTAACAGCCCTGCCTCCCCCTCGGAGGAGCCGGCCACCCAGCGTCACATGACCTTCCACGTGCCGTTCGACCCCCAGAGGTCACGCCAGCTGGTGTCGGAGTGGAAGCAGCGCTCGCTGGAGCTACGCAGCCAGAGCCTGAGGGACCAGGACGACGAGGATGAGGGGGGGTTGGAGGGTGGGGGGCCCGGGGAGGGGAGCCAGGAAGGGGCAGGGGGCGGGGTGGAGGGGGAGCAGGGCATGCCCTCATCCCTCTATCCCACCGTCCAAGCCAGCAGGGGACAGGCGGTTGCCACGCCGACAGTGGGCGGGACCAGGGTGGTGGTGGCCCCTCCCCTCGTCCACATCCCCGAAGAGGCTTCCCGCCCCCCGCCGGTCTCTCCGAAGAGCGCTAAGACCAGAGCGAAGTGGCTGTCGCTCACCGAGGGGGGAGGGTCCCGGGAGGGAGGGCCCAGAGAGGGGCCCATCGCCGTGACGACCCCACGGGTGCCGACCACACTCCCGAGTCAGCTGCCCAATCAGCCTCGAGTGATGCAGGTAGAGACCCGGTAGTGTTTCTCTCACATTTGTTTCGTTCCAGGAGAAATAGAGACGTGATTGGTTGTTGCTTCTTCCCGCAGGTGATCGCCATGTCCAAGCAGTCCGGCCACGGACCAATCACGTCCTCGGCCAAGACTTCGGAGACCGCCTCTTCCTGTGGGGGCGGGTCCTCTAACGGGTCCGAATCTCCGTATTACCGGATCCCCTCCGACCGGGACAGCTGCAGTGGCAGCAACCCCGGCAGCATTACCGGCAGCGTTACCGGGAGCGGCAGCATTGTCACCATCGACGCCCACGCCCCACACCACCCGGTGGTGCGCGTGTCGGCCAGTAACGGGAAGCCCTGGGAGTGGCGGAACACGGTGAGCGGGAGCATGATGAGCGGCGACTCCCAGGACCACCAGAGGGGGGCGCTGCAGCGGCAGGACAACATCAGCCGAGAATACCGGGAATACCGGACCCTGTCATCCATCAAGACCGACTCCCTCTGCTCCTCCTCCTCGCCCAGCGAGGGCGACCACGCCCAGCTCCCCCCGCCGCCACACCCGTCCTCCCCGTTGCCCCCCTCTCTCCACCACATCTCCTCCTCCCCCCTCCCTCCCCCGCCCCACCCTTCCCCCCTCCCTCCCCCGCCGCACCCCTCCTCCTCCCCGCTGCCCCCTCCGCCGCACCCCAACTCCTCCCACCTCCCTCCACCGCCCCACCCAGACCTCCTGTTGGACAGCCACTCCCACGCCCTCTCCCGCGCCTCCACCCTCCCCCGCCGGCCCCCTGCCTCCGTCCACAGCCACGCAGAGCAGGAACACTACTACAAGACCATGCAAAGCGAGCGGAGGTTGTAACCGCGACGATGACCAACGACACATCATCCTCATAAACCGCCTGATAAGACAAAACCAGACAGAAACACGGACAGAGATACCCAGCAGGCAGTGCGAAACCAGTTGAATGATAAGAGTTTCTAACAGTGGGGATACTAAATGGTCAACAGTCGGGCAGAATTTTTTTTTAATGTATAGTGTTGGGGGAGGGAGGGAGTTGTACATTGCCATGAGAGGTGAAGATGCAAGTGCACAAGAGCGTCTGCTAAAAATGACTAAATGTAAATGTAAGTTGCCATCGGGGGGGGTGGGATGAGAGTGAGAGGAACCAGGCAGTGATAGAAGGTGTACATACTGTAGAGATGTTTATACGGGCAGGAGACAGAGGTCCCTGGGATGTGTCTGTGCTCCCACACACACACGCAGACACACACACCACACACACATGCACACAACACAACCTCTCCAATCTCCCTTCTACTGTGGCCTTTTTCTGCACCTCAGTGGACCTGACGACAACTGAACTGGGAAGGAAAAGAAGAAGGGAAGGGAAGAGGATAAAAAAGATGAAATGAGGGGAAAGAGGGAGAGATTAAAAAAAAGGGGAGTTGAGGGAGAAACAAACGACTGGAGCACTTGGGCTCGGCACCTCCTCCCCTGCGTCTGGGAGGTGCGAAAACTGAGATGAAAGGAGGAGTATGACAGAGGACGGAGGGAGCATTGGGAACAACTCCCAGATCATGGCGGGTTCCCTTTCTCTCCACCACAGACACTGGGCCTCCAGGACTGACGGAGGGGCTGACAGGCTGTCCTGAATGGGAGATTGGGCCATTGAGGAGGGTCTGGGGACCAGTGGAGGTAACAGCTCCACTGAGCTCTCCACAGCTTCAACTCTCAGCTCCTCTGACAGAGGAGGCAGGACGCTGGAGCTCTCGGAACACGCCAGGAACACGCCATAAGCACACCGCCAAACATGGTCAAGGAAACGTCCGTAGTGTGTGTGTGTGTGAGTGTTGGAGATCACAACTTCTAAAGGACGAAGAAGGTGTGTGGGGGGGGGCAGAGAGTAGAGGGGGGGGGGGGGGGCACAGTGGGTGGCTTTGCGTGACCGTCTTTGAGTGGATTACCGTTGTAAACACCGGAGGATGGGGTAGGGAGGGAGGGGGGCAGAACTGGCCTGAGAGGAGACCTGCCAGACAGAACCGGCATTAGAGGGAACCTGCCAGACAGAACCGGCCTGAGAGGAGACCTGCCAGACAGAACCAGCATGAGAGGAGACCTGCCAGACAGAACCGGCCTGAGAGGAGACCTGCCAGACAGAACCAGCATGAGAGGAGACCTGCCAGACAGAACCGGCCTGAGAAGGGACCTGCCAGACAGAACCGGCCTGAGAGGAGACCTGCCAGACAGAACCGGCCTGAGAGGAGCTGACGGTGGGGTTTCCCAAACCCTGATGCAACCTTCTCCTCATCCTGCTCTCCACCCAGGACCATCAGGAGAACCCTGCAGCTCCAGGAGAGCTCAGCAGGAGGCCTCACAGAGGGAATGTTCACGTGCAGCTGTCAAACAAGAAAACTGCTCCTGGTTTCGTTTTTATGTTGTACAAAACCATTTGCAATAATGACATCCCAGAACATCGGGTTTATCGGTTTGTTTTTGTTGTTTTTTTTTCCAGCCGGAATCCGTACCTGTAAGGATCCTCACACTCAGCTCTCTGTCATGTTGGAGTGTCAAAACCCAAACATGGACCTTGCTGTCAACACTTTGTGGGGGGTGGGTTGTTGTTCCCTAGTTTGAGAATGAGTTTAGTTTTGTAGTGGATTTCTTCCTCTGGTATGGAGTGTATTGATGCTGTTGCTTGTCTGTGTGTGCTGCATGTGTGTGTCGGGGTGGGGTGGGGGGGGGGCTCATTAGTGTGCTTTACGGCTCAGCAGCCTAACCTTTAACAGACGGAAACGCTGCATTCCAACATGCTGACCATCATTTGGCTTCTTTTGTATCGTGACTATAAAAAAAACTTGAGCCTAATATTATGAAATGACTTGATGGTTCTCTTTTTATATGGGCTGCTGTTTTATTTGAGTTCTTTTTTTAACTGTGGTCATACGTGTAACAAGTGACATCATATTATTAAATAAAGAAACAAGTGTTTTTAAAAGGACTGTTAAAAGGATGTTGTTGTAACTAAGCCTGCCTGTTAATGAGTTTCGGTGGAGCACTAGTCTTTACACCCACAGATGGCTGCTTTGATTGTCAGAGAAGAGCTTCACTTTGGACCACACTGAAAATAGTCTTTATTGATTCACACAAACACACAAACATACATACAGTGAAAACACATACATATACTATTAAAGCACACAATATACACACACTCCTACTGTACAAACACACACTGTACTTGTCTACAATGTATTCTGGGTCCCTTATGACTCCCAGCCTAGTCTTAGGAAGGAAGCGTGATGTGTGTGTGTGTGTTTTAATTAAACGTGTGTGAGTGCGTTTTAAATGTGTGTGTGTGTGTCTTCTAAAGGAAAGTCTGTGTCTAAATGAAAGCGTTTGTCTGTTTTAAATAAAAGTGTGTGTGTGTACTTCTCTAGAGCATTGGTCTGTTAGATGAAGGTATGGACAGTGCGAGTGCAGATGGTGTGTTGAATCCCAAGGACAGCCAGCCAGCCTGTGACTCAGCCTCAGCAGAGACAACAGGCAGGAACGCTCTCTCTCTCTCCTCTTTCTTTCCTCTCTCCTTTCTCTCGTTCTCTCTCTCTCTCTCCTCTTTCATTCTGTCCTCTCCCGTCTCTTGTTCTCTCTCTCCTTTCTCTCAGTCTTTCCTCTCTTCTTTCTCTCGGTCTGTCTCTTCTCTCGTTCCCCTTCTCTCCTCTGTTTCGCTCCATCTCCTTGTGGTCCTTATTCTCTCTTTCTTTCTCTCACACTGTCTTTCTTTGGGATTTTCTGGAGTATTCTATTCTCGCCCTCTTCTCTTTCTCTCTCCGTGTCTCTCACACACACTTTCCATACCACACTTCTACTGTCTCTCCACCCCTCGCCCACACTCTCGCTCTTTCTCTCACTTTCCCTTCATCGTGCTCTCCAGTGCTCTTCCTCTCTACCCCTCTCTCTCTCTTTCTCTCTCCTTTGTCTCTTGTTCGCTCTCTCGCTCGCTATTTTTCGCTCGTTTTCTCTCACTCTGGTTTTCGAATGTGCTGTACTTCTCACCCTTGTTTATCTCCATCTCAGGTTCTCACACTTCTGGTGTTTTTTATCTGTTTTTCAGGGGCATTTCCGCCTTTATTGATATTAGTGTGAGTGTATAGAGAGATAGAAATGTTGGAGAGAGAGAGAGAGAGAGAGAGAGAGAGAGAGAGAGAGAGAGGGTGACAAGCAGCAATGGGCCCACGCCGGATTCAAACCCAGTTTGCCGTGGTAAGGCCTTGGCTTACATGTTCTGCACATGTATCCAGTGAGCCACCCTCTGACATGATCTATATGTCCCTCTCTATCAGTCTTTCTCCATTCGTTGTTTCCTCGAGTGCTCTTTCTCTCCGCCCCTTTATATCTTTCTGCTCTGTCACTCTGTCTTTCGATGGCGTTCTCTTCTTAGTGGATAGACACACTGGTGTGGAGATCTTGGAACACTGAGGGGAAGCATAGAAACTAGGCCTACTCTACATGCAAGTAGGCGCATGATGTGTGTGTCTGTGTCTGTGTGGGTGTCAAAGTATTTTTCCTGCGTGTGTATCTGTGAGTGTGTTTGTGTTTGTGTGTTTGTGTGTGTGTGTGTGTATGTGTTTGGAATGTGTGTGTGCTCTAGTGTAGCACATCTATCCAGAGGATGCGGTTGACCTTCTCAGGAGTGATTCAGTGTTGCAGAAGAAAACTAAGGACTGTTAAGGTCCTGAGCTGTCAGCAGTTTGATTTGATACTCCCTCTCATCTCATGCCCACCAACGCACAAACACACATGTGATCCTACAGCACAGACATATACCATACATATTAATGCATTAATGCATATACCCCACATATGCATTAATGTGAAACTGAGATCTACCCCACACACACACCGCACACACATTCTTTCAACTTACAGAGATCTTTCACAAACACACACACAAACATATACAGTTTACACACACTGGCACACACACTCACAAATTCAGTGACACACCAACTCAAAGACATACCTACATCCTGTAGCTTCCTACCACTGGATGTGTACATGTGGAGCTCTGGAGGGCCGTTTCAGCCTGACTGGATTCATGTGACTCTGCTCCTACATGCATGAGTAGAACTGTACATGTCGAAATACCCTGCAGGCCTGCCAGAGAGCACTAACACACTGACACAGTTATCAGACCACACTAATCATGCCTGGGACTGTGCGTGTGTGTGTGTGTGTGTGTGTGTGTGTGTGTGTGTGTGTGTGTGTGTGTGTGTGTGTAGTGTGTGTGTGTGTGTGTGTGTACAGGTGCTCTCCAAATGTGTGTGCCATGTGTGACCTGTTTCACTGTTCCTCCATAAGCAGCTTTTGACTTTCAGGTAGAACCCTGTCTCTCTCTCTCACACACACACACACAAGCACACACACATACATTTGCGGACGTACACACAATCATGCTGATGACTTTCACACCATCATCTCACCACTGAGATGCAGAGGAACATGCGCCCACACGTCCTTTACATACACAAACTCTCCACTAAATCTGTAAATAATCCAGTGTGAAATGTAAAAACTGACGCCGTTTAATCCACGCTTAATCACCCACTTTGAAGACTCCATCCTAACAAGCAATTAGAGCCCCAGTTCTCTTCAGGACGCAGGACCAGCTCTCTGATCCATCTCTCCTCTGGGCCCAGAGGCTGGATCTGGGGCTGAAACGGATACTGAACCTTCTTCTATCCTGACAAACTCAACTTCCTCTGCCAGTCCCACAGCAGCACTAGTAGTGATCTGTCTCTGGCTCAGCATCTGATTTGGACTGATTTAGTCTTGGGAATAATGGGGGAAATGGGGGGAAAAGAAAGAAAGAAAGAGAGAGAGAGAGAGAGAGAGAGAGAGAGAGAGAGCTGGGAGGGAGCAGGAAGGGAGGGAGGGAATGGGGGAGAAAAGAAGGAAGCAAGGAATCAGATGTGTCACCTCATCTCTGAAGGGGTGAAGCTTGTCTCAGTGAGTGATCGTGATAGGTAGCTGGAGACAGAAATAGCACCACTCTGAGAAGAGCAGGAACAAATTCCTTGAGATAAATCAACACAACATCAATTCACAGAATAACACCACCGAAACAAATGAACTCATCTACCAACAGCTTGGATCAAGTATAAACAGAGAGGGAGAGATGAGGGGGCGATGGTGATGAGAGATGAACGAGAGAGAGGGGGGAGAGAGAGAGATGGGGAGGAGAACGAGAGAGAGAGGAGGGGGTAGAGAAAGAGAGAGAGAGGGAAGGACAGAGAAAAAGAGAGAGAGCTGGTGATGGTAGGTGTTTCTCTAATGATGCTGCTTCACAATGTGACGGTCTCAGCTGCAGACACAGACAAGCTGCCATGACACCACCTTCATTATGGCTCCATAGCAACTGTACGTGTGTGTGTGTGTTTGTGTAGGTGTGTGTAGGTGTGTGTATGAAAGAGGAAGAGACAGAGTGAGAGAGACAAATAGAGAAAGAAAGAGAGAGGGGGGGGGTAGAGTGTGGGGGGAGAGAGAGACAAATAGAGAGAGAGAGAGAGAGTTGGTCTGAAGTAGCTACATTACTAATGGGTGTGGTTTGGGTGTAACGTGCAATAAACCAATCAGAGCGTCATCTCACATTCCCTTTAAAAGCAGGCACGCTTGTTCCATGGCGGATTGCTATTATAATGGCGGATTTGCCAGGCGCACGCCAGGAGCGGTTCACAGCCGAGGAGACTGATGTTCTCGTCAGGGCCGTAAAAGATAGAGAAGTGACATTGTATAGGAAAGGCAGAGCAGATTTCTCATTGCAGTAAGCTGTTATATTTTTTTATTGTTTAGTTCTTAGAATTAGTTTAACCATTGTACTTTCTTACTTAATTTAAGACCCGTAGGCCTATATGTTTATTGTTTGCACCTTCCTGCCACAGTAAATTCCGTGTTTGTGTAACATACATTTTCCTGGTCTGTGGCAGAATTGTTTTTCTGAAACTGCAAAATAGCACCAGGGAACGTTTGCGCCGGAACACCCCTCCTTTTTTCGCTGAATCGCCCCCGGGAGCGCAAGGTCATTCCCTAATTTACCGACGTGGGTCTGTGGAGGGAAAAGTCCGCTTTGCGTCAGGTGCAAACTAGGAATGATACTTGCGTCGTTGACAAAGTAAATTGCGCTGGGTGCAAGATAGGGCCCAGAGAGTTCAAAAATGCAAACAAACACTTAACAATTCAAAATGGTTACATTTGGAAAACACATTTTGAAAACCTGTATAAAGAAATGCCACTTAACAGTCTAAACCCTAACCATAAACAGATACAAGATCAATTACGAATACTTGAAACAACCATCAAGAACAATCAGGACCCACTTGATTACCAAATTACAATAAAAGAACTAGAAGACAACATTAAAAAATGAAGATCAGGAAAAGTTTTCTGTTCTTGACACTTTGTTGTTGCCACATGTTCCGGACAATAGTGACTGTCGTTCCTTATGTTGTTTTTGAATGGTGTTGTTGATGTATGGTTGTCTGTTGTTGTGCCTCTTGCTTTGGCAATACGGTTGTAATGACTGTCATGCTAATAAAGCTAAATTGAATTGAATTGAGAGAGAGAGAGAGAGAGAGAGAGAGAGAGAGAGAGAGAGAGAGAGAGAGAGAGAGAGAGAGGAGAGTGTTAGAGAGAGAGAGAGCTAGAGAGAGAGAGTGTTAGAGAGAGACAGAGAGAGAGAGAGAGAGAGAGAGAGAGAGAGAGAGAGAGAGAGAGAGAGAGAGAGAGAGAGAGGGGAGGGAGAGAGAGACAAGAGAGAGAGAGAGAGAGAGAGAGAGAGAGAGAGAGAGGGGAGGGAGAGAGAGACAAAGAGAGAGAGAGAGAGAGGGGGGGGGGAGAGAGAGAGAGAGAGATCTGTGGGGACTGTGGGGAAATTGAAACAGAAAAACATTTCCTATTTAAATGTTACAAGTATAAAAGTATAAGAGATCAATATCTGGAAAAATGTAACCAGTTAATTGAAAACTACACAGAACTTGACATAAATGAGAAATTAAGGATATCTCTGGGCGGAGGGCCTACTGCAAGCCTTGCCGCTAGATATGTATCTCAATGTCACAACCTGAGGGACAGTGAATCAACCTTGTATAACTGTTAAACCTTTCTGTCTTCTGTCATCTTAATATCTGTTACTTTTCTACAGTCCTCAACTTACTATGCTACTGTTGTTTTGCCATATTATTATTGTTAGACTCCTTGCTAATTGTTCTGATATATATGTTAAAATGTCCATTCAATATGGACTGCTTTGGCAATACTGCTCAACCAGAACTGTCATGCCAATAAAGCATACTGAACTGAACTGAACTGAGAGAGAGAATCAGAATCAGAATGGGTTTTATTCACCGTGAAAGTTTGCACAGACAAGGAATTTGCTTTGGCAGGAAGGTGCAAACATTAAACATATAGGAATCTAACATTTTTATATGAGGACTAACTATACTAAGGGTACATAACTAGCAGTACTAAGTGGAATTAGATTAAAATAAACTATACAATAAAATATAAAATAAAATATAAGTTGCAGTAATTTACAATATAAAAATCCAAAAAATACAAATGGTACAAGACAAATGAGGGGCACCCGGATTTGAACAGGGGACCTCTTGATCTGCAGTCAAATGCTCTACCACTGAGCTATACCCCCAGAGAGAGAGAGAGAGACCCATCAACCAAGTCCAAATCAAAGTAAAAGATGGGTTTGTGTTTGACATAACTGTGTGAGCAGTAATCTAGAAGGGTCACATGTTCCCAGAGTGCTGGTTCAGATGAAGACATGCAGGAAGGTACCAACTCTTGTTCAGTGACATCACACCGCTCATGTTTATTCAGTGTTCCTGAGATAACACTGCTGAGCTGGGCCAGAGGCAGAATGAGCTGCAAGTAGGTCTATCACACACACACACATACACACACACCCACTTACACACACCCACACACCATATACACACACAAACACATATGGGAACACATATTCACGCATCATGTCCACACTATAACACACAAAAACACACCGTATACACACCCAAACACATATGGGAATGCATACATACACTCACACACCATGTTGTGGAGTCAGGTGGCTGAGCGGTTAGGGAATCGGCCTAGTAATCAGTAGGTTGTCGGATCGATTCCCGGCAGATTCCCGGCCGTGCCAAATTACGTTGTGTCCTTGGGCAAGGCACTTCACCCTACTTGCCTCGGGGGGAATGTCCCTGTACTTACTGTAAGTCGCTCTGGATAAGAGCGTCTACTAAATGACTAAATGTAAATGTAAATGTTCAAACACTGACACATACCCACTTGAACACACACACACACGCTGAGGTAATGAGTAGCTCCTTGGTAGGTATAAAAGTATACTGGAAACTACAGTCAGACCAGTATTTCTCTCCTCAGACAGAAACAGCAGTGACCCTCATCTGTCAGCCATGGTTATGATGATGTCATGACAGACATACAGGAATACAGGAAGGCTGTTTTGTTCATCATTATCTGTCATTTGTGTCTTTGTAAAAGACAGAAGAAAAGAGTGTATGCATGTGTGTATATGTGTGTGAGTGTGTGTTAAAGTGAGAGAGAGAGTGAAAGAGAGAGAGAGAGTGTGTCTGTGTGTATGTGTGTGTGTGAGAGAGAGATAGTGTCTGTGTGTGTGTGTGTGTGTGTGTGTGTGTGTGTGTGTGTGTGCGTGTGTGTGTGTGCCCCAGTGAGTCATAAGAGGCCGAAGATGTGCAGAACCCCCATCCACTTGGCAGTGCATTTGGATGCATGTGTACTTGTGCAAATGCATGTGGGGATGTGTGAGTGGGTATGCAACACAGAGAGAGAGAGAAACAGAGACAGAGAGAGAGAGTAAGAGACTGAAGACTGTGTCTTAGAGATAAGCTCCTTTCATTCTCTCCAACTTCTATATTCAGACGCCCCCCTCCCTCCCTCCCCCACCCAGTCTGTTCCCCTCCATACAGCCCCCTAGCAACCTCATGCAACCCCCCCCTCCAGCCTCCTAACATTCTTTACACAGGAAGATCAGTTCTCATCTCCCTTATATCCCACCTAGCCCAGTAGGCTACTAGCCCATGTAGTTTAGCTGGGTCCTGGAACAGTACTAGACTTGGTTCTAGATCAGTGCTTGATTGGTTCAAACCCATTCCTAGTCTGGTCATAGCTCCCTCCAAACATCTTAAAAGTCTTCCTAGCCTGGTTCAAGAACAGTCATCGTCTGGTTCTAACCCAGTCCAAACCCAATCCTAGCCTGGTTGGTAGTAGCGCAATACTAGCCTGGTCCAGTCTTAGACCAGTTTTCACCGAGTCCTAGCTCTGCCCCTGCTCTTCTCTAGCAAAGGTTGTTACACGCTTCAAATTTAGGAGACTGTCGGTTTCCAAGGTGAAGCCTGAAAACATCTCTATTGTGAGACTGCTCTCCTCTCCACTCTTACTTCGGAGAGATGTCAACCCTGCCACTACAACTTTACCAAATACAGGGTTGAACACTACTGTACTACTGTAAGACTGGGGTGAGCAGTACAAGGCCGTAGCCATGGAGTCAACATTGGGGGGGCCGAATATTTTTTTTTAATGATAATTTCAGACAGCGTGCGTGGTTGCCTGTCGTAGCGTAGCACATTTATATTTTTATATCAATATATTGGGGGGGACTTTTTGACCAGATTTGAATATTGGGGGGGATGTGTCCCCCCCCCAATATGTATTATGATTACGGCCTTGGAGCACTACTATATTATATACATAAAACATAGTAGACATCAGTGGACACCTTCTGAACAAATGCCTGCCCATGATTCATTGCCGACTCAACACATGGACAAATACCACCAATACCATGAACCAAGTTTCCAATTTCATAAAATGTGCGTGTATCTGCATTGAGCCAGCTGGAATGAAGAATGGAGTACACACGCCCTCTGGTGGGAAAAGGAGAAAGGTGCAACATGACAAAAAATAAAACGACAAGGAACCAAATAACAATGGCAACCACCCTCCTCGCTACACCACGTGCGTGTCCAGGCCAACACAGCCGCGAGGTTAAATATGTCAGAGGGTGACATATTAATTATGCCTACCTAATCAACCCAATACCCATATTACGGGAATACCCATAGGCTATTACGGGGATTGCGATAAATATTTTGATACTGCAAAAAAGTGACAATGTAGTTCCCCACAGAGAATGGCTATATACAGAATATGCTGATCAATCGTTTAAAAGCCTTTTTTTTATTGTCGCGAGATTGAACCCATGAGGAGAGGATGCTAGACATTTTGGTGCAGACAGGAAGAAATACCAAAAACAAACACTAGGTGGAGAGCACGAGCAACCAGCCCACCAATTCTGCAAGCACCTAGAAATACGCTGTGATTTGCCTGTTATTTCAATACATTAGTGGCCCCGCCGTCTTTTTATTATCCCACCACAGACTCAGGTATGAGCTGATCACGTCATACGTTTTAGCAGAGGCCCACAATATGTGGGAGGAAGCGTATCTGTCAACGCTAGCGGGGCCCCCTTTATCTTCTATAGGAAGGCGTAGCCTATCCCTATCCCTTTCCCTCTCTCTCCATTCCGCTCTCTCCTACACTCACCCTAACACACACGCATTATAAGTCTACTATAGCGGTGCAATAGTGAGCCGGAGGTCGTCCTTCGCATTTCAAACTGTAGGCCATTGGGGCGAGACCTCAGAGCGCATCGCGGCAATCAGACCCAAACCGCGCCGATTTAACCAATCCAAGCAAAGTACGCGCTTTGCCGGACGCACATTCACGCCAATGGTCCTCTGACGGGTCGAGCGCACGAGCTCCCCGCAATCCGCGTTATCGGCAGCTCAGTAGCCAAGGAACGGGGTGGCAGCCAGGAGAGGAGGAGAGAAGCGGAGGACAGATTCAGAGGAGGGGAGGTGGCTGAGCTTACTGAGGACCGACGACGAGAATAAACAAACACGCCACATTATAGGGTAGTCTGCGAGGACGGAGCATACAAACCGTGAACTGCTGATATTCTGAGTGGAGAGAACTGACGCCCGAGGTGACAAGGATCTTCGACTGAGTAAGTACTGTTTAAAATGAACTCGTAGTCACTGTATGTAGAGCTGCAGCAGGGTACTCGAACTGATTTCATAAAATTGTCTAGTGTTGACATAGAAACGAAGCTGTATGGAAAAAAAGGTTCAAGCGAGCCTCCCCCGGCGCTGCGGAGGGATGGAGAGGAGATGACTCGGGCCCGGGCGAAGCCATCGAGATAATGAAGCCTTTCCCGTGCGACAGTCAAATGAAGTGACATTGTGAACCTGTTGTTTACAATAACATTGCATAAACCCGCTATGATGGCGACGCAGCTTTTTTTTTTATTTGGGGGGGAAAACATGTTTATTACCTCGTGATACCAAAATCACCCAAACAGATGTTTTCATTAATTTTAAATGGTGGCAATAGCTCGTAATTTGATAAGAATATGATTCAGCGCTGATTGTGCTGTTTGTTGGCCGTCCCCGTGCAGGTTATTCAGGTAGGCAAACGGTATTCGACAGGTGCAACACCGCGACATGTTTACGCAAACACAAGGATGATCCATCATGTATATTGATCTGTTCGCCAGGCGAGTGTTTAGGGGTGAAGGGCAGTCTGGGTTTTTGCCTCGGCGGGCATTACCAGTGGCGCCACAAACCAGACATAGCCAGAGAAGAGATGCTGGCGGTGTGTTTTTGCTTTTTCTTCTTTTTTTCCCCCCCGTTTGAATGCGATTGAGTGCGAGGAGATTTCAATGCTGTGTTGTGGTGTGCGGGGTTCGTTTCAACATGGCGCGCTTGAGCTGATAACCATGGATATTACATACTCTTGTCTGGAATTTTCACTCCAGACTGCTCCTGCTGCAGCATTTTAGTACTCTGGGTTCAGTAGTCCAGGGAGAATACATTTATTCAGCTTTATTCGGCACAAAAACTCGCAGTTGCTTCTCACGCATCTTCCCACACCTTCCTAAATCAAGGCCAAGACCCCCAACGTCTCAGATTTTTCTTTCAATCCTTGTAACAATAACGATATTTTGCGGAAGCCTATTTGTTTGGTCTTTATTCTCGAAGGTCTCCATTGTATGTTACTGAGTTCCTGTGAGTCTCATGGGTGTCCAGGGAAGGGAAGAGACTGGGGACAACATCTTTGTTGACTTGGCCCAGGTTTGCCGACCAACAATAGGAGACGTGCATCTGAGCACACCGCACCCAGCTTTTTGATGGGTTTCATGGAGACCCAGACAGACAGAGACATCAAAGTAGATCTCCATCCTAAAACAATTAGATTCGGAACGTGGTCGGTTACTTAAAAAAAAAAGCATATAAAACACAACAATAACAAAAATCATTCTATTCTGACTTTCAGATTATGTCTGGGACATGAATATCAACTGGAATATTTGATAGATCCATCTAGCCTGTATATCCACCACAGAACAGTTATTGCTGAGCCGGCATATAATTGATAAATTATCTACACATTAACACTTTTAATCTTTAGACATGTTTAGTGATTGGTTTGATGGCCTATCTAAACTCTATATGCATCCGGTGTTGAAGTCCCAGTTCCCCAGCCCCCGGGCTGTAGGGTGAGGGTCGGGCTGCGCACTGGGCGGGGGGTTGGGACCGCCAGGCGAGGCTGGGGATCTATATCCGGCCTCCAGATCTGGGTAGTGTCAGACAGACAGAAGAGACAACTCTGGTGTGACCAGCCATCGTCAGACACCCTCACTGGAGAGGAGTAGAGGGCTGCTGTGACCTTTCAAACACGGATGGATAACACGGAGGATAAGATGTGTTCCTTCTGATGTGGGCTCTCTCTTTCTCTCTTGCTCACACAATTTATCTTTCTCTATCTCTCTCTCACTCCATTTCTCCCCCTTCTTCCTCCCTACCTCCATCCCTCACCTCGTTCTCCTTCTCTCTAATCACATCCCTCCCTCTCTCTTCCTCCCTACCTCCTTTCTCTAGCTCTCTCCCTCTCTCCCACTCTCTCCCCCCACCCTCTCTCTACCACAGATGAAGGACATACTGGAGTGTAGCTCTTCCATGTAGTGACACTTATTATTATTATTATAGAAAAATAATCAAGGCACGATGATGGTTGGTTAGTATAGGGCGTAGACAATCATCCAGATGGGGGAATGTGGTAGAGAGGGAAAAGCAGATAGATAGAGAGAGAGAGAGAGAGAGAGAGAGAGAGAGAGAGAGAGAGAGAGAGAGAGAGAGAGAGAGAGAAAAGAGAGAGTTAACTTCATTTCTGCACACAAATCCGAAAGCTGGCTGCCATGACCCAGGTCTCTGTCTCCACGGAAACGATTCATGTTATAACCTTCTTCTACTATCTATCTCTCTGTCACTCTATCTCTCTCTCTCTCTTTCATCCTTCTCATGGATTTCCTCTAATTCTCTTCCTCCTCACTTTAATTCACTTTCTCTCCCTTCCATTTGCCCTTCTCTTACTCCCCTCGTTCTTTCCTCTGTCACACTATATAAGACAGACAGAAAGAAAGAAAGAAAGAAAGGATTTGTGTGTTTTTTCCCAGTCGATTTTCTGTTGTTTTCTGACAAACTGTCATTTTTAGCCTCTAGAGCGTTTTAATCTCAGATGACAACACAAAGACCAGAGCTCATACACACACATACACACAGGCTCACCACGCTCACCACACATACTCATATGATAGTCAGCAGTTGGGTGGTAGATGGATCATATCTAAAGCACTATTGATAACTAGTTAAAGAGGACTCAATCTCTCTCTGTGTTCATTGTGAAACCAACCTAACCCAGAACCCAGTCCCCAGGCTAGTATGCCACACACACTCACATATTGTCTCTCTCTCTCTCTCTCTCTCTCTCTCTCTCTCTCTCTCTCTCTCTCTCTCTCTCTCTCTCTCTATCTCTTTCACACACACACACATTCTTGTTATCTCCTATACACATACGGACAAGTACTGTATCAAAGGAGAGTTACCGGTACCAGGGATTAGGACTGTTGTTATAACATCAGCATTTGATTAGGCACTTCATATTATGAGGGAATACCAGGAATACCAACTGGGCCTAATTAAGTTCTAGTAGCATTAGTGTAATAGAGACTGTAAAGCCAGGCTAAAGTGTTGAGCTACATTTCCTGTTCCTCTGACCAGAAAGAGAAAGAGTGTCTTTTTTCTGAGAAACAGCAGTGGTGATGGGTAAACTGCTACCAGGTTATTAACATTGCCCATGCTAATGCTGTTAGCATGCTAAATCTATTAACCCTGCCCAAGCTAATGCTATTAGCATGCTAATGCCATTAACCCTACCCATGCTAATGATCTTAGCATGCTAATGCTGTTAGCATGTGTGCACAATGGAAAGCCTGGAGACAGAAGGTTCTGTTCAGAGGACTGTTTCCTCTCTGCTGACACATCACTCTGCTTCTTGTTCAAGCTGATGTCCTTCATTGATTGAACAAAACACGCACACACACCTGTTCGAGTTTGTTCTTTGTCAGAATTGAATGTCATTTCCTGATGGTCCTGCAGACTCTTTCTAGCCCTGTCAGGAAAGTCACACACGTACACACACACGAGACACGAATCATGACGGTGAGCTTACTCAAACATGTGACATAAGTGATGGACGTGTGTGTGATGTCACACGCACACACACCATTCCCAGGCCCCTCCCAGTGCCCTCCTCATGTCTCTCAATGGGATTTCTCTTCAGTTTCCCTGGATTTGTGTCCCTCTCGACGCAGTGTGTTTCGGAGTGTTTCGCTTCCCTTTCTCTCCAGTGTGTTGGGGTGTTTCGGGGTGTTTCGCTTCCCTTTCTCTCCAGTGTAAGGGGGTGTAATGGAGTATTTTGCGTCCCTCTCTACTCTTGTTGGTCTCATATCTGGGTTTCCT
Source organism: Thaleichthys pacificus (assembly GCA_023658055.1). Taxonomy (NCBI): domain Eukaryota; kingdom Metazoa; phylum Chordata; class Actinopteri; order Osmeriformes; family Osmeridae; genus Thaleichthys; species Thaleichthys pacificus. The sequence continues at coordinate 16,573,814 of CM042866.1, read as the reverse complement.
CTCCAGGAGTCTCAAGCTTCCACTTCACAACCTTTTTGGGTTTGTATTGGCCCAAGATTGTTTAGCATGGCAGACTACTATCACTTCTAGCCAGATACAGCTGTGTGTGTGTGTGTGTTTAAGGGAGGGAGTTTTTGAGAGAAAGGAGTGAGGTAGTGTGAGGGTTTGCTAGTGAGAGAGAATGTGAGTGTGAGAGAGACAGACACAGAATGTGTGTGTGAGTTTGAGAAAAAGAGAGATAATGTGGTTGTGTGCGTGTGTGTGTGTGTGTGTGTGTGTGTGAGAGAGAAAGGGCAATTTTGGAGTGAAAGAGAATGTGTGTGTGAACGAGTGACAGAGAAAGAGAATGTGTGTGAGAGAGATATATAGAGATAGAGACCATGAGTGCGTGGTCACAGGAGGGAAGGGTATTATTGTCCCTCTGACCTCTTGGCCTCAAGGAAGGAACAGGAGGAAGTTGAGAGGAGGAGGAGGGGAGAGGAGGAGAGAGGATGGGAAAGGAGGGGAGAGGGGAGAGGAGAGAGAAGGAAAGACACGGGAGGGAGAGGAGGAGAGAGCACAGCAGAGGAGGGGGGAGACACCACTGCACAGATGTGTGTCGTAGAAGGATATGGCACTGGCTTCCTCTTCCCTTGCGTTCAAGTGCACAGGCTGGTCATTAGGTTGATGATAGATGGTCGGTCCTCGGTCAGAGGTGTGGGCCTCCAGCAGCGTGTGTTAATAAGGCCTCCAGCAGTGTGTGTGCTGGTATCCGATGGCCGTATGCTGTTGTGTCCTAATCCAGGGTATTGGGTGTCTGTTTAACATAATCCCAGATTAGCAGTTCTCCGACCTGGTCTAATCTGACGATGTGTCACCCCTAGCCACGAGTCTCAAGCCTGCACATGCCTCACTGAGAACACATCTACAATCACAGATTAATAATCACAGTTTCGAAAACTACTGTTCTAGAATCACGGATCTGGTCCCCACATCCATGTCCTGGTTATAGCTGGCGGGGTTTGATAAATATGTGACATGCTAGGTAAACACGAATGTGTGCACTGTTCAGGGGCTCCAGAGAGATAGGCAGGTAGGTAGTGTATTCCATCCCCAGGGTGCTTGACCGCACGGCTGAGTGGAGGCCATTAGGAAGACAGGAAGCACGTTTGAGGCTAGGTACTCAACACGCGCGACTAATGTCTTACTGGAAATGCTGCTCCAGCAATATGTCTTCCTGTTTTCTTCCTGTTTTCTTCCTGTTGTCTGTATGTCTGTCTGCCTGTCTAATTGCTTGTTTGTTTGCCTGCATGCTAGTCTGTCTGCATGCCTGCTCTCTCTAACTTGCCTGTCTGTGTGCTCTGTATGGCTGTCCTCCACTGATCTGATCAACCCAGACATGTTATCCAAGCCGAGCTCTGGTCTGGTCTAGTGTGGTTATGGTTAGTGACAGCTGGAGGTCTGGTGAGGGTAGGGTTAGTCTATAGAGCCCTGGGGTCTGGTGAGGGTAGGGTTAGTCTATAAAGCTGGAGGTCTAGTGAGGGTAGGGTTAGTCTATAGAGCTGGGGGTCTAGTGCAATGAGATGAGGAAAGGGAGTGAGAAAGGAAGAGAGGAGGGGGAGATCAGATGATGTTCTGTGAGGGCTCTCTATCCATGTGATGCTAATGTGGTTGGGTGTTTTGGGTGTGTGTGCCAATATGAGTGTAAAATAGTTTTACTGTAGCACTCCATATGTCATTGCCAGGGCAACATGCTCGAAGACTCTGGACCAATAAACAAACAGGCAGAGGATACAAACAACAACAAAATAATGTCACGTTTTCTCAAGCTTTGTAACACAAGGTGTTGTTGCCATGCACCCAGCACGTTGCCATAGCAGCCAATGATTCCAGGCTCTCTCTATGATTCACGCTCTGACAGGTTGAGGGAAAGGGGCGTGGCTACTGGGAATCTGTTGAAAATCAACTCAGGCATATTCTCTCTCTGGCTCTTTCTCTCTCTCTCTTTGTCTCTCTCTTTCTCTCTGGCTCTCTCTCTCTCTCTTTGTGTGTATCTCTCTCTCTGGCTCTCTCTCTGTATCCCTGTGCATCTCTCCCTTTCTCTCTTTCTCTCAGAATGGCTGAGGTGTCACAGGAGGAGAGACTTCAGGCAATCTCTGTAAGTCTAGTACATCACACACACACACACACACACTCACTCACTCACACACACACACACACACACACACATAATCAATATAATGCTAGCAGGTTTTAGAAACAACATCATCATTCCATCCTGTTCACCGGTCAGCCCTCTGCTGAAATGGCTCTCAGGCCTGTTAGACCTTTTAGACCCCATATCCTACACCATTAGTTCCTACATAAAGGACACACACAAGCAGCACACGCAACATACTCCTCACTAACTTTATAATTAGAGCCGTGTGTGTGTGTGTGCGTGCAGGAGAAGAGGAAGAAGCAGACAGAGATTGAGAACAAGAGGAGGCAGCTGGATGATGACCGAAGGCAGCTCCAGCATCTCAAGGTAAACACACACACACACACACACACACACACATACACACACACACATACACACACATACAGTATACTGTACAGTGCAGCCACCGGATCGTTAAGCAGTCTAAAAAATGATATCAATATAAAAAATACGATCCCTTTCTGTAATCATGATACCCCCAGAAAAGTTCACTGCACCCCCAGTCAAAGCAGGCTGCATCCGGCCCTGTTTGGTATACAAAAAAAGGTGGGCCGGTCTTGGGCCTGAAACTCCCCCCAACTCGCCCCACTCCGGCCCTGCGCACGCACACACACACGCGCAAGTTAACTGTTGGATGTCTGTGTTTGCCATCACCTCTCTCTCACCTCTGCTCTGATACAACCACAGAGATGGAAATACTCCCTATCTCCACGGTAATGGAATGTTCTGTATGGCCGGCAGATAACACCTAGACCGAGAGCTGCCTCACACACTATATATCCACACACACGCAAAACACACGACACACACATGCACGCAAAACACACTACACACACATTCAGTACACACATATAATACACACACCTTGTATCAGAGCTGGCTTCCGAGTGTGTATCACAGGACAGTACAGGGCTTCTGAAGGCTATTTCAGCCCCAGACAATCGAGCTGGCATAGATGAAGGGCTTCTATGAGGGTCAGTGGAGTGCACTTACGACCTTGCGTGCTCCCAAATCTCTATTTTGGTGCTAATGTGTGTGTGTGTGTGTGTGTGTGTGTGTGTGTGTATGAAATGTTTGATTGTACTGTGTAAGCCAGTCAGAGTGGGGTGCGGTGTGTGTGGGAGCTGTTTCCTGTTTAGTGGGAGTGGGTCACAAATGTGTTTCCTGTGGCTAAGCCTTCTCTGCATTGTCACAGGCTTCTGTATTCTTCAGACCAGAGTAACACACACATGCACACACATGAACAAATGCATACACACACTCTCATGCAAACACGCATACTTGTGTGAAAAGCTGAATCCTGATTTCGGTGTTTAAGGATTTCGGTAAAACCTTTTATAGGTTTATGTAAGTATACAGGTTTGTATAAAGTGTGTAGGTTTATATAACTATGCACACCCCAACAGTTAACAACTATACACACTCCCACACACACAAACACACACACACACACACACACACGTGTGAAGGTGAAGCTGTAAACACAGAAATACCAGGACTGTTGTTAATTAGCAAATTGGCATATGTGATGATGCAAGCACTGGCCTTAAGCTACTACCCAGTGTGATGCCTACAGATGGAGCCTAGCCTAACTCTAACACCATGACTAACTTTAACACCATGACTAACTCTAACACCATGACTAACTCTAACACCATGACTAACTCTAACACCATGACTAACTCTAACACCATGACTAACTCTAACACCATGACTAACTCAGATGGCGGGGTCAGGTGGCTGAGCAGTTAGGGAATCGGGCTATTAATCGGAAGGTTGCCGGTTTGATTCCCGGCCGTGCAAATTACATTGTGTCCTTTGGCAAGGCACTTCACCCTACTTGCCTCGGGGGAATGTCCCTGTACTTACTGTAAGTCGCTCTGGATAAGAGCGTCTGCTAAATGACTAAATGTAACTCTAACACCCTGACGAACCATGACTAACTCTAACACCCTGACCAATTCTAGCACCTTGATTAACCATAACCCTAACACCATGACTAACCCCAACACACTTACTAACCCCAACACTTGGACAACCCTTAACCCTAGGTGGAACACACACTGACCCTACCCCTATCCCCAGAAAGAAAACATCCACTATTAGTTTTTTCCTGTTTCTGAAGTACAGTCAGATGTGTAATGCTTTATTTCAAAGCATTACAAGCAAAGTTTGTATCTCTGTGTGTGAGAGAGAGTGGAACAGAGAGAAAGAGAGATAGCAAGAGCGACAAAGAGCAGCGAGAGAGAGATTATGGCTGGGGCCATTGTGTGCAGAGTTAGCAGGTTTCACTCCAGAGAACAATGTGGCAGACGTGAGCTATGGAGCTCTGCTGCTTTGGCTGCTGTTTTCTGCTGTATGTGTGTGTGTGTGTTTGTGTGCGTGTGTGCGTGTGAGTGTGTGTGCGTGTGTGAGTATGGTATGGGTGTGTCTATGGATGAGGATATCCAGTGACGTCAGGCAGCCGGCCTGCATGTGGGAGGTGGAGGAGAGAGGGAGGGAGGGAGGGATGGAGTGAGAGAAAGGGAGGGAGAATGAGAACAGGAGAGAGAGAGAGAGAGAGAGAGAGAGAGAGAGAGAGAGAGAGAGAGAGAGAGAGAGAGAGAGAGAGAGAGAGAGAGAGAGGAAGGGAGGGAGAATGAGAGGGGTAGGGCGAGAGGGAGAGAGAAAGGGGGGGAGGGTTAGGGTTGGGTCTGATACTCCAGAGACAGATAAAGAGCTGGAGTATGTAGCTGGAGTGTAGGATTACAGTCATAGAGCAGAAATAGAGAAAAATCAATGTTAGTGAGTGTGCAGGGTAGGGACCAGTAAAGGCTTCCATCGAGGCGGGCAGGGGAACGACAGAATAGACAGGAGAGAAAGAAAAAGATATACAGATGGACAGACAAAAGAAGGAATGATATCATGAGGGATGGAGCGGAGGTGGGGAGAGAGGAAGGGGAGGGAAGGGTGGGGTGAGGGGGGAGAAACAGGGAGTTTTGCTTTGGAAATTCTTGTTGCATCACTGGAGAGGAATCCACATAAAGCTGGCTACCAGAGCTGCAGTCGGCCTGTGGGTCCTCATACAGAGTATAGAGTCTGGCTGAACCCTAGAGACACCCAGGGAGAATTAAAACAATAGTCTTTTCACGTTGAAACGTTTCATTTGCACACCGTGAAAATCCATCAGGCAAGATAGAGAGAATGTGAGCACTAGAGGAGAAAAAAGATGGAGATAGATCGACGGGATGGGAGAAAGATGGCGAGAAATAGAGGGCGGAAGAGAGAGATTGGAGAAGATGGGAGCAGCCAAGGGGAAGAGAGAAGGAGAGATTAAGACAGGAAGGAGAGGGAGAAGTTGAGGGGAAAGATAGAAGGAGCAGTTTAGTCGAGGCGGTAGGGAGAAATGGAGGGGAAGAGAGAAAAATATTTAGACAGGGTGGGAGAAAGAGAGGGAGAAAAGGGGAAGAGAGAAGGAGAGGTCTAGACGGGGTAGATGAGAGGACGAGGTCTCTAGTGGTGCCAGGTGGTGGATCTCTGAGGAGGGGCAGTTCCCTGGCACGGTCCCTGGTCCCAGCAGAACCTGGAGCGGGTCTGTCAGAGAGAGGACAGATGGGTGGTGGACGGGCGGTGACTGTGACCTGTAGTGACCACAAGGGGCAGTGTGTGTGACAAATACTCTGAACTGTCCTTTTGGTGTTCCTGCTATGATGCTCTGGTACACATATACACATACACACAGGTACACATATATATAATATAACACAGGTGCACATACTCACAGGTACATATATATATAAATAAATACACCCAGGTACACGTACACACACATCCTCAGTCCTTGCTGTGTGTGTGTTCAGTCTAAAGCCCTGCGGGAGCGCTGGTTGCTGGACGGCGCGCCAGAGGAGGAGGAGACACAGAGGCGTCTCCATGACGACGAGGTGAAGACCAAACTGCTGGAGCAGAACATCACCAGGTCAGGATGCAGCTGGGGAACCGAACCCGGGTCATCACCGTCTCCACAGACACCTCATCTCACGTTACCCCTGTGTGTGTGTGTGTGTCAGGCTGGAGCAGGAAATCGAGGACCTGGAGACAGACGAGGCAGATGATGTGGGCGTGGCCAAAGAGAATGGAGGTGACACTAAAAGCATCTACATGGATCACATGGTCTCGTATCCCTCTCCTCCTCCTAAACGTCTTTTTCTCTGTCTCTCTGCCTCTCTACCTCAGTCCCTCCGTTTCTCTCTCTCTGTTTCTCGCATTCTTTGTCTATCCCTCTCTGTCCCTTCCCTCCTCCAACATTCTTTCTCTCTCTCTCTCTCTCTCTCTCTCTCTCTCTCTCTCTCTCTCTCTCTCTCTGTCTCTCTTCTTTCTGTCTCTCTTTTTCTCTCAATGTCCCTCTCTCAAACATACTCCCTTTCTATCTCTCTCAACCCCCCCCTCCCTACATCTAATTCCCCGTGCTGTGCCACTGCGCCCCCTGCAGGTGAGAATGGCGTGGTGCAGGGCAGCAAGGCGGCGGGCCAGACCCCCAGGAGGGAGGTGACGGGCATGGAGGCCACGCTGCTGGGGCCCAGCCCGGACCAGGCCAGCGCCGAGAACCCCGTCACCCTGGTCTTCATGGGCTACAAGACGGTGGAGGAGGAGCAGGAGAGCCGCACCGCCCTGGGCATGGAGGGCGTGGACGGAAACGTCAAGGCTGAGTTTGTGGTCATCGAAGACGGGGAGGGGAAGACGGGGGGGGAGGCCGGGGCCACGGGGGAGGCGGGGCCTCCCAATGGAAGCATGGCAGAGAAAGGGGAGGCCAATGGGGGTGGAGAGGAAGGAGAGAAGAAGGAGGATGAGAAGAAACAGCCCTGCAAGTGTTGCACGGTTATGTGAGTGTGTGTGTGTGTGCGTGTGTGTGTGGAGTGGAGTGTCTGTGCGTGCGATTGCGTGTGTGTGTGTATACGTGTGTGCTTGGGCATGAGAGTTCCTGCGTGGGTGGGCTTGAAGGGTGTGTGTGCGTGTGTGTGTGTGTGTGTGTGTGTGTGTGCATATGCATGTGTGTGGAAGAGAGTGTGTTCTAATAGGACTGGAAAAAAACAACAGTTCAACACCAGAGAAAACTACAGCCAAGATGGCAACCGCTGAAGCCAACTGGACATCTGCAGCCACCCTAACAAACATGGAGACTCAACACTCTCAAGTATTCTCCTTTCTCTGATATGTATTTTACTTTTTATTTCTATTGATATTTTTCTATTTTTCTGTCTTGACATTTATAATGTATTCAGTATGTATATCTTTATTATTGAACTGTATGTAATTTTGTTGTTATTGTTGAATAGAACATGTGACAGCTCTCTAGATTGTACCGTTACATCTGGGGAGGTCTGGAAACTTCTAATCTATGTCATTTAGTCACTACAAATGAAATATGAAGGACACAGGCGCATATGTAAATTCCTCTGTGTATCTAACTATTTATCAATCTATTTCATAATACGATAATGTCTCCAAGATATAATTTTGAATAGTATTTTAATATATTGATATCAAATTATGTTTTTTACAGTGTGTATTTATTTGTTTTTGGTTTTATTTTGAATCATCTCTAACCACTATCTGCATGAAAGCTTGTAAGCGCTACCATATTCAGTTAAGATCACGAGGATAAAAAAAAAGAAGTGCTGTCTAAACTCCTGTCCTCACCTATAGTTGTCATAAGCCTTTACACAGTGATATGATTAACTGTTGACGGTTGTCACGAATACGAAGCTGACCCAGAGGCTCATCACAATGACACTTCATTACAACATGTACCTGTAAGCCTGTGCTTGGGCCCTGTTCATAAGAGAGGACCACGCTGCATCAAAGGTCACTGCAAGTCAACCCATCCCTGCAATGCTTCTTAACGCTTAGCAGTTTGGTTGTGTCAGCAATAATGTCAATGTTGCGTCTAAAGAGGAGGTACCACTGCATGAACAGGTCTGACAGGTCCATTCGCCATCACGTTTCCCTTGTTTTCTCATGAATGTAATCTCGGGTTTAACTGGGACGCCGTGGAGGGTGGAGCTGGCCCCCCCCCCCTGCATCTTTCATTTCCGTACGAATCAAACAAACCCAGTCCCAGACAGTGTCCTCATGACTCACTACTGGTTTCTGCTGACCAACCAGGGAGGTAATCTAGCTTTGACACCCTGTGTGTCCCTCTGGTGTTCTAGTTCTGGAAGCTGTGGCTGCAGACCACGCCAGCCAGCCAGCCAGTCAGTAAGCCAGTCTGTAAAACAGTCAGTCAGTATTTCAGTAAGTCAGTCAGACAGTCAGTAAGACAGTCAGTCAGTAAGACAGGCTGACTGTCCCTCCACATCCCCATGGTAGTCCATGTGTGGACCCAGAGCAAACAGAACCCCCCCCCCCCCCCGAGGTTGGTGCTAATTCTCGCTCTCCGCTCGCTGTCTCCCTCCTCCAGCTCGAGGGACGGAGGGGCTTTCTATGACCGAGTTGTTGTCGTTCTCCTAATGGACTCTACTGTCGCTCTACTGCCCTGTGGTTAACACCAGAGAAAAATTGCCTTGTGTCTAAAAGAGCAGGAGACCTCCACACACAGCCGTGTGTTTCCGATGTACAGTTCCAACCTTCGTGTAACTGACGTGTTCACTGTCATGGTTTCTATTTGGCCCCCTGTGTTATAAGGGCAGCATTGTATTTGATGTGATTACTACATCTGTGTATTGTCGGTGCCTTTTGTCAGGTTCAATTGGTTGGGCTAGTGAGCCCTGGGTTTCCCAGCTCTGGGCCCGCCCCACCATCACCCCTCCTCAAACCCAAACACTAGGATCCACACCAGATGGTGGACTACGTGAAACTCAGGCATACGCCCTGCACTGCCCGCGAGGATTTCCTGTATGCCCTGTAGAATGAGCAGTAAATGGGTGGGGGACAGCATTGGAAGGAGAGGAGGCTTGGTAAATTGACGGTATGCCCACTACTTCATACCAAACGACACCACTTATTCACCTCCGGTTGTTAGTTACGTCCACACATTCATCCCAGGGTCTTGTGTCTCTCACTCCAGAGTTTACTGGCAAAGCAGTTGGGGGTGTCACTGGTCCCGGAGCTGAGAAGCCCTGTGTCAGACCAACGGCCTGTTCATCTATTCTGTGGTCGTCCAAATGTTTAATCTCTAATAAAATTACTGTTTGTTTTCAGCTCTGCATAAGATGTTGTCTTATTTGATGAAATAATGCTGAGAAGACACAAAAAATACTCCAACACACACACACACAGATAGCAGCCATCCCAGGCAGTGCTAATGGTGAGAGTGGTTTAACATCCTGTGCCTCCTAAGGGGTTAAAAGCATTACTGTGGGGCTAATGGAGCCTCTCCTCTCTGTGTCTGGGGTCTCCTTGGGAGGGCTGCAGGGGAGCACACACCCTTCTATAGTACTAGAAGGACAGAACGAGAGAGACAGTATGCAGAGCAAGACTGAAACACACAGTCAGGTTACCTATACAGCCCTACAAAACAAAAACCAAGCCTTTTTTTTTTTTACAATGAAAGATATGTAAGCCTAAATAGACTTACATTATATTTATAGCTTATCCAGTCTATGTTTAATAAGGCTTGCTGGTGCTTAGAAGGATGATTGGCAAATCCAATGGCAGACGACAGTTTGATTATGCATGTTGAACAGTGTTGAATCTTGTTTGTCCATGGCTTAATAAAAAGTCAGTAGGCTATCCCACCATGACGATTAGAGAGTTAATCCATCAGCACAAATGACGCAAAATGCCTAATCAAGTAATGTTGTATAAACTGAGTTGATACCATAAGCCCCCCCCTCAAAACACACGCACGCACACACACTTAAAATCTCGGCTCGGCCATATGACCATTTTCCCATTTTATTTGAGTCTTTCCCTGTGCATGATGCACTGGTACGCACCGCCTACCGTACTTAACTGAGAAAGAGATAAACGAGCAAAAAGAAGAAAATAGAGGACATGCATGAGAAAGAAGAGAAGGGAGATTGAGTAATGGCGTTTTCTAGAAAGAGAATGTCTCTCCTCTCCTGCGGAGGTCCATATGGTGAAAATGAGTTGACTGACGCCCCAGTCTGCCGGCGGAGGCTCTACGTCTTTGAGTTGGGGTTGATCACGGGTCACGCACATAGGTCACCACACACAAAGCTTATATGTTTCGTACATGCACATTCAATGTTCTTCATACATAAGGCGTATAGGTTTCATTATACATGGGGACGGACATGTGTTCCCCCACCCACTTTTTATTGAGAAAAGTATTAACGGCCGCATCCTCAGACATACATTTTAAAAAGCTGTCCACTCACATTTGAAAACAAACCTACGCCCCTCAGTAGCACACGTGTCCATTAGACATGAACACTTCAACTATTTCTAAGGCTACTGACTATGCTTGTTCAAATCAAATAAATGTGGAAAATAAAAAAAATGAAGCAGGCTGGAGGTTTACTTACAGTTGTTTACAGTCGCTAGGATACATTTCTCAATACTTTCTTCACTCTTCACACAGTTCTCCTAACCAACTTCCAGCTCGGCACAGCAGTTCATTTCCCATTCAAAATGCATTAAAACTACCAAATCACTTCATACGGCTCAAATCAACTAATTCTTCCATAACACTAGCAAAGGTTGACAGCCAACAAACATACTTTGTCACCCACAAAACAATGAACTAAAAATCACTAACAACAGGTAGCATTATACAATGTTGTTCTTATGTAAAACAAGGACACCTCTCTACTGTTTAAAACTCACTGCAATATACGTTACTGGAATGAATCAGACATGATGCAGTATGCTTCAATATGTTGTATATCTTTTTCTTTTTTTCCACTAATTCCAGAATACAATAATTTGTATACACACCATCCACAGATACAGATACAATGCTACTGTGATCTTCTGCATTTGACCATAGGTTCTCATCCACATCACATCTTATGTCATCTAGTGCAAAACACCTAGGAAAGAATCTTCTGGCATGCCTGATCCATCCCTGGCAATGTCCAGGCATCCAGCATTCATTGCGTCCAGGAGGGACATTTGATCATGTGGATGGTGGTCATACAGTAAACCTTCCACCTCCATGAGGAAAAAAAATATTCTATGGGGTTGAGGAATGGAGAGTAAGGTGGGAAGAAAAGTGACACCATTCTGGGATGGGCTGCAAACCAAAACGTGACTTAAGTATTGAGAAATGTGTCTTAGCGACTGTAAAAAAACTGTAACAGTAAAATACTGCCACCTGCTGGCAAATTAGGTGTACTTTATCCTAAAAATGCGGTAGGAATTCTGAGCAAAATAAACAAATAGCATGTAGCTTCAGTAGTAACACTGCACTTGGATCATTGAATGCAATGCGAGTCCCAAACTTAAAATACATTCTCACTGAAAACTCTTTAAACGGATTTTTTAAATAAAGATACATTTCCTAGTGAACAAGCTGTTCTAAGTTTCGCTTGGAGTACTTTTTTGTCTCACCCCCTTTTCAGTCGCTTTCGATTGAAATTCCTGCTAAACTGATGTGCATATTATCCAATCAAATCCCCTAAAAGATATCAAGGCCCGCCTATTTGGGTCTCTTGGACGTAGGTGGACCAATCAGCGTCCGCCTCCGTGTTTGCAGCCATTTTGTACGTCCTGAGACAGCCAAGCAAAACTGGCGCTCTGGTACCTTCCTTCCCCAGACCTGCAGATTGTATTGTGCAATGGACGGGTAAGTGAGAAAGAGCCAGTCTTAAGATAACAAAGACTGCAATTTTCGACTTTAGATCAAATCAATCTGCATGCAAGCATTCGGTCATTTATGTCAGTATGTGGTTTATGTAAAAAAAAAAATGGAGATGAAGAATGTAGAGTTGGAGCTCTAACTGTTTCGATGGATTCAACAGTTGGTGGAAGGGTTCTTGTTTTCACGGGCTCAGAGTATTCCCTGGATCGTGGTTATAACTACTTTGTGGTTGTCTTGTGAGGGTTTCAAATGTGTTTTCTCGATTCAGTCGCTGATCCCTGTTTATGTTATTAAATGATAACTAGTTAGAGGAACGAATGTGAAGTTTGTTGTATACGTTTCACCGCTTTCCGATGAGTTCGCTTGTGTAGCTAGGGTGTGCTAGCTAGGATGTCGTTAGTGCTAGTACTACTAGCTAGCATCCAACGAAAGTTAATGTCTTGCGGGTTCTTCCACGTCGTGAAAAGCTCCCAAGTTTTTTAACCAGTTGATGTACTTCAGTGACTTAACTGTTAGTCTACTTGTTATGATATTGGGCACGATCCATGTAACTGGTCAGGCCATACTTAAATTTACTAAATGCATTTGTGGATCAGGGGGAAATATTAACTATCTTCAGTGGTGCCCCGCGGTCGCCTCGGTCAAGTCGCGTTGTACGCATGCATCTATTTTTTTTTTCTTCCCCTTATCGTTTGAATCAATGAGATTCTCAGAATTGTAGTAAATCGAAAATATGTACGAATGAGTTAATTGTAAAGCAATGTCTGTTTAAAGTTAACACCGTCCACCCAACAATGAGTAAGATCTGCGGAGCTTTTTAGGATGTGGAGAGATGCGTAGCCACACGACACTGAGATCAAGTCCAAGTGATTCCCATCCAGGAAATAGACCGATCCACAACGCGTGAATTACTCTTCTAAAATATTCACGTCAATTCAGTTTCACTTGTTTTTGATTAAAATCGGCACGGAAAGGCCACAGACATTTTTTTATAGCAAGGGCGCTTTGTAAAGATCGCGCACATAAACCGGAGTTAACTTTTTTGAGTTTCAATCTCACAAAGGAGAATTTGCTGGATCGCCGTCTCATTTCCGCATTCTGGCCCCCGAGTGTTTGGCGAAGGGCTGGAGATCACTGTTCTCTGCTAATTTAATCTACGAAACCATGACTGGGTGAACGAGTTGGTAATGGTCACACATCCTTTTAAAGCTAGTTGGGTAACACACTTTATTTTACAAAGGAGAAAAAAAGTGACTATCAACCAGCCAAGTCCGTCTTTTACGCCCACACCTTTTGGTTTGCTAGCTGTTTTTTATGTAGATTAAAAAGGGACGCAACTCAATTATTTAGGCGGGTATTGTGTTGAGCCGATCGTGTTTCTCACTATTTTGACTTCCATGTCTCCCTGCAGCCGCCTAGACACTGATCTGTACCCTCTGGGAGCCGGTTACGTCACTGAGATTGAGTAAGTTGTCCTTTCTTTGTTTTATTGGAAATAATAAATTTGGTCATGTTTGAAACTCCATTCTGTTGAGAAACTGTTCAAACTCATTCAGATGCTCCTTGGTGTCTGGCCATGTTTGCCCATGCTCCTCATGTGATGTTCTCTAGCCTGGTCATGTCCCCCAGCTAGGGATTCCTAGTCAAGGAAATGAGTGTAGGAGAGGTTGGTAATGCTGTTATAACAGTGCTTACTTCCTGTCTGAACGGTAGTATTTTTAGTGTAGCTTCCTGGTTGCTCAGGGTTGATGGCCAAGCATTTTCAGCTCAGTCAAAGTCTCAATCAGTCAAACCTGTTTGAACTGTTTGTCTGTACCTACTTTATGTCCGTCTCCTGGTTTTGGAAGCGCATAGAAAGCATTAACTTGTGTACGTTCTCCTGATGTCGCACGTGAAATAATAATGACCCGTCTCTCTTCTTTCACAGCAGTGTTCATGACATATCAGTTGGCACCAAGGTAAGCAGTCATTTATTTATTGTGCATCTTAAATGCAATGCATGTGGGAGGCCACAATGGGCCAGCTATTATAAAAGGACTATTCCACGCAGAAAAACAGCAATAGACCTAAAGTTAACATTTTCACTAGGACTTGCTGTAAAAAGAAGTTGTTTTTTTTTGTGCGGAGGGAGGCACAGGGTTCAATGTGGCGTTCTGCCCCTGGGCGCACGTTCCCCCGGTAGGAGTGTATGATAGCCGCCGGCAGGGATGTTAACCAGGCGCTGCGGACGGGGAAACATGTCCGTGTCTGTCTGGCGTTCCGGGCGAACACTTCCTGGGGATGTGTGGGAATGAGCACTCACTCGACACGTGTCTGGATTTACGCTCTGCACTTTGCGAAACGGCTCTGTGCAGAAACAACAAGATTACTTTGGGGTTTTTCTTGATGATTTATTCAGTTTGGTGTCTGGAAATGAGAGCCCTGTAGACGGCTCCAGGTTGGTTGTGTGATGCAACTTCCTGTTGTTGACGGTTCCTGTTCACTTTTATGACCTGTCGAGTAAAATCACACTGAAAGGGACTATGATCACACCACGTTCCTGTTTTAACATGAACGGAGTATCCTTTTCCATTGAGACGCATCGCTAATTGTATATAGAGATATTCCTTCTATTAGGCTCAGTTAAACATCTTAAGTTAATGAACAAAAGTAGTTTGTGTGTGCGAGCACGCTATAGCCTTGTTATTAAACAGGCTTCTGGGCTGTAACCCAACACTCTGCGTCATCCTCCTGGTCAAAGGTCTCTGTTCTCTAATGTAAACACACGCCCAGAGAAATAACACGCCCCCCCTGCCTATCATTACACTGCAACAGTCGAGCGCTTCACCCAGAACCCAGACGGCCGCATTCTCTTTCTGCCCGTGTATCTTCAGAGTGGAGGTAGCGATAATGTAGGTCACCTCGGCGAAGCAGGGAGGCCGGCCCGAGACAAGCGCTCTTTTCATTTGGCCTCTCCCGCTTTTCCCTGCTCTCGGTTGTTGTTGTCCGCCAGCGAGACGTTTAGCGTGTGATGCGTTGACGGTCGGGGTCCGGGGTTCCGGGGCTCTGCCTCTCTGGAATCTGTAATTATTCCGTCTGGGCGGAGTGTCTGGAATGCCGCGGTCACATTCCAGACCTCCACCCCCACCTCTAAACCCCCCACGATCCGCCCCACGAGTCCCTCTCCCTTCCCCCCCCTTTAGCTACGGCTGTGCGACACAGCAGAACATGTCTCCACCTGCAAACTCCCCGGGCTTCTCTTTACCAGAGAGCCGTGCTGGAGGATACATTAAACCTCCCTTTTCCCCCGTTCCAGTGGCATGTAGAGCTCTTCTAACCACAGCGAGGTGATTAACTCAAATAAGGCCCTGTGGGCAATACCTCAGCCCTGCAGTATCAAGTACCAGGATAGAAGAGATCAATGGTTTTCAATGAAAGGAAGGTGTTTGTTTGTCCTGGGTGGGGGAGCAGCCATTGTGTCCATGGTTCCTTTAGGATCCAGAGCTATTGAGCGTCCTGCCAGCTCTCTGTTCAAACAAAGGATCTGGGGGGGAGCGAGTACTTGTAAGACAGGTTTATAGGGCTGGGCCTGTTCTGGTTGTCATGTCTTTAACGATGGCATCTCTCTCTCACCCCCTCCCTCCCCAGGTTTAGTCATCAGTTCTGGCTCAAAGTCTTCCTTTCCACCTCAAACCCCACAAATGTTCAAACCCCCCCACTGCTTGTCGTGCTTTGCTGTGCCCCCCCCTCCTCTCTCTGCCCTGGCCGGGCCCTGTGGTAGATATAATTAGAACCAGGAAGTGAGGGGGATGGTGGAGTGCTGATGTGGAACAATGGCCTGCAGTCTTTGGGAGGAAGCAGGCCCAAGTCCAGATGATAGACCGGCCCCAAAGCTTCCACTTAGGACACAGGCTCGTGTCCCGATGATGGACACACCAAAAGAGCAGCTGCTAGTCTTCTGGTCCCGTCTTCATGGCCACTTTCGAAAATGACCAGGCTCACCCGGAGCTTTACGAGGGCTAGGGTGAGGGGAGAACGGCACCATCCCCTGGACCAGCTCTCCTGGGCTCCTAGCTTTACTAGGACTAGGGTGAGGGGAGAGGTGAGGGGAGTCAGATGGCTGAGCGGTGAGGGAGTCGGGCTAGTAATCTGAAGGTTGCCAGTTCGAGTCCCAGCCGTGCCAAATGACGTTGTGTCCTTGGGCAAGGCACTTCACCCTACTTGCTTCGTGGGGAATGTCCCTGTACTTACTGTAAGTCGCTCTGGATAAGAGCGTCTGCTAAATGACTACATGTAAATGTAGAACAGCACCATCACCTTGACCAGCTCTCCTGGCTCTGCAGCCCAGATTGCAGTGTTGGTTTTTGGCCAAGCTGCCAAATAGTTTTCATATAGACTTTGTTAAGCTGGCTGCCTCTCTTGAGGCAGCAATCTGGACTCCAATCGAGGTTTTATATAGACCTACCGCTGTTAGAGTCAATGTTGTGTCCCCATGGCAACTCTGTGTTATTATCCTCTGTGCACATGCCTGTTTCCCCCGGCGCCAGAGCACCTCACAGTACAATAGAGTCGCGGAAGCAGCAGGCATTCTCACCTGGAGCCGCTAGACTGCAGGGAGTGGGAATGGCAAGTCGGGCTGCACTCCCACTCGGGTCTCGAGCAAGCAGAAGGTTCCAGAGTCCCGGCAGAGGGTCTCCATATGACCCGCGTGCGCTCGCGCCTCTCCCGGGTAACAATGGGCCCCCAGTCTCGGGGCAAACAGGACCTCCATTGTGGGAGGCGGTCGAGGGCTTCGGCGGCTGAGCTTTAGTCCTTGTGACTGCTTCCCCCACTCCTGCAGACAGACTGCAGCACTCCTGCAGACAGACTGCAGCACTCCCAGCAGCTCTATAAACCCTGCTGCTGTCCACTGGAGGGGGGGGGGGGGGGGGGGGGGGAAGAGATATCTGCCTCACGAAGAGCGGACTTGTCTCTCTCGTGGTCTTCTGTCCCTCCCTCCCCTCATCACGTTCTTTCCCCTCCTCCCCCGTATCTCTCGTTCTGCTTTTTGTTTTTCCTCTCTCGCCTCCCCCCCCCCCCCCCCACTCCTCCCACCCAAAGGCTAGAGCAGTATCACCTGGCTCTCTATCACAGGACAGGGCTGTTGCTTTTGGCCGGTCTCGTGGGCCTAGTGGCTCCCAGTGTTCGGCCATCCTGCTTTTTATTTTTATTTAACCTTTGTTTACCCAGGCAAGATCATTAAGAACAAGTTCTTATTTACAACCATGGCCTGTATTTACAACGATGGCCTGTAATTTACAACGATGGCCTGCTGACCGGGCCAGCCCACACGTGATAGGCTGACGGGACACCTGCCTTGTGAGAGGCCCCGTGACTAGGGAGTGAGTCAGGCCTGTGTCTAAGTGGGCCTTCATGAAAACACGGCAGCCAGCTGGAGCAGGGGCTGGCTGTGGGCATTGTCCTGAACCTACACCCACCTGCTGTTCCAGGGCTCTGTGTGTGTGTGTCCTACATCTTGTGTGTGTGTGTCTGTCTGTGCGTGTCCATCTTCCCTGTGTGTGTGTGTGTGTGTAATAGAATCCCACTGTGCTTGTTATACAAGCCCTGTGTAATTGGAGAACCCTGTCTCCCCTCCTGACCCACTGTTTTAATCAGGAGTCACCTCAACATTGTTTTCTCTCTGCAGAGGGGATCAGACGAGCTGTTTTCTTCCTGCATATCCAACGGGCCCTATATCATGAGCTCAGGTATGCCATGGATCATGTCTTTGTCTGCACCGTGTTTGTTTGTGTGTGTGTGTGTGTGTGACAGAGAAAGACAGTGAGAGTGTAACCTTCCATACATCCATTATTTACTGTGTGTGACTGTTCCCTCTCCCAGCCAATGGCAACGACAGCAAAAAATTCAAAGGTGACACCCGCAGCCCCGGGGTCCCGTCACGTGTCATCCACATGTGCGCAAGCTGCCCAAACGACATCAACGAGGCCTGAGGTCATCAGCCTGGGCCTTGCCCTTCGGCACAGGTCCCCAACCTGCTGATGCTGAAGGGGAAGACCAGGTAGGCAGCAGGTCTGCTGTAGGGTGATGGAGGGAGAAGAGAAGCAGGTAGACGGGTCTCCCTGGACTGTAGGGTGATGGAGGGAGAGACAAGCAGGTAGACGGGTCTCCCTGGACTGTAGGGTGATGGAGGGAGAGACAAGCAGGTAGACGGGTCTCCCTGGACTGAAGGGTGATGGAGGGAGAGACAAGCAGGTAGACAGGTCTCCCTGGACTGTAGAGTGATGGAGGGAGAGACAAGCAGGTAGACGGGTCTCCCTGGACTGTAGGGTGATGGAGGGAGAGACAAGCAGGTAGACGGGTCTCCCTGGACTGTAGGGTGATGGAGGAGAGACAAGCAGGTAGACGGGTCTCCCTGGACTGAAGGGTGATGGAGGGAGAGACAAGCAGGTAGACGGGTCTCCCTGGACTGTAGGGTGATGGAGGGAGAGACAAGCAGGTAGACGGGTCTCCCTGGACTGAAGGGGATGGAGGGAGAGACAAGCAGGTAGACGGGTCTCCCTGGACTGAAGGGTGATGGAGGGAGAGACAAGCGCAGGAGGTTAGAGACAGAAAGAGCAGGCTTCTGTTATTAGGACGTGAATATGCAGCTTTTTCATAACCTTTCAACGGAAGGGAATTAAGGGTCTTTTGCTTTGAGTTTGTTGCAGTGCTGACTTGTGTGTGTGTGTGTGTCTGAAGGCCTTCCTGGAGCTGAACAGCGAGGAGTGTGCCCAGACCATGGTTAGTTACTATTCATCAGTGACTCCAGTCATCAGGAACCACCCCGTCTACATGCAGTACTCCACACACAAGGAACTGAAGACAGACAACTCCCCCAACCAAGTGGTATGTTCTCTCACACACACACACACACACACACACACACACCATACCGAACATCCACAGCCAAGACCTCTGTGTCTGACACACCCGACACCTCCACATCAAACAGAGACGTGACACTGAATACCCCCACATCACACACCTACATCACACACAATACCCAAGACGACCACATCAAATGCGCGTAATACCCAATATCGCTGATAGCCGCAGGCTGGATCATTCTGGAAATGCTCAAGTCGCTTTGGAATGATGTTATGCTAAGGTGTGTGTGTTTGTTTTTCTGTCCCAGCGGGCCCAGGCAGCGCTGCAGGCCGTCAACGCGGTGCAGAGCTGGGGGCATGGGGGGGATGCCCATGCCGGGGGAGGCGGCGGCCATGGGGGGGATGGGGGGCATGGGCTCCCAGAGCCCCGTGCTGAGGGTCATCGTGGAGAACCTCTTTTACCCCGTCACCCTGGACGTGCTGCATCAGGTACACACGCCCCCGTCACCTGAGTCCCTCTCACGCACACACTGTCACACACACTGTCACACAGTCTGTCACACAGTCTGTCACACACACACACTGTCACACACACACACACTGTCACAGTCTGTCACACTCACACACTGTCACAGTCTGTCACACTCACACACTGTCACACAGTCTGTCACGCACACACACACACACTGTCACACAGTCTGTCACACGCTTATGAACTGTCACTTACTGTCACTCTGTCACGCTCTCTCTCACTCTCTTTTTGTCACTGTCACTCAGTGTCTACTTCATTCACACCCAAACACACACTAACACTGGAACAATTGTTCTTCGTCTCACGGCCACGCCAACGTTTTCTTCACCGCAGATCTTCTCCAAGTTTGGCACCGTTCTGAAGATCATCACCTTCACCAAGAACAACCAGTTCCAGGCCCTGGTCCAGTACGCTGATGGCATGACTGCACAGCACTCCAAACTGGTATGACTGCTAACTGAGACACTGTTTAAACATACCCACTGCTCTCTGCTCGAGAAGGGAACGTTCCCCCACAAAATACATCCTTTTCCTTTCGCCTGTAGTGCGGTTTCTCTAGCTAGCTTGTTTTGGTGTGAGCTTCTGAGTTTGGGAGATGTAGTGGGGAAGTCTGCCTTCTCTAGAGTAAAGAACTAGATGGACTTGTGGTGCACAAAGCACCAAAAGATACACGTGATAAACCCAACTGCAATGTCTCCATCGTGATACTCGAGATAATCCCCAGACCTTGTCGTGACCAGTTTATGTAGGAACTGTTTTCTGTCCACTGAGCTCTGACCCGCCAGCCGTATTACCACGGTCTGGTTCATGAGGAGAGGCACGCTTCTCTTCTGTGCCGTGATACGGTTGGTGGGTGCAGTTCGGTAAGAGGGAAAATGTGTTTTGATTTGAGGCGAACGGCCCCTTTAACTCGCACTCAAATGAACACGTACACACACCAGTAAAGTACACCCACACCCACTAACTGTCACACATTCCTCACTCACGCTATATAACTCCACACACACGCACTCACTATATAACTCCACACACACAAACGCACTCACTATATAACTCCACACACACAAACGCACTCACTATATAACTCCACACAAACATTCACAATATGACTTGCGTACTAAATGTGCCTGCCGTGTGTGTGTCTGCAGTCTCTGGACGGCCAGAACATCTACAACGCGTGCTGCACCCTGAGGATCAGCTTCTCCAAGCTCACCAGCCTCAACGTGCGCTACAACAACGACAAGAGCCGGGACTACACCAGACCAGACCTGCCCACAGGAGACACCCAGCCCTCCATAGACCACCAGGCCATGGCTGCCGCCTTCGGTACCACACACACACACACTGGCTCCCAGACGTACCCACACACGCACTCGCACGCACACCTGCTCTCACACACATCGCCCACAGTGGAAAGCCTGTTGATGTTGATAAGTTCTTTTTCTTTCTCCTTTTTGAATCTGTCTCCCTCCTCCCGTCTCCCTCCACCCGTCTCCCTCCTCCTATCTCCCCTGTTCCTTCATTTCCTCCTCCCTGTCTCTCTCTCCTTGCCTCTCTCCTCCCTCCCATCTTTCCCAGGTGCTCCAGGTATTATCTCAGCCTCTCCCTATGGAGGAGCCCATTTCCCTCCAGCCTTCGCCATCCAGCAGGCAGCAGCAGGTCAGTTTTAATTAATTTTAAGTTTAATTTATGTATTTTAGCTAAGTCTATGCATTTTTGTAGATGTGCTCTAGAATGTATTGTGATACTGTGTGTGTGTGTGTGTGTCAGGTCTGTCCATGCCTGGGATGCCCGGAGCCCTGGCCCAGTTGGGCGTCGGCCACGGGGGCGTGGCGGCTGCCGCAGCGGCTGCCAGTCGCCTCGGCCTATCAGGGCTGGGCGCTGGGGGCCACAGCGTCCTATTGGTCAGCAACCTGAACCCAGAGGTCAGTATCGCGACTGCGCCGACGTGCCTTAAGTCACACAGGACGACAATGTAGTCCCACACTGTAACCCCACAGCATCATCCACTTCCTGTTTAGAGCCCAATATGGCCTCCTGGTCCCCTCCTGTCCCTCTCTCTCTCTCAGCTACAGGCCGTGTGACGGAGGTAGAGACGAGCAAAGCAAGAGTCCTCCTGTGTGTCCTCTGTTTAAACCGAGGGCTCCTCTAGACCTGCCCCCTCTAGACCTGCCCCCTCCCTCTCTCAGATCTCCCTGTGTTTGACAGAGCCTGCTGCATTTTCCTCACTGCCACTTTGTTCACTGTGAATTTTTACCCCCCCCCCCCCCAAAAAAAAACGTTTTTGTTTTAAATCCAGAAACTAACTTCTTTTTTTTATCTACCATTTTCATATCTTCATTTTTGTCCCATTTAGTTCAATCATTCTTGAGTTGCTGGAGAGACAATATTACTTTTCTTAGTCAACGTAATGCTTAGTTTACAGTGTTATTATTGTAGTCATCATTACATATATATATATTTTTTTATTAAGATGAATCTTCTTTTATTATGTAGATGTAATTTATGGAACTCATTACACTTGATGTATGGGATGATTTTGAGTTATGTTTTACGGTGGGGTGGGGAGGGGAGGGGGGTTAATGAGTTTAAAACTACGAACTAGATGAAGCATTCTAGTATAACTTTAGTTAAGGGAATGTCTAAATCCAAAGTACATATTGTCTCTGCCTTTCTGTTATTTCATTGTTAATCTTCTCTTTTCTTTTTCTCTTAGCGTTCCCATAGTGACAGTGCATTTTAATTTAGCCAGTTCTACTGTCTGAAGCACTACATTTCTTTGTGTATACTGACCTTGTTTTTTACTTCCTTTTTTCTTTTTCTCTCTCCTTCTCTCCCTCTCTCTCTCTCTCCCCCCTCCTCTTTCTCCCACTCCTCCCCCTCTCTCTTTTTTTGTTTTTAATCCCCTCACCTGGACTCTTGCCAACTGACTGCACGCCCCATGACCAATTGTCCTCCTCCCCTCCCTCCCTCCATTCCTTCTCTCCCCATCTCTCCATCCCTCTTTCTACTCCTCCCCCCCTCCTACCACCCCCACCCGTTGACCCCGATTTTGGACACACCCTTCAAAACGACAATGTCAAAACACGACCAATCACAACACATTTGGCACACCCCACCCAACCTCTCGCTCTCTCTCTCTCTCTCTCTCTCTGTTCTTCTCATTCATCCAATCCTTTTCTACCTCTCCTCCTTTTCCCCATCTCTCGCTCTCTCTCTCTATCCTCTCTTTATATTTCCCTCTCCTCTCTCACCCTGTTGGTTCCCTCTCTCTCTCTTTCCCCCCCCCCTCTCTCTCTCTTTCCCCCCCTCTCTCTCTCTCTCTCTCTCCATCCTCCCTCTGTCCTTCACGCCTCTCTCCTCCCTCCATGGTACTGTGGCCTTCCTGTGGACCTCGCTGCCTGTGGCCTGCGGACATGTCCCGACTCCACTCCACTGTCCTCCACTCCGTCTCTTTCCCCTCTCTCCCCCCCCCCCTCCCCCTGCCCTGCTGCTCCCCCTGCTGTCTCTAAAGAGCGTTACGCCCCACTGCCTCTTTATTCTTTTCGGTATGTTATCATTCCTTCATCTTCTTTATTACCACTGTGCCTTCTGACCAGGTGGGCGGGGCTTGTGTTGTTGTTGTTGTTGTGGTTGTTGTTTACGGATCAGAACCCAGAGCTGTGAGGGGGTTTGTATGGCCCCTTTTCTGCTTGATGTGGGGTTTGTGTGTGTGTGTGTGTGTGAGGGGGAGAGAGTGCGATTTTTTGTTTGATGAGAGTTTGAGGGAAATGACGGAAAGCTGCAGCATTGAATTGATTTCCGAAAGCGGTTCCGTGTCCCCGGGCCTCAGCACAAGCACACGTCCGGCCACTTCAAAGCCACGAGAAAGTCCACTTGATGAAATGCGAGCATCCTCGTGAAAACAAGATCATCTCAATTGGCTTTTACAGCCGTACCCGAGAATAATCTGTTTTTACGGCCAGAGGAATGATGGATCAAAGCCCCAAGCTTGTTATTCTTCTCTCCCCCTAATTAAAGCATGGGAGCTCATCATGGTGT
This sequence comes from Thaleichthys pacificus, assembly GCA_023658055.1. NCBI lineage: Eukaryota > Metazoa > Chordata > Actinopteri > Osmeriformes > Osmeridae > Thaleichthys > Thaleichthys pacificus. Next base: position 16,550,472 of record CM042866.1, on the reverse strand, counting down.
CACCCTGTCATCGCTTAATGGAAATATCCCACCAGCTGCCCCCTAGTCATTCGGAGGGTCGGTCGGGAGTGTAAATGTTGCATCTTTCTGGTCATTTGGAGGAGGACATGGCTGTGGGAGGATGTTGTATCATGTTCTCGTTGCAGTATCTGTTTGCTGTCCTCCCATTGGCATAGGGTCCCTGCATGTTTAGCCAACTGCATGTCTTGTTAGCTTAGAACGCCCCTGTCCGTCTGCCAATCAGAAACCAGACTTTTTCCTCTTCACATTCTTTTGATTGAAGACTTGTCACCTAACCCAAATCGAAACGAGCTACTTACATCTCATCCTTTTCCTGTCAGTCCTGTTTTCCAAATCATCCTCCATCATCAGTCAAATATTTATCTTTCCCTAGACGGTTTTTCCTCCTGATTGAAAGAGGCCATTTTGTAGGAGTCCTGTAGGTACAGTACTTTTGGGCGTGTCTTCCTATCACCGTAGACATTAGCGTAGCTCCAATCAGAACTGCCTCTTCACACAGATCGTCTCCCCCCCCCCCTAGTCCCTTATTTGATAGGGTTAGTTTGTGTTCTTTGCTGTGATTGGCTGTGTGGCTCGTGGCTGGGCTGTGTTGTCATTGGTTGCCCGCGTGCGTGTGTGTGACCCCGCCTCCTCTCTCCTTCTAGGTGTGTACGGCGACGTGATGAGAGTGAAGATTCTGTTCAACAAGAAGGAGAATGCTCTGATCCAGATGGCTGATGGGACACAGGCTCAGCTAGGTACTTGCACTCCTCAGTCAACTAGCGACTAGCAACCACCTGTCACCTGCCGTACTTACAGACCTATTATCATGTAGACTAAGACCTGTTGTCATGTAGACTAAGCAGCAAAGATGTTTAAAAATGGCGTCCCGTTTGTTTCTCTGGCAAGTGCCCAGCAGCTCATTGCATTTACATGTATTCATTTAGCAGACGCTTTTATCCAAAGCGACTTCCAAGAGAGAGCTTTACAAAAGTGCACAGGTCAATGATCATAAACAACGAGATAGCCCCCAAAACATTGTGGGTAGCCAAAACATGAAGCATACATTGTGAAGAGCAAATAAGTGCCAATGGGAAGAAACACGAGCATGTAGTTAAACAAGTTACGAAATTAAACAACACAAACCTCAAAAGTGCTAGAGTGTACCTGTAGGAAAGCAAGCAACAATAATATAATTCACAGCGAGTACAAGAAGTTAAATCAGTTACAACTAACCAACAAGTCCCTCAATAAGAGTCATTGTGTTCCTGGAGGAAACTAACATCAGGTCCAGCAAATCATTCCTAAGTACCATTGTACTCCCGGAACAAGTGCGTCTTTTGCCTCATTGAGTCAGGTTTGAGCGGGGGGGGAGGGGGGAGAGAGGAAGAGAGAGAGCGTTAACCCTCAGTTAGCCCTCAGGTGGTCGGCACCACCCACACACCCCCCGGGGCCAAGGCCTCATTCTTCTCCCCTCAGCCAGAACCCACGACAATATCTCCCCACCCCCATGTTGTCCTCCCACCAGCACTATTCTGATGGCTGTTCTCCCCCTCCCAGCTATGAGCCACCTGAACGGCCAGCGGCTCCACGGGAGGGCCATGCGGGTGACCCTGTCCAAGCACACCACGGTGCAGCTGCCCCGGGAGGGCCACGAGGACCAGGGCCTCACCAAGGACTTCAGCAACTCCCCCCTGCACCGCTTCAAGAAGCCCGGCTCCAAAAACTACTCCAACATCTTCCCCCCGTCCGCCACGCTGCACCTGTCCAACATCCCGTGAGGAACACACACACACACCACACACACACACACAAGCTCTCTTGTTTGGCCTTTCGACTGGTATTGTCTTGTTTAGTGCTGTAAGCAAGGCGTGTTTATTTTTCCCTCTCTAATACTCTCTCGCTTTTGTCACTCACTTTGTTCATCTCCTGTATTTCTCCTCCCCCCCCCCCCCCCCAGGCCATCTGTGGTGGAGGAGGATCTCCGAGGTCTGTTCGTCACCTCAGGAGCCATCGTCAAGGGTTTCAAGTTCTTCCAGTAAGTTCCACACGCCAACCTCCACCCCTGTGCTTGTCTGGTGCTGGGTCCGACCAGTCGTCATCCTAACCCCAAACGCTGTGTGTTGGTTGGTAAATGCTGCCGTCTCAAGCCGTGTGTGTGTTGTAGGAAGGACCGCAAGATGGCTCTGATCCAGATGGGTTCCGTGGAGGAGGCCATCGAGTCGCTCATCGAGTTCCACAACCACGACCTCGGGGAGAACCACCACCTGAGGGTGTCCTTCTCCAAGTCCACCATCTAGAACCTGCTTGGACACCCCCCCCACCCCCCAATCCTCACCAGTCCCCCACCCCACTCACTATTCCGATTGGCCGTAGTCACAGTCCTGTGTTGATGTCACACCCCTGTCATCAGGCTTGTGAGAGGACGGGATGGACGTTTCTGTGGGGGGACAGACCCCCCCCCCCCTCTCTCTCTCTCTCTCCACCCGTTCCCCACCCCTCTCCCCCTACCCCTCTCCCCCATCTCGAGAGCAGGGGGAGCAGATGACATAGGATGACACCTTTTTAGACCAAACCTTACGACAACACCTTCCACCATGGCTTTATACAACCGTGGATGTATTCGGTCCACACCAAACACACTTCAGCATTCCTTTTACCATTACCGTGATATGTGTCTGGATATATAAATATATATATGTGTGTGTGTGTGCGCGCGTGCGTGAGTGTGCCTCCTGAGAAGTCACTTGGAACCTAAGGGCCAGTCGCTAGGCGGAAACGAAGACTAATCGTCAATTTCTTTTGGTTTAGTTTTTTTTCTGGTTTGTAGGGAGAGTGTCGTCGGACTCTTCTCGTTTGTGGGTGTGCACACCTGTGTGTTGTCATATTCTGTGTTTCTATATCCATATAGTTTTCTAGGCTTGATCGTAATCTCAGTCCACTTTTGGCCTTCGGGGATCCATGCCACTAGCAAACATGCTGCGCAAACGTTTGTAACTCCTTTCACTACAATCTTGTGCCTTACTCAAATCAGGTCAGTTTGCCATAAACTAACATCAACAAGGACAGAAAAAGAAAATGCGTTTTTAATTTATTTTCTTTTTTTGCATCTGAGCAAACGCGCTGACATTCTGAAGGGGAAAACAAACAAATCATTAAATTTTCTCTCAGGTTCCAGATTTGTCTGTGATGGTTTTATGAACCTTTCCAGTGTAACTACCCCCCCCCCCCCCCACCACCCCGCCCTTATTTAGTAGAAGCTCTGAATGTAAAGCGTGTAGAGGCTATGCTTTCCTGCCTAGGTGCTCCAGCAGTTCTGGAGGGGCAGGAGCTGGACTGTCTTCAGTCATCCTGCCCTCAGATCCCCCCCCCCCCCCCGTTCCTCTTATCTACTCTTCATCACATGAGACACCACTGTACAAGGTGCTCGTCGAACTATACTATATTCCTTTTTATAGCTGAACTCAACTCTTATTCTTTTTTTTTTGTCATTCCTTTTCTCGTGCCGTTGAAATGTTTCGAATTTATACGTGTATATCAAATTCTATTACTGTATGACTTTGTGTGATCTTAAGGGGGAAGCAGAACAATCACTGTGCCTTGACTTTGTGAAACTGAAAACATTCTCTGGCCTTGCCAGGCGACCCGCCGTTTACCAGCTTCTTTCCCCGACAAATACCTGTCTGGGAAGATGTCCCCTGGGTCCTAAACCCTACCCCCCCCATCCACCACACTTGTTGCCTTGAGAGAAGGCATGTTAGAAAGAATGACTGATAGATTAGTTTTGGTCTGGGTCTGACTCCGAGAGCTCTCTCCCTGTTCCAGCTCTGGCCTGGGCTGTTTGCCTGTCACAACCCTGGTTTGGGTTTCTAGAACTGCAGCAGCGTTTTCCAAGTTAGGACAACGGGGGGTATCGTTGAGTTTTCTGTTTGGTTTGTTTTTACTCCCCCCCCCCCCCCCCTCCCCAGGTTAGTGCACTTTTTTCTCCTTATGGGGGGTGTCACTGGTGATTATCACTTGAGTCTTAATTCTGTCACATTCCCTTGTGCCTGCAACACCCAAGTTTGGAGCATTCACTCATTGTTGAACCAGATACAGACACACTGTCTGTAGATCTATTTTTGTAAAGATTCTTATGCATGGTCGGGCAGTTTTCATGTAGCTACATAGACGGTTATCGCTGTTGAGGACCAAAGTACCTTCCACAAAGCCTGCGTCTTTGTTTTGGTGTCGTTTTTAGAATCCCTGTCAGTTCCGGGAGCCCTTGTGATGTTCGAAATTCTATTTTTCCACATTCCCTCGATAGGGAGAGGCGAGGTCCTCAGCAGAGTTTGTTTTCCTACCCCACAGGACATCCAGGAGTAGCGATAAAACGGCACCCTTTCTGAGGCCGTGGGTCCAGGCTCCATGTCATTGGTGTGTGGACCTTGCTCTTTCTCCGCACCCCTCCCACCCTGTTCTTGTTTAGCTGAAGTTACAAGCCGATGTTAGTAGAGATGATCATTTAGGAAGGATACTTAATTGATACACAGGTCTAGCTGTGATACGTTGGCTTACGCGTGCCTGTCCTTTGTTTGCAAAGAGCTTTTGTTTGTAAAAGTGTTTTTTTTTTTTTATATGGGGAAAAGAGGGTTGGATAGCGTACAGCGTAACCAGACCAGGAGAGGGGTTTTTGGTTGTATATATTCATGTTTTTGTACCACAATGATTTGGATTCTATCCACTTACATTCAGACATGTATATTTTGATATAAAGTTAACACAAGTGCAAACCTGTAAGCTCGTCGTCGAGCCGCGAAGACCTTTTTTTTTTTTTTTTTTGTACCACAAAGATATTAAACATATTGGAACACCGGTGTGTCTTAGTATGTGGCCCCTCTGCAACCAACAACAGCCATGTTAACCCTCTCCAGCCTCCTCCTGCCTTTTCAATAAATCTTTAGTTTGTTCCTTCCTCCATCTGGTCCTGTCTGGTTTCTCCTGCTTCTCTGCTCTGTGTGCCTGTCCTGTGCCGGGGAGCGTCTCTCTCCATTCCTGTCCACTTCTTCACGGGGGGTTTCAGCAGTCTCTCATTCCAGCTTGATGTTTCCACCTCCTCATGACTCCTGCGTATCTGTGCTTCTCTCGGCGCTCTGTCTCTCCTGCTAGCCAGCTAGTTAGGGTGGACCCTCTGGAACCAGACCGTCTGGAACCAGACCCTCTGAGGCAGGGTGTACCATCACACAGTAGGAGCAGGTCAGAATACACCACCTGTTACCCTACTGTATAAATGATGAAACAAGGTATTATGAACTACGAAAACAACAATATATACACTGACATGAAGGGGAGATTGATTGAATCAATCTTTTTTCATACGGAGGGGAAATTGAGCTGGGACTGCAAAATTGGACAGGAACTGTAGTGGAAACTCAGCAAGCTTGGTGAGCTTGGTTTACAACCTACACAAATCGTAGTAACCCTTCCAACTTGTAGCCTCATCTTTACTCACGTCACTTGTGTACGGGACAGATGGGTTAAACAAGATTGAAAGTAGCCTTGCTTTTGGCCACTAGGTGGAGCTCTACCTCTCTCCATTATCAGAAACCAATCAGACGCACTTGTTTTAGAGGTGACTTTACCTGCCAATCAGACCAGTCAGCAGGGAGAAGTGGTGGAGGGAGGAGGGTGGGCTCTAGCTCACATCGTACCACTCCACCAGGGGGAGATGGAGGTGTCTGTTCCAGCACCAGGAGACCCCTCATTCTGATCCCACACCTGTCACTAATTAAACCAGGCCCCTTCAACACATCTGGGAGCTGTTATTTACATCAGCGTCTAATCAGGCAGGAGAACGATGCAGAATACTGGGGCCACACACACTCCATCCTCAGCATGACGGGGTCCTGCAGGGGGGCGTCTCTCCATGTCAACCTGTCGACGTGACGACGCGCCCGCCTGTCGACGTGACGACGCGCCTGTCTCTGTCGACGTGACGAAGTTCCCGTCTGCTGGCTGCACTTCCAGTTCCTGTCAGTTCACCGTATCCTGAAGGAAGTTCAAGTGTTCCGCTGAACTCTGCACAGTTCCAGCAGAACTCCAAACTGAGGTCGCGCACAATACAATATACCTGATAGCGACACTTGATAGTGTCTGAATAACTTGATTATTACTGGCCTAAAGTTGGCTAATAACTCCATGATATACAGATATTTGTGGCACACATGACAATATAACATCTTACTGTTGCTATGTAAAGATGGCTGGTACAGAACCCAGACAGGGTGGGGCAAGACTGAAGGCTGAAGGAGGAGGCCTGTGGTTGGTTGATGCCCCCTGTTAGGATCCCATCAGAAGGGGATCCATGTTTAGGTATGCACGCCCCAGACAGCCCCATGCATTATGCATCCTGAGAGGCAGGCTGCATGCTGCTGTATGTGGGTTACCTGGGTGGGGACGGGTCATTCTCACTGTTTAGAGACCCAATTTCTACACATTTCTTCCCAGCTGTATAATGCAGAGTGTTTCTAAACTAGGCCATTTCTCTCCCTCCTCCAGGATATGTTCTGGTTGGGAGGGGGATTAGGGGGGGGGCAGGAGTCCAAGTCATGTTGGGGATTGTTATAGTACTTTTAAGACCGCTGTGATGGCCGCCTTTTGGACTGGAGCTGTCGGCCACACCCTCAGCCTAGGGACTGGAGGACTGTGTGTTCCTCTCCATGGTGTCACTCACAGCATCTGGATGTCGTTTTAGGCATTTGGAGAAGGCCAATGGGCTTTTGCACAGAAAATATGGTGAATGTCCTTGTAATGATGTTTATTTGACTTGAAACGTGTAGCCTCTGAGCCCCATGTCTGTATCCATTGGCTGAATAAAAAGAAGAAAAGAACCAAAAAGTTTGTCCCAGCAAAAGAAAAGAAAAAAACTCAACAACAAAAAGAAGAAAACGGCGAACTTTCTGTTGGAGGAAGTGGAATCAGCTGCGATGATGCAGCGATGCGAATGAAAGGCCTATATCAAAGCTGCCACAGAGAGAATGTGAGTCAGACCCAGTCCCTAGAGGTGAGAGACTGAGGCGCCCTCTCACAGCCCGCCCCGCGCTGAGAGAAAGAGGGGGAGGAAAGACAGGCGAGAGAGAGAGACCGGGGGAGCGAGAAAATAAAGCGGCGAGGAGGTTCTATAGCGGCAGTATTTGGAGAATTACCACGAGCGGTAGCCGAGTGGGAATGTCGGAGGGGGTCCGGTGCGCTCATCAAACGGTCTCCATCCCTTTCGCTGCGCCGGTCAGCGTGTCGCCGGGACTAGAGAGAACCGCAGGCGAGGAAGTCACATCGGATTAAAGCGCAAATCAAAGTATCGTGTAGACATCTGAGAGGCAAGAGGAACTTAGGACAGGGGCGTTCGAGAAATGGATCTTGTTAACGCAGATATGTGATTTGATTTCATGCCAAGAGGCAACACATTTGGATACAGATGGTCCTTCATATTGAAATGTGATAGGTAGTTTAAACGTTGGTTTGAGCTTCGTGTTTATGAAGTGGCGAGCAGCCTACAAGCGCTTTGCCGGCGCCGAGTGACTGAGAGTGGAGAGGAGACAAGCGTGCACAGGCTAACAATTAATGACGATTATGACTCCGAGATCTTCTGAAATGTGCCTTTGAGTAGAAATTGTCTTATTCTCATACACAGTTATCAACTGGAGTCACACCTAGGGGAGGCCATGAACTTTGAAGAGTGAAAGTTATTATTTTGGGAATTAGGTAAACGTTTTGGGTTGGCGTATTATCATCCTTGCGCAATGGGAGAAAAGTTTCGGACCTTCTCTTGGAGACACTCTTACGGACGCCCGCTAATGGGTAGGCTAGCCTAAATAACATGCGAAGTTACCAGTTGACTGCACAAACTATTCTGATTGACAAAAAGGACCAAGGATGTCTTAAATATAAAAAATAACAAAATACGACCGATCTCAAAAGAAAATAACTCAAAAGAACAGCCAAATCACAGCTATTAAAGAGAGGGAGACTGTGGAAGGGACAGAGAAATATTCTAAAGTCTGATCTTCAGCCAAGCGGAAGAGTGCGAGCACAGTGGATATTCAGATGTCGTACGAGCGGGGTCACACGTGGAGGATGGTGCTTCTCTGTCTGGCCGCTCTGTCCTGGGTGACGGCCTGGGCCGAAGAGAAGATCATCTTTGATAGACACGCTGTCTACTGGAACAGCTCGAACCCGAGGTAGGAGTGTGTGTGTGTGTGTGTGTGAGAGAGAGAGAGAGACCGAGTGTGTGTGCAGGGGGTTATCTAATCACCCATCGGATAACATTGCATTTGCTCTATATGTAAAATTGTGCTGTGGAGAACTCGCCAGGCAGGAGACGGCAGTACTGTTTTAATCTGCTTTAGTGAAAACTCGCAAGTACCTGCACTTCCTCTTGTGCTGTGATACTGTGCCGTATTACTGCCGTAATATATTTACTGCCTAGTAACTGCATAGTATAGGCTAATATGAAGAGCAATAGATCACCAATACCACACATATATAGCCTATGTGTTTATGTCCTCATAACAAATACTAAAGCTACATGTAACAGAACATGCATAAAAGAGAGAGGGAGAGAGGGAGTCTCTTTTGAACAGTTCATAGAGAGCAATTGGGAGTAAAACAGTGTTTCCAGATAGTTTCTTTGTGATGCATCACCACCTGATTGTAAACCACAGCTCACATTCTCTTATTGATAGAGATTGTTTTACAGGCTGGATATTGTGTTGTTGAGCATAAATACACCCACACACATACAACTGAGTCTTTTTGTCCCAAACAATAAGGACAGCCTGTCTGTTCATCACACTCTGTAGAGATCACACACACACACATCATTTCTGCATCCATTTCCAGGTGTATGCATGCTCAACACTGATATTCACAAATAGCTTTCTTGACTTGTTTGTGTGCTCTCTCTGTCTCTCTCTCTGTCTCTCTCTCTCTCTCTCTCTCTCTCTCTCTCTCTCTCTCTCTCTGTCTCTCTCTCTCTCTCTCTCTCTCTCTCTCTCTCTCTCTCTCCGACACACACATTGCTGTCTAGCAGGACCTTCTCATTGACATGGGGCAGAGCACCCCAGGTCTGTCTGTCTAATGGTTTGTGACAGGCTGGCCAGCCCTCCCTCCCTCTCTCTCTCTCTCTCTCTCTCTCTCTCGCTCTCTCTCTCTCTCTCTCCCTCTCTCTCTCTCTCTCTCTCTCTCTCTCTCTCGCTCTCTCTCTCTCTCTCTCTCTCTCTCTCTCTCTCTCTCTCTCTCGCTCTCTCTCAATCTCACTCTTACTCTCTCTCTTTTGCTTCCTCAGTCTTTCCCTTGTGCTCTGTCTTTCTCTCCTCCCTTCTCCTATCTGTCTCCTCCCCTCCCTCCCCCTCTCCCTCTCTTAGGTAGATAGGTAAACAGTGAAAGTGCTCCCTCTCTCTCTTTCTCACGGCTGGATTAGTTCAGCTAACTGGCCTGTCTCTGTCTGCATCATGTGCGTGCGCACTCACGCACACACAGTCGCGCGCCCACATACACACACGCACACACACAGGTCAGGCTTGTCTCTGACTGCATCACTTCTCTACAGGAGGGCTTCTCAAATATTTAACAGGCAAGAAGCAAGACTATCCCTCTCTCCCCCTCTCTCTCTCTCTCTCTCTCTCTCTCTCTCTCTCTCTCTCTCTCTCTCTCTCTCTCTCTCTCTCTCTCTCTCTCTCTCTCTCTCTCTCTCTTTCTCTCTTTCTCTCTTTCTCTCTTTCTCTCTTTCTCCCTCCCTGCCTCCCTTTCCTCTCTCTCAAGCACACAAACATCTTGAGGCAAGGGAAGCCATTATGGGGATGCTCTTCTGGTAAGGTCACGATGGCAACAAGCCTAAAAATACCAAAATGGTTGAAAGTCAGGATGGATTTTCAAGGACAGAGAGTCGGTGTTTCAGTGTTTGGTGTGTCCTCCTCCAGGCTCAGTGTGTGGTATGTCCTCCTCCAGGCTCAGTGTTTGGTATGTCCTCCTCCAGGCTCAGTGTGTGGTGTGTCCTCCTCCAGGCTCAGTGTGTGGTGTGTCCTCCTCCAGGCTCAGTGTTTGGTGTGTCCTCCTCCAGGCTCAGTGTGTGGTGTGTCCTCCTCCAGGCTCAGTGTGTGGTGTGTCCTCCTCCAGGCTCAGTGTTTGGTGTGTCCTCCTCCAGGCTCAGTGTGTGGTGTGTCCTCCTCCAGGCTCAGTGTTTGGTGTGTCCTCCTCCAGGCTCAGTGTTTGGTGTGTCCTCCTCCAGGCTCAGTGTGTGGTGTGTCCTCCTCCAGGCTCAGTGTGTGGTGTGTCCTCCTCCAGGCTCAGTGTGTGGTGTGTCCTCCTCCAGGCTCAGTGTTTGGTGTGTCCTCCTCCAGGCTCAGTGTTTGGTGTGTCCTCCTCCAGGCTCAGTGTGTGGTGTGTCCTCCTCCAGGCTCAGTGTGTGGTGTGTCCTCCTCCAGGCTCAGTGTTTGGTGTGTCCTCCTCCAGGCTCAGTGTTTGGTGTGTCCTCCTCCAGGCTCAGTGTTTGGTGTGTCCTCCTCCAGGCTCAGTGTGTGGTGTGTCCTCCTCCAGGCTCAGTGTTTGGTATGTCCTCCTCCAGGCTCAGTGTTTGGTAGTTCAGACAGATCCTCCCTCTCTCCTGGCCCTCTCCTCCAAGGTCTTGTGTGAAGATAATAGAAAATGCTTCCAGATAATCCAATTCCAACACCCTGGCGGTTTCGGCTCACTATGGGGGCATGTCTGATCCACATACACACACACACACATACCACAAGCACATTCACACATGCACACACACACATACACACCACCCCATACACCTACCTCACATACACACACATCACATGTACACACAAACACACCATTTACTAGCCCTCTAGTTGGGGAAGAGATGGTGCTCATTGAATGTAGTGCAGCTGAGCGACATGACACTGTCACAAACCAATAACCATGAAGACCCATGAGGGAAGCTTTATACCCGAAGATATAGAGAGGATCCACACTCTTTGGTCATCATATAGGGAGTCAGGTGGCTGAGCGGTTAGAGAATCGGGCTAGAAATCAGAAGGTCGCTGGTTCGATGTGTCAAATGACTTTGTGTCCTTGGACAAGGCACTTCACCCTACTTGCCTCGGGGGAATGTCCCTGTACTTACTGTAAGTCGCTCTGGATAAGAGCGTCTGCTAAATGTAAATGTAAATACACAGGTTAGGGTATCAGACATATACAAACGGATACACGCACACGCACATGCACACATCAGTCACACACACCTCCTGCTACCTCTGGGTCTGTTTCATAAAGCCTGCAGGTGAGTGGCTTTGTTCACCCTGAGCAGCTAAATGTGCTCAGAGCAGCTGATCTTCCCTTCTGAAGCACACACACACACACACACACATGCTCTATGGTCCAGGAGGAGTGTCTTACCTAATCCCATGGTTTAATCTTCAAAAGACTTGCCCCACTCGTCCTCTTTCCCCCCCCCCCCCCCTTTTGCTCTTTCCCCCATTTTTCCCCATTTTCTTTCTCTCCTCAGTTTCCCTCCTCGGTTTATTCCTCTCTCTCTCTCTTTCTATTCCCCCTCTCTCTCTTTTTCCCCTCTCTCGATTTCGCTCTTTCCTTTCTGTCTTTCCTCTCTCTCTCTTTCTTTCTCTCTTTCCCCCCCTCTCTCTCTCTTCCCCCCCTCTCTCTTCCCCCCCCCCCCCTCTCTCTCCTCTCTCTTCATCCGTCCGTCCCTGGTCTTTGAGGGCCCCTGCCTCCAGCAGGCAGCTGAGGAGGAGGCTGACAGCAGTCATGCTGAAGAGGGATCCCTCCTTGGAGAGAAAAAACCTTGTAGGACACACCAGTGGAGTGTGTGTGTGCGTGTGTATATGCGTGTGTGTGTGTTTGCTCTTCCCGAGTGTCTCTCCTGCTCACTCATGTATCCATGTCTTTTTGCAGCTTTCTCCCAGGGGGCATACATATCACTTGTGTGTCTCATACATGCAGTGCTGTACTTTCTACTGACAGCACATCAAACCTGCCTGCCCCTCTACCTCTCTGTCTCTCTCTGTCTCTCTCTCTGTCTCTCTGTTTCTCTCTGTCTCTCTCTGGCTCTCTGTTTCTCTCTGTCTCTCTCTGGCTCTCTGTTTCGGTCTCTCTCTGGCTCTCTGTTTCTCTCTGTTTCGGTCTCTCTCTCTCTGTCTCTCTGTCTCTCTCTGTCTCTCTCTCTTCCTCAACCCTTTCCTCTGTCTATATCAGAGTGTGAGTGTCCAGTAAGGGTGTGACTGAGGTGGTAAACCTGGCTGTAAAAGTACACAAGAGCGTGGTGTGAATGGTAGGGGAGGGCTGGTGGTGGCGGGGGAGGGCGGTGGAGGGCGGTGGAGGGCGGGGGGTGGCGGGGAGGGCGGGGGGTGGCAGGTAAATGTCAACACCGAGGCATCAGATCACAACATGACAGACTCCCACAGGAGGATAACTGCCTTTGTCTGCACATGAGACAAACCAGGCAGCAAATGGCTTAATTACGTCTGTAAAAACATAATTATGGAAGTTTGTGTCTCTGTGTGTGTGTGTGGGGAGGGGGGGGGGTATGTGTATTTATATAATGATGAGTAGAAAACATTAATCAAGTCTCTGTGGCGTGATTGTCAGTCCAACAGCATGCAGAGGATAAATACTCCTGTTTATGATGATGATGATGATGTTGCTGCTGCTGATGTAAGGCTTTACAAACTGTTTGACACAAAGAGAGAGGAAGGGAGAGAGAGAGGGGGGAAGGGCGGAAGACAAAAGGAGAGAGAGGGTAAGAGAGAGACAAGAAAGCGAGAAGAGGGAGGTAGAGAAAGAGAGGAGATCAAAATGGAGAGAGAGAGGGTGAGAGAGAGTGAGAGAGAAAGAGCGTGAGAGAGAGGAGGAGAGATAGGAGGAGGGAGAGCGAGAGAGAGGGGTTTGGAGAGAAAGGGAGAGATAGAGAGAGCAAGTAAAAGAGAGAGAAGGAGAAAGAGGAGGAGAGAAAGGAAGAGAAAGAGAGGAGGCAAGAGCAGTCCTAGATAACCTGGGATTCCTGAACAGTAGAGCTGCAGTGAAGGAAGTCCTGTATTAGCAATTGTTTCCTGACAGGGAGATAGTGGCGATATAGCGGAGATAACACACCCACACACACACACCCACACACACACACACACACAAATAAACATACACATTCACACACACATTCACACACAGTTAGGTTGGATTTTCTTTTAGAGAGGAAGTTAGGTTGGATGTTCGGTTAGAGAGGAAGTTAGGTTGGATATTCGAGGAGGGTAGGTTGGATGTTCTGTTAGAGAGGAAGTAAGGTTGGATGTTCAAGGACGGTAGGTTGGATGTTCTGTTAGAGAGGAAGTAAGGTTGGATGTTCGGTTAGAGAGGAGTTTAAGGTTGGTTGGATGTTCTGGGAGAGTGGATGCACTTGGACCTTAATGTTAAAGATCCCCTCAGGCTAACAGCTTTTAGAGAAGACATTAAAAGAGAACCAATAAAAAAAACAAAATGGTTTGTGTGGTTGATGAAAGGATGAACAAGAAAGAGAGAGAAAGAAGAGGAGATGTTGTGCTCTTATAAATGCCCCTGTTTTCCACTTGGGCAGGCATCAACCCAGGTGAGACCAACCACCATGAAACATTTAGAGGTAGGCCTGAGAACAGCCTGGCTAACACTGTCCAAACACACGGACCCGTGTGGGAGCATGTGTATGGGCATGCAGATGGCCTGTGTGGGTGTGTGACTGTGTGTGTGAGACTGTGTGTGCATCTCTGTGTGACTGTATGTGTGTGTTTGTGTGTGTATGTGTGTGTTTGTGTGTGTATGTGTGTGTCTGCCACCTCCCAGCAATAACAGAACACCACCTTACATGCCCCACCCCAGCTAAGGCACGGTATGATGGCAACAAAACAAACAGAATAAACAACAAAAGCAAAGCAACCAGACCACAGAATCCACTCTTCTTCTCTGGTGGGCTAAAAACAGCGAGACCCCTGAGACAGAGGATATGAACTCAGTCCTGGCTGCAAGGCTCCACCAATGGAATTAGAAGCAGAACTAACAGCTAGAAAACAGAAAGTGCCTGGTGTTTTGTCCTTAATCAATCCTTCTTCCACGTCCTTATGTACTTGAAAGGGGATGAAAGGAGACCTGCTGTATGTCTCTTTGAAGTGCGGCATCTGCTAAATGTATAGATCACTTCAGGAAGAGTCTTCTGTGACTACCTTACGCAACAATCAACAATCTCTCCTAGGACCAACGCACATGTTACTAAGGTTACCAAGTATGGCAAACTTAAGCAGTAATAAAGGCACATTCTTTAAAAAAAACATTTTTTTTTAAAATTCATACACTTCTTTTCCATATGCCTTTCATTTTAAGGCCACCTCTGATTCTCCCCAGATGTAATTATATTGTAGCTGACGTTGTTGCCACGACAACGGGCCCTGCCAAGTCTGTTGTTTGTGCCCTGCGAGCCCCTTCGTCTATCCATCCCTCTGGGTGGAGGGGTAATATGGGTGAACAATCTCTCTAATCTGGTTTCTAATCCTTACCTGGGGTTATAATCCCAACCTGAGGTCTAGGTCCTGTCTGATCCCCAGCAAGGCTGGCGGGATTCAGATCCCAGATAGAGAGAACTGAATCTGATGGTGCTCCGGGGCAAGGCAGGCCAGGCCAGAGCAGCGGAGAGCAGAGCAGCACAGGACGGAGCTGTGAGTCATGTCCCTCAGGGGGCAGACTGTACTGTCCTCCGGCCCCATTTAACACCCCCCCCCCTCCCATCCTCTGTCTCTCCCTCCAGGAGAACGAAAGAGCAGAAAGCGAGAATTGAAAGAGCAACTCTATTATCATTCCTTTGACTCCCTCCCTCCATCTCTCCATGGAAATTGAAAGAGGAGGAGGAGAGGACTGTGTATTATGTGTCTTTTTGTACTCTCTCCTCTGCGCCCCAAATGAAGATGGAGATTAAGGAGATTTACAGATCCTTTTTTGTTTGCTGGTACTCCACTGAGAGCGGACCTTCTTTTACAAATGAGATTGATCTGGTTTGCCTTTTGTGGATGTGCACTTGGGTGCCACTGTGTGCATCTGCGTCTGTATGGGATGTGCGTGGCAATGATTAGTGTGTGTGTGTGTGAGCATGTGTGTTTGTGTGTATTCTGTGGCGGTGCCCACATCTGAAGTGGTTAATCAGTGACAGATCCTTAAGAGGCTTCATTTCTATAGAGCCTTGGTCCTCTCCGCCCTCGATCCACTCCTCTCTCCTGTCTATCAGTCACCCTTTCTCTCATTTTATGTATTTTTCTTTCCCTCTCTCTTTCTCAACCCCTCTTTATCTCTGTCTCATTATCTGTCTACGTCTCTCTCTCTCTCTTTAGTTCTCTCTGTATCTCTCTTTCTCAACCTCTCTCTTTGTCTTTGTCTTATTATCTTTCTCTCTCTCTCTCTCTCTCTCTCTCTCTCTCTCTCTCTCTCTCTCTCTCTCTCTCTCTCTCTCTCTCTCTCTCTCTCTCTCTTGCGCTCTCTCGCTCTCTCGCTCTCCCTCGATCTCCACCCCATTGATTGCAGAAGAGGCTCACCTCTTTGTCTGATCTCAGTGTCCTGTTCCTCTAGAAACTGACAGGACCAGTGTTGGCTGAGTGTCAATGTAACTGTTACTGTGATAGGAGTATATAAGTAACTGTTACTGTGGCAGGAGTATATAAGTAACTGTTACTGTGATAGGAGTATATAAGTAACTGTTACTGTGATAGGAGTATATAAGTAACTGTTACTGTGGCAGGACAGTATATAAGTAACTGTTAATGTGGCAGGAGTATATAAGTAACTGTTACTGTGGCAGGACAGTATATAAGTAACTGTTACTGTGATAGGAGTATATAAGTAACTGTTACTGTGGCAGGACAGTATATAAGTAACTGTTACTGTGATAGGAGTATATAAGTAACTGTTACTGTGGCAGGACAGTATATAAGTAACTGTTACTGTGATAGGAGTATATAAGTAACTGTTACTGTGGCAGGAGTATATAAGTAACTGTTACTGTGATAGGAGTATATAAGTAACTGTTACTGTGATAGGAGTATATAAGTAAGTGTTACTGTGATAGGAGTATATAAGTAACTGTTACTGTGATAGGAGTATATAAGTAACTGTTACTGTGGCAGGAGTATATAAGTAAGTGTTACTGTAGATATGGTGAGAGGGAGTGTGATGAAACGGGGGAAAGAAGAGTGAAAATACAAGCGATAGAAACAAGTGAGAAGATAGAAAACAACAAACACGCTCCACAGGTGGAGTAAACTGCAGAGAACGGAGAGAGACTGGGGAGAGGAGAGAGAGGAGAAGGGGAGGGAGAGAGATGACAGAGGGAGTGGAGCTGTCTCAGGGTACCATGAGGAGAATAGACTGTGGCACTCAGTAGTGGAGCTGGATACTGTCTGTTTGATCACACACACTTCAAACACACGCATTGACTTCCTGTGTGCGTGTGTGTGTGTTTGAGTGTCTGAGTGTGGTGCGTATTTGAAGGTTTGTGTCTTTGTGTGTGCGTGTGTTTTGAATGTGTGTTTTGAGAGTGTTTACTGAGGGGAATGTTAGTGTTGTTTTGGTGATGTAAAATCCGTCGACCTTAAACAAAACAAGCGTGGAATCTGCTTCTTTCACTGCCTCTTCATCTGGGCCTCTATGAATAATGGAAATGAACATGTGTGTGTGTGCACGTGTGTACATGGGTCTGTGTGTGTGTTGCTTGCCTTTGTGTGTGTGTGTTGCCTGTCTGTTTGTATCCGTGTGTGTATGTGTTGCATGTGTTGCATGTATGTGCGTCTTGCTTGTCTGGTTTTCGCCCCCTTTGCCCTTCCCTCTCCTCCCTCAATTCCATTCTCCATTTGACATTTGACTCGTTTAGCAGATGCTTTCCTCCAAAACTTCGACAAATAGTTCTCCTCCTTCCTGTTGTCTGTCTTGTATTTGTTCCATACCTGACAACTCCAGGACCAGCACTTACATTTACATTTTACATTTAGTCATTTAGCAGATGCTCTTATCTAGAGCGACTTACAGTAAGTACAGGGACATTCCCCTGAGGCAAGTAGGGTGAAGTGCCTTGCCAAAGGACACAACGTCATTTGACACGGCCAGGAATCGAACTGGCAACCTTCAGATTATTAGCCCGATTCCCTAACCGCTCAGCCACCTGACTCCCTGCTCACTTCTGTTGGTTCCATTCTGCTATCTGGACCTGGTGGAACACCTCTACTGTTCCTCTGTCAGGGTGGGTCATGGTGGAACACCTCCACTGTACGCCCCCCCCCCCTCCCCCTCCCCTCCCCGCGTTAGTCTGGACATGGTGCCCGTTACATACTTGTCACAGCCTTCATTTGTCTCTATTAAAATCACTGTTACCATTGGCAACCTGTCACATCAAAGTTTGATTAAGAACATTATTGAAGCTTAGAGTAATGAATTATTGATTGGCAGGGGGGGGTAAGTCTGCAGGGAATAGATTATAAGACATAGGGAGGGAGGGGTGCGTGTGTGTGTGAGAGAGAAAGAGAGAGAGAGTAGGAGTTTGTGTGTAGTCACCCATGCGTTTCGCGTGTGTGTGTATAAATCCAAAGGGGGTTGATTAAAAGATTCATGATCATGTTGATTAGAAAATGTAGCATTCTCTATGAAGTTTCGGCTAAACATAGGTCCCGGCGATGTCCTTGGCATGACATCACTTCCTGCTCTGTGTTGACTGAAGCAGGAACAGGATGTGACTCTCAGGTTGGCAGATAAACATCTGTAGCCAGTAACATGTTCTAAACACTGACACTGGGCAGAGATAGATGTTCTGTTAGATTTCAGCTTTGGGCCATATTCTACCCACTTCTGACAGCTTTCTGGGTGTACGTGTGTGTGTGCATGTGTGTATGCATGTGCGCATGGGAGTACGTGTGTGTTCTTGTGCGCTTGTGTGTGTTTCTGAGAGTGTCTCTGCATATGTGTGTTACTGTGTGTGTGTGTGCAGGGGGGGGGTGTGGGGTGTGTGTGTGTGTGTGTGTGCAAGACAGAGAGAGGCTCAGGCCCACAGCTGGATAGGAAGTGCTCATAGCAACATCCCCACTGCTGTGATGTTCATTGGTTCACAGTTCAAAAGAACACTTTCTCTGTGGTTGGAGGGAGTGAGAGGTGGGAAACACACACACACACACACTCTTCCTCCTTGGGCTGTATATTCAGGTGATGGACCATCTCTCTTTTCCTTCTCATCCCCCCCATCTACCCTTTTTCTATATCCCCACATCTCTCTGTCCTTCCCTCCCCATCTCTCTCCATATCCCCATCTCTCTGTCCTTCCCTCCCCATCTCTCTCCATCTCCCCACATCTCTCTGTCCTTCCCTCGCCATCTCTCTCCATCTCCCCACATCTCTCTGTCCTTCCCTCCCCATCTCTCTCCATCTCCCCACATCTCTCTGTCCTTCCCTCCCCATCTCTCTCCATCTCCCCATCTCTCTGTCCTTCCCTCCCCATCTCTCTACATCTCCCCATCTCTCTGTCCTTCCCTCCCCATCTCTCTCCATCTCCCCACATCTCTCTGTCCTTCCCTCCCCATCTCTCTCCATCTCCCCATCTCTCTGTCCTTCCCTCCCCATCTCTCTCCATCTCCCCATCTCTCTGTCCTTCCCTCCCATCTCTCTCCATCTCCCCACATCTCTCTGTCCTTCCCTCCCCATCTCTCTCCATCTCCCCATCTCTCTGTCCTTCCCTCCCCATCTCTCTCCATCTCCCCATCGCTCTGTCCTTCCCTCCCCATCTCTCTCCATCTCCCCACATCTCTCTGTCCTTCCCTCCCCATCTCTCTCCATCTCCCCCATCTCTCTGTCCTTCCCTCCCCATCTCTCTCCATCTCCCCACATCTCTCTGTCCTTCCCTCCCCATCTCTCTCCATCTCCCCACATCTCTCTGTCCTTCCCTCCCCATCTCTCTCCATCTCCCCATCTCTCTGTCCTTCCCTCCCCATCTCTCTCCATCTCCCCTTTTCTCCACAAAATCCTATGTTCTGTTCATCAACACTTCTCTCTTACACTTATCTCTCCAGCTCTTGCATCTCTCTCTCCCTCCCTCTACATCTCTCTCTCCTTCTTCTCTCTCTCTCAGTAATGCGTAGAGACAGGGCTGGATGTATAATTCATGTCCTTTCTGCCAGCCACGTTTCTGTGTGTGTGTGTGAGGGTGTGTGTGTGTCTGTGTGTGTGTGTGTGTGTGTGTAGGACACCAGCATTACAGCCAGGCCTGAGAGAGAACCCTCACAAGGACTAAGTAAAGAAGTGAGAGGAACAGGACTGTGTCTGTGTATTTGTGTGTATGTTTGTGTCAGTGTGTACGTTCTTTTATACATGTGTATGAGTGTGGGTTCATGGTGTATATTTTTAGTTTGTGAAATAGAATTCAAGGAGCAAACTCACATAATACTGTGGAAAAGGATTCAATCTCCTGTGAGTGTGTAGAGCCTCGTGTGTGTACAGTTCCTTGAGTGTGTGCAGTCCTGTGTGTGTGGGTGTGTACAGCCCTATGAGTGTGTGTAGTTCCACGAGTGTGTAGTTCTACGAGTGTGTGTAGCTCTGTAAGTGGGTGTAGTCCTGTCAAGGAGGGTGTGTAGTCCTGTCAGGGAGTGTGTACAGTAACCCTGCGAGTGTGTCACTGTGTGAGTGTGTGTAGCCCTGTGACTGTGTACAGTAACCCTGTGAGTGTGTGTCTCCCGTATCCAGCCAGACTCGTTATGAAACAGTGAAAGCACGGCAGTGTTTGTGTTGTGATGGCAGTCCTGCTTCTTTCAGTCGCACTCCGTCTGAAATAGAATTTGGGAGGCCGAGCCCCACCTCCATCTCCACTCAGCCGTCCCCCTCTCTTCCTCTGGGGAGGAGGGAAAGAGAGGGGGAAGAAACGGAGGAGTGTGGCGGGGAAGAGCGTGAAAAGGAAAGAGGGAGAGGCAGAGTGAACGAGAGGGACGAAGGACGAAATTGAAAATGAAATGGGAGGTCAGCAGAGGGGAAGAGAGGCACAAAGAGGAGGGGAGATGAAGGGAGGAAGGAGAGAGGGGAGAGCGGGAGATACCGAGAATGAGAGGGATGGAGAGAGAGAGAGAGTGCGAGAGAGAGATTGTTCCCCTCTAATGGTTATTGGGCTCAGTCATGTGCAGCCTTGTCGGGGGAGAGTGAGAGGCTGAACTGGAGGGCCTCTCCATGCAGTTTGGTGTCCAGAGTGGGCTTGCTACAGCAGCTAGCTAGCGTCTAGGTCAGACCTGGGCAAAAAAAACAAAAAAAAACTAAGTGTGTTGAGCAGTAGGAAATCTGTAGTCCTCAAAGACTACAGTGAGCAGGCAATTTACATATTTGCGCTTACGTAACCTCACCGACAGGAGACACTGAGTTAGCTGTTGGTTAGCCCTCGAAAATGAAAAAAACGAAAGGTTGATACAGAAAGTACGGTTTTTAATCAAAATCAAAATGTAGTTGTATAGCCCTTTTTACAAGCAATGTCACAGAGGGCTTCACATACGCCCATAGAACTGCCCCTCAACCAACCTAAACCCTCAAGGAAGACAAGGAAAAACTCCCAGAAAAATCCACTAGTGGAGAAAACATTTAAGAAACCTTGGAAGGAGCAATTCAGTGAGAGATCCCCTCCTCCAGAGACAGTTGGTGAAAGAGAGGAGCAGAACACACTGGAACTCACTGTTGTCCGTCAGGGAGACTGGGGTCCACTTGGCGACTAGACCCAGCTTTGGCAGACTGTCACAGATCGATGTCCACTGGCGACCAGGTCCAGCGTTGGCAGACCGACAAGCAGGCAGATGTTGACAGCTCACACCCCCCACACCACAGGGGATGTGTGGAGGGGGGACAGAGAAAGGAGAACAGGAATTAGAGAATGCCAGGAGCAACTAACAGTTACAGTCATATTAGAACGAGGTCCCCACTGGTCAAGTGTGGACTAGTGCAGCAATTTAGCAAAGCAAAAAGGGTATTTGATGCAGCCCTAGACACTAGGACAGCGCCAGCCCCCCTCGGTTGGAACATGAAATCCGTTCCAGGGAAGAGACACTCTAAAATACGTTATTCTTATACGAACAAGGATGAGAATGCCCCGTCCCCCGTCGTCACCAACTAGTAACAGAAACAATAACAGGAACAATATACAGTAACAGGTTTACTTTATTTGTAAAATCAAGACATGGACTTCTAAGTGTCTGTTTACGGAAGTCAAAGGCAAAGCTGTGTGCTTAGTTTGTGGAGAACAGGTCGCTGTGTTGAAGGGATTACAATTTGAATCAGCACTACGGGACTGACGTTCGCATATCTACCTCAGACACTCAACCAGACTTCAATGCACTTGTTCAAGCACCAAGACAGACTGGATTTTCATCACTGAGTAAGAAAAACTGAACTGAACTGGAAAACATCAAAAGCACTTATTGCTTTTGTATAAAGTTTATCAATTTCATCTTATGTATTTTTGTGAAGGTTTAAAGGTATGTAAAAAAACTACAGTTTTGACATATTTTCATAGCCTTATTGTAACATATATTACCAGTAGCAGCTCCAAACCATATAATTTACTGTTTTTTTTATAAAGTAATTAAATGAATATGAGTGTAAGTTCAGCCTATTGGTTCGGCCAGCCACAACGGTCCCAATCTCTCATTTCTCAGGAAAATGAATTGCCCAGCCCTGCTCTAGGTGCTTCGTAGACCCCAGCGATCAGAGCTGTCTACATGAAGCCTTGCAGTTACTGGAAGACTACGGCTCCATCACTGTTCAGGTCACTATTCTGGCCAATGGCAGCTGTCAAAAACAGGTTCTGATTCTGGAGTCGGTTTGAGGCTGAATCAGATATGGTTCGACTGTCATGGTACCACAGTCAGATATGCTTCTAGAGTGAGATGTGGTTCTACAGACATGTGATTCTGGTCAGATATAGTTCTACAGACAAATTCTGGTTGGTTCTAGAGTCAGGTGGTTGCAGAGTCAGATGGTACTAGAGTCAGATATGTTTTGAGAGTTAGACATGGTTAATATAGAACATATTGGTTCTAAAGTCAGATTCTCAAAGTCAGTTCTTAGACATGATTCTACAGTCAGACTTGGTTCTACAGTCAGACGTGGTTCTATAGTCAGACGTGGTTCTACAGTCTATGTCAGGGGTGTTCAATCCTGTTCCTCGGGGTCCGCTGTCCTGTATGTTTTAGATGTTTCCCAGCTCCAACACACCTGATTCAAATGAATGGTCGTTATCAGGTTTCCACAGAGCTTGTGAACAACCCATCCACTTGACTCTGTGAGCTAAGCCTTTCCCCGAGGTCCAGAACACCCCTGGTCTACGTGGTAACTGTAGAGTCAGATATGGTTCATGAAATGGACCACTGTTTACCATAAAATACTGAAGCCAAAGCAAGATCTGGCTGATCCTGGCTGTACTGCAACTGGCACCGAGACACACATAGACCCCAAACATACACACACACACACACACACAGAGCGATACACACACACACATACACACACATAGAGTCTCTCCAGAGCTGCTCCGGGAGTGACTGTGAGCATCTGACAGCTGTGCTGGGTGTTGAGAGAGAGACACAACAGAGGACAGGAGAGAAACCAGAGAGAACGGAGAGAGCGAAGACAGGAGAGGGAAATGCAGTCAGAAGAGAGAGGAGAGAGAGAGAGAGGAGAAGAGAACGACAAACCGATCTCACAGACACGTAGAGGGGAGTGACTGAAGGCAGGAATGAGAGAGGAGAGGAGAGAGGGAGGAGAGAGAGAGAGGAGAGAGAGGAGGGAGAACAAAGGATGAGAGTACGGGGACAGCTCTGACTGCTGTATACTGGGGCAACCCCATAGGAACGCACAGATCCTCCCCCTCTCCTGTTCCCTCCCTCCACTTTCCTCCCTCCCCCTTCCACCTACCTATCTCCATCTCCTATCCTCCATCTCTTCCTTCTCCTCCTGCCTTCATCTCCCTTCCTCTTTTTCTCTGCCTACATTTCTCTTCTTCTACAGCATCTCTTCCTTCATCCCTTCCCTCTCTCCCTCTCTCCCTCTCTCCCCGCTCTCCCTCTCTCTTTCCTCCCAGGTTTGTCTCTTGGAGGACCACTCTGAATGACAACACTTCTTCCTGTAGGCTATGTGTGGGTGCTTGTTTTGGTGTTTTTGTGTGTGTTTGTGTGTGTGTGCTTGTGTGTGTGTGTGTGTGTGTGTATGTGTGTGAGGTGAGGAAAGAGTGTGTGTTTGTTTGTGTGTGTATGAATGTGTGTGTGTGAGGTGAGGTGAGGAGAGAGTGTGTTTGTGTGTATGAATGTGTGTGTGTGAGGTGAGTGCACTTGTGTGTTTGTATGTCTATGAGTGTGTATGTGTATGAATGTGTGTGAGGAGAGTGTGTGAGTGAGGAGAGTGTGTGTGTGTGTGTATGAATGTGTGTGAGGATAGTGTGTGAGTGAGGAGAGTGTGTGTTTGTGTGTGTGTGTGTATGAATGTGTGTGAGGAGAGTGTGTGAGTGAGGAGAGAGTGTGTGTGTGTGTATGAATGTGTGTGAGGATAGTGTGTGAGTGAGGAGAGTGTGTGTTTGTGTGTGTGTGTGTATGAATGTGTGTGAGGAGAGTGTGTGAGTGAGGAGAGAGTGTGTGTTTGTGTGTGTGTGTGTATGAATGTGTGTGAAGATAGTGTGTGAATGAGGAGAGAGTGTGTGTTTGTGTGTGTGTGTATGAATGTGTGTGAGGAGAGTGTGTGAGTGAGGAGAGAGTGTGTGTGTCTGTATGTGTGTGTATGAATGTGTGTGAGGATAGTGTGTGAGTGAGGAGAGTGTGTGTGTGTGTGTGTGTATGAATGTGTATGAGCAGAGTGTGTGAGTGAGGAGAGAGTGTGTGTGTGTGTGTGTATGAATGAATGTGTGTGAGGATAGTGTGTGAGTGAGGAGAGAGTGTGTGTGAGTGTGTGTGTGTGTATGAATGTGTGTGAGGATAGTGTGTGAGTGAGGAGAGAGTGTGTGTTTGTGTGTGTGTATGAATGTGTGTGAGGATAGTGTGTGAGTGAGGAGAGTGTGTGTTTGTGTGTGTGTGTGTATGAATGTGTGTGAGGATAGTGTGTGAGTGAGGAGAGTGTGTGTTTGTGTGTGTGTGTGTATGAATGTGTGTGAGGATAGTGTGTGAGTGAGGAGACTGGTTAAGGAGACATTAGAGGTCTAACGTTGTGCTCTGTCAGTTGGAGTCTCATTAAAGGCTGTTTTAGCTCCCTTAAACTAAATCAATACACGGTCATTCCCGCTCCATTACACACCAGCACACACACACACACGCACAAGGTGCATTGAGGAGTCTCAGAGGTAAAAAATGCCAGCTAAGCCCAATCTAAAGCTGTTTAAGAGATAGTGAGAGGCATTTAAAGATGCAATTGTGTGTGTGTGAGAGAGTGTGAGGGGGAGTGTATGCTTGTTCGTGTGAATTGTTTTGCAGGAAGAGAAAATCATTAAAAAAGGTGTTGCTCCTATTAATGGACGGAGCAGGCTGCATTCACTGCTACTGATACATCAATAACCCTTTACTTCAGTTGCATCTGTGCCTCTGTGTGTGTGCCTGCCTCCGTGTGTCTGTGCGTTTGTGTGTCTGTGTGTGTGCTGATGAGCGTTTGACTGTTAAAGACCTTAAGAGGCCTGAATCAATACAGCTAATGAGAGTCTTAGAGCTGAGAGACAAGGGACAGCAGGTCCCTCTCTCCCGCTGTCTCTCTCCCACACACTCTTTATCTCTCTCTCCCTCCCTCTCTCTCTCTCTCTCTCTCTCTCTCTCTCTCTCTCTCTCTCTCTCTCTCTCTCTCTCTCTCTCTCTCTCTCTCCCTATCTCTCTCTCTCTCTCTCTCTCTCTCTCTCATACTCTCAGTTCAGTTCAGTTCTGCCAAAGCAGTCCACATTGAAGGGACAATATAATATTTTTTAACATATATATCATAACATATAAAAAGGAGTCTAACATAACAAAATAGCAGTAGCATAGTCTCTCTCTCTCTCTCTCTCTCTCTCTCTCTCTCTCTCTCTCTCTCTCTCTCCTCTCTCTCTCTCTCATCTCTCTCTCTCTCTCTCTCTCTCTCACACACACACTCTCTCTCATTCTCTCTCTCACACACACAAACACACAGACACTCTATTTCTCTATCCATCTCTCTCACACACACACTCTATTTCTCTCTCTCTCACACACACACACACACACACTCTCTCTATCTCTCTCACACACACAAACACATTCTATTTCTCTATTCGTCTCTCTCACACACACACTCTCTATTTGTCTCTCTCTTTCTATCTCTCTTTCTCTCCATCAATCTCTCTGTCGCTCCCTTGTTCCCGCTCTCTTTCTGATTTTCTCTTCTTTCTCTTTTAATCAGTTTCACTTTGTTATTTTGTCCATGGCTCATTCACTCTCCTTTCCCCTTTTCTCCTTGTTCCTCATCTCCCTCGTCTTGGAGCCGATTAGAGAAAGAGGGAGAAAAATAGAGAGGGAGAGAGAGAGAGAGAGAGAGGGAGAGGGAGAGGGAGAGAGCGAGCGAGAGAGAGAGAGAGAGAGAGAGAGAGAGAGAGAGAGAGAGAGAGAGAGAGAGAGAGAGAGAGAGAGAGAGAGAGAGAGAGAGAGAGGGGATGTACCCGTGGTTCCTCTGAGTGTGAGGTTCTGTCTCTCCTCCCTGTTGATAAGCAGAGTGGGTGAACAGGTTAACTGGTTCCAGCAGGAGAGAAGGTTTCCCAGCTCACCACTGTCATGTCTTGTCTGTTTCTCCTCCACTCTGATACACACAGACAGGCTGCCAGGCAGACAGGCAGGCAGGCAGGAGAACAGACAGACAGAGATAGGCTGGAAAACAGATGGGTTGGCATGCAGGCAGGCAAACGGGGGAAAAGACAGAGACAGACAGACAGACTGCCAGGAAAATAGATAGGTTGGCAGGTAGACAGGAAGGTGAGCAGGAAAATAGACTGATTGACAGACAAGCAGACATGCAGACAGTCAGACAAACCGGACAACAGGTAAGCAGGCGGGCAGATAAGCAGGAAAAACCGACAAATAGACAAGCAGGCAGACAGGCAAACAGACAAGCAGGAAAGCAGACAGGCAGACGAGGGAGGAACAGTAAACAGTTTACTGGAGTTGAACTTGGAGCAGACTCCATGATGTTGTTGTGATGGGGGAAGGTGTCGGCGCTCCGGGTGATGGGGTGTGATAAGTGCTGACGAGGCAGTGGGAGGTTGGGAGATATTAATAAGCTCAGACAGGGGATCGATCAGCATCAAGGCGGTGCAGAGCAGAGTCAGTCAGCCAGCCAGCCAGCCTGCCGGCCAACCTTCCAGTTATCGTCTCTGGTATGGATCTACATATGGCCCCTGATCTCTGCTATGGATTTAGTAGCAAAGCAAGAAGTGTTTTAAAGCTTTGAGTGATTACGTCTGTCCAACCCACTGTACACACAAACACAGGGCTGGAGAGGAGACAGGAGAGTAGAGAGAGTGAGGGAGAGAAAGAGACAGAGAGAGAGAGAGAGAGAGAGAGAGAGAGAGAGAGAGAGAGAGAGAGAGAGAGAGAGAGAGAGAGAGAGAGAGAGATGTCCAAAGCTGGGAGGAAATATGAGTGGACTGGAAGGGGATGAGGGATAGCGATGAGTGATGACTCCACCAAGCCTGTACCCGCACCTGTATCCACTGCTCTCTGCTCTGGGGGCGTGGGGCCTCCTCTGAGATGGGGGAGGAGGTGACAGAGGAGGGAGAGAGGAGGGAGAGAAGGAGGTTGGCGGAGGAGGGAGAGAGAAGGAGGTGGCAGGGAGGGGAGGAGGAGGTTGCAGATGAGAGGGAGAAAGAGGGAGAGAGAGAGAAAGAGAGAGAGGGAGAGAGAGGGAGAGAGAAAGAGAGAGAGAGGGATAGAGAGGGAGATAGAGAGGGAGAGAGAGATAACAAGAGAGACAGAGAGAGAGCGAGAGCGAGAGAGAGAGAGAGAGAGAGAGGAGAGAGAGAGAGAGAGAGAGAGCGAGAGAGCGAGAGAGAGAGAGAGAGAGAGAGAGAGAGAGAGAGGGAGGGAGGGAGGGAGGGAGGGAGGGAGGGAGAGAGAGAGAGAGAGAGAGAGAGAGAGAGAGAGAGAGAGAGAGAGAGAGAGAGAGAGAGAGAGAGGAGAAGGTAGGAGAGAAGATACTTCCCTCAGTCTCCCACAACACATGGTGTTTTATAGCTGGGGGGTTTTAGGAAGACACAGAGAGGGTTATATCTCACAGCTAAAACTCCCCCTTCACACACACACACACACCACACAGCCATCATCATTATCCCCCTATAGAGGCACGTGCAGGGGTCCTGGGATCACCCAGAATGCTTTGCCCTGCATTGTTGAGCTCTTCTTTTCATAGTGTTTGAGGGGGGTTGGAGGGGGGAGGGGGCACCTCACTGCCAAAAGATGGGTCAGGCCCTTTCACTGCCAGCATTCTGCCTTTAACCAGGCCTCAGTCTCCACGGGCAACAGTTTTCTGTGTGTGTGTTTGTGTGTATGTGTGTGTGTCTGTATGTGTATGCGTGTGTGTATGTATGTAAATGTGAGTGTGTATGCATGTGTATATGGGTGTGTGTGTGTATATTTGTATGTGTGTGTGTGTGGGTGTGTGTGTGTGCATTTGTGCGAAAGCGAGAAAGAACGAGAGCAACATGAAAGGATCTAGGAGGCTCAATGACTTGATGCCAAACCTTCGCTCCTCTCCACAGCTAATCAGTGATTGGTCGTCTGGGACCCCTGTGGCGAGCAGGAGTGGGATTGGTGGGACTGGCAGGAGTTGGGTATGCAGGAGGCGGGGCTTGGCTGGGAATGTTTGGGATAAAATAGGAATTTGGGCAGAGTTCCCTCTTCCCTCATAGAACCTCTTTTGGATTACTGCATATGTGTGTGTGGGGATGTGTGCATAGATGTGTATTCTACAACATGTGTGTAAGTGTGTTTATGTGTGTGTGTGTCTATAGATGTGTGCATGTCTACATTTGGCGGTGCTTAAGTGTGTGTGCTGTTGGACAGAGTCCACCACTGAAGGGCAGAGGAAGTGTCAGAGGGAAGAGAGGAGAACGGAAAAGGAGGGTGAGGGTTAGAGGAGGAGACGGGGGTGAGGGTTGGAGGAGGAGAGGAAGAGAGGGGGAGAGGGGGGTGAGGGTTAGAGGAGGAGGGTGAGGGTTAGAGGAGGAGAGGAAGAGAGGGGGAGAGGGGGGCTGAGGATTAGAGGAGGAGAGGGGGTGAGGGTAGAGGAGGAGAGGGGGTGAGGGGGGTGAGGGTTAGAGGGGGAGAGGGTTAGAGGAGGAGAGGGGAGAGGGGGGTGAGGAGTTAGAGGAGGAGAGGGGGAAAGGGGGGTGAGGGTTAGAGGAGGAGGGGGAGGGGAGAGGGGGGGTGAGGGTTAGAGGAGGAAGAGGGGGGAGAGGGGGGTGAGGGTTAGAGGAGGAGAGGGGGAAAGGGGGGTGAGGGTTAGAGGAGGAGAGGGGGGAGAGGGGGAGTGAGGGTTAGAGGAGGAGAGGGGAGGGGAGAAGGGGGTGAGGGTTAGAGGATGAGAGGGGGGTGAGGGTTAGAGGAGGAGAGGGAGAGTCCTCTATCTGTTCACACCCATTCAGGATTAGTGTGAAAGACAAGGAGGGAGGGGGGAGGGAAGAGGGGGAATTAGTTCGAGGTAGGACAGACAATGAGGTACAAAAAGGGGCAGGGAACGAAACAGAGAGAGATCGAGAAAGAGAGAGCGAGCGAGCGATGGAAAGGAGAATGAGCCAAGAAGTGGTGAAAAATGAAAACAAACAGAGAAGTATCTGGCTGAGACAGGAAAGAGAGGTACATTGAGGAAGGGAGGGAGGGAGGGAGGGGTGGGGGTGTAAACGAGAGAAAGAAAGACCTCACAGTGGTGGTGGTGGTGGTGTGGGGGAGTCTCAGGAGGGAACCAGAGCAGACTCCTTTGTAGTTAGCAGGATCTCTGCTCTTCATGGATGTCTGCATTAGCCGTACTCAACCCCCTCAGAATGAACTGCTCCCAGTGGTCTAAACACACACACCCACACACACACACACGCTTCTCTTTCTCACACACACTCACACACCTCTCTATCTCTCTCTCTCTGTTTCTTATATGCACACACACACATTTCTCGCTCTATCTCTGTCTCTCTATCTGACTCTTACATGCACACCACACACACAAACTAAGCTGCGCTCTCCAAACCTGGCTTCCTAAGTGAGTCTCAGAGGTACAGCTGTACTCAACATCAAAACAGGTTTATTGCTACACTACAGCTTCTCAGTCTGACACAAAAAAACACATTCCAAAATGGACTAATAACTCACCTGCTCTAACTTCACCCCTTATTTTCTCTTTCTTCTTCTTCTCTCCCTCCCTGTATCTCTGTCTCTCAATCCTTCTTCTCTCTCCCTCTTGATACATGTCATCTCTCATATTTATATATTTCTTTCTCTCTGTTTTTCTTTCCACTTTCTGACTGTGGCCCTGAGGGTTTGCGTTGGTGTGTTTGATGGAGACTGGGTTGCCAGGTATGTTTGATGGAGACTGGGTTGCCAGGTATGTTTGATGGGGATTTAGTTTTCAGGTTTGTTTGAAGGAGGAAGGGTTGCAATGTTGACCTCTTCTCCGGTTTTTCTCAGATCTCCCATGGTGCATTTGGGAAGGTTTCAAAGGTTTTTGGGTTGAAGGAGAAATTGTTCCATGTTGTTTTTGGGAAGGGAAGTGTGAGTTTTTTTCTGTCGCTGCTATTTTTTGTTTTTCTTCAGATAAATTGGCAGTGAAACAGTAGTGAGTGAGTCTGGTAGAGGAAGTGAGAGGGGATTTGAAGGAGTGGGGTATTGAGGGTAAAAGTGTGAATAATATCAATCTGTGTCATGGTTGGACTTGCTCCTCAGTTCCATGTCAGCTAATCTGCTAGTGTGAAGGAATGTGTTTGTGTGTTTTAGGTGTATGTGTGTATGTGTGTGTCTGGTAGTGTCAGTTTGTGGAAGTGTCAGTGTGTGTGTCTGTGTGTTGTAATGTGGGTGTGTGTTTGTGTTGGTGTAGTTGTGGGTGCATGTGTTTGCGTGTGTGTGTTTATGCATGCTTACCCACACATCTGTGCCCCGTCACAGTGTCAGTCCCTACAGTAATGGCAGACTTGTGTGTCCCTGTGGCCATATGTCTGCTGTGATCCGTGAATAACTCTCCTTCTCTCTGCCTCAGCCTCACACCCAGCTTCAGCCCCGCACAATACCTGCCTTGCTCTTAGCCCCAGCCCCAGCCTCAGCCCCAACCTCAGCCCCAACCTCAGCCCCAGCCTCAGCCCCAACCTCAGCCCCAACCTCAGCCCCAACCTCAGCCCCAGCCCCAACCTCAGCCCCATCCTGATCCATCCATCCATCTGATTTTGTATTCTAGTGGTGATTCTATTTGGAATGATAATAAAATTGGTGAGCTTAGTGGTGATACTAATGGTGATTCTAGTGGTGATTCCTAGCTTCACGAATATGTGATTCGAACATTCCAATTTAATATTTTCCAAGAGACAAAAACTACGCTTTAGTATGGCTTCAGAATGTACTAATTAGAAGGCTAACAAGTAACAGTAACATGGTAGTAGCATTGCTACGAGTATAATGCTAGGTAACTTAGCCCATCAGCTGACTAAAGCTAGCTATCTACCGTTTCAGAAAAATAATTCACTCGACTAAGGGCTAGTGGTGATGCTAATGGTGATTCTAAATGTATTTTAATGGTGGTTGTGGTGGTGATAGTAGCGATTAGCACTTCAAAGAGCAGGGTTATGAGCAGCTAAGTTTAGACGGCAGTGGGGCGTTAGATTCCTATCAATAGCTTGGAGAACCACAGGAGATAGAGAGGCAGGGCAGGGAGTTCATCATTCTTCATCGTCAACAACTTTGTCATCATCTTCATCATCAGTGTTGTCATTACTACCATAATTATCATCACTTTCATCCTTCTCCTCCTCTTCGTCATCTTACTGTAATGAACTTGATTATCATCATCTATGGTTGTTTTATGATTATTGACTGTGTGCTTCACTCATCATCATCAATACTTTCATCTTCTTCTTCATCATCATCATCCTCATCACCATCCTCATTATCACAAACATCATCATGACCATCATCAAATTCATCCCTATCATCACTATCAATATCATCATTATCGTCGTCATCATCACTATTATCATTATCACATAACCATCATCCTTATCATCATCACTATTATCACCATCATCATTATCATTATCACATAACCATCATCCTTATCATTATTATCATCATCACCATTATAACTAACTTCCTCATCATAAT
Source organism: Thaleichthys pacificus (assembly GCA_023658055.1). Classification (NCBI taxonomy): domain Eukaryota; kingdom Metazoa; phylum Chordata; class Actinopteri; order Osmeriformes; family Osmeridae; genus Thaleichthys; species Thaleichthys pacificus. The sequence continues at coordinate 16,519,093 of CM042866.1, read as the reverse complement.
CATAATCACATAACCAATCATGCTATCATCATCATCACCACTATAATTAACTTAATCATCATCATTATCATAATCATCATCATCACAGTTGTCATCCCCATTCGAATTGTCCTCGTCATCATGGTGATGGTCTTCATTACAGTAGTGTGTGGGAATGAGGCTGGTGGCCTGTGTTTAGTGGGTGTCTCCAGGAGATAGGCGGCTCTACTGAATGTGATTGGAGCTGATTGAGATGAGACGGAGAGATCATTCTAGAAGGCCTTTAATTCTCTTTTGCTGTGGTGTCAGCTGCAGAGATGAGCTGCCCCTCATTATCATGGAGAACGAGTGCATGGTTTGGGGAGGGGGGGAGGGGGGGGGGAGGGAACAGAGGAGGAGGACAGGGGAAGGGAATGAGGAGAGCAAAGGAGAGCCAAATCAAAGCAAAGTTTCGTCAACTTTCCTGAAGGTCGTTTGGGAGCGTGGCTGGAATGGCCCCAGGGGGGACCAATCAAAAGACAGCTTTGTCAACCAATCAAAGGTTGATGGTGTATCATCTTCAATCGACAAACACACCACCGGGGGAAAGAAAGGGAAAGGCGAGTGAGCGTGCTAACTCTTTCTGACGGAGGGAACAGAAAGATCCTAACCTTTATCTCTCTGCCTTTTTCAACAAGTTTAACCTACACCAATGAGAAAGCCCTATTGGTATGACACACGATAAAACAAGCGCACGCTAATACGCACACACACTTCGACACGCACATAAAGACCAACACATTCACACTAACACTAATACAAAACACACACGCCAGCGCGGACTGGGTGCGATGGGGCTGTTTACATAAGGCTTCTGCCCTGGGAAAGCACTGTCACCCTGCCAATGCTGCTGGGGGTGGGGGGAGAGAAGGGGGGGAGGGAGGGGGGATGTGAGCGGGAGAGAAGGGGGGGTAGAGGGGGGACAAAGAAGATGGAGAGACAGACAGAAAGAGAGAGAGAAAGTGTGTGAGAGAGAGAAAGAGAGAGAGAGAGAGAGAGAGAGAGACAGAAGGGAGAGAGGGGAACAGAGAGAGGAAGAGTGGAACAGAGATACGGGAAGAGAGAGATAGATAGAGAGAGAGAGAGAGAGAGAGAGAGAGGAGAGAGAGAGAGAGAGAGAGAGAGATATGCCCGCCTGATCTGTGCACAGCCTGGGGGACAAGGGGCAGGAGAGTGGAAGGAGAGAGCGTTAAAGAGAGAGCTGAAGAGGGCTGAGAGCGAGGAGAGCAAGAAGGAGGCATGTAGAGGAAGTGGAGGAGATAAAAGACAGTGCAGTTGAAGAAAAATTAAGCGAGGGAGGGAAAAAAAGAGGGAGGAAAAGAGAGGGAGACGGGCCGAGTCAGGGAGTTGAACAGATAGAGCGACTAGAGAGAGACGGGACGGGATGGGGAGAGAAGGAGAAGTGAAAAGAAAGAGTGTAGAGAGAAAGTGAGAGAATAAAGGAGAGGATAAAGACAGGGATATAGACGGAGGGAAGGAGAATTCCCTCGTTCCCCTCGTTCGATGCTGCCCCTCTTTGAGGCTCCTAATCTATACGAACACATCGCCTTCATGTTTGTTCACACACACACACACACACACACACACACACACACACACACACACACACACACACACACACTCTCTCTCTCTTGCTCTGCCTTCATGTCTACACTCAGGCTTGAAATAAAGTTTATTTATTTAGCTGGGTGAAGGGGGGGCTTTGAATTGGAGGGGGGATGTACCCAAGGTCAAAACCACTTAAGTGTGTCCCTATTTCTTATGTAACCCCCCCTCCCCCCCAGCCCAGCCCAAATATTCCCCCCACTCTCACAGCCCTCTGAGCTGCATACTAAAGCGGATGTCCACACACACACTTGCATACTAAAGGATAAGAGTGTGTATTGATTTAGCATGGTGTGCAGATTCCCACCACAACCCCTATACACAGATTAAAGGAAGAGAGGAACACACACACACACACACTAATTGAAGCTCAGCTTTGCACTCCAAGCTTATTTCTTCATCAGTGAAAATGGTTCTAGTCATAATGAATATTTATAATTAGTGACCTGGCTTCATTGGTTGTGACAGTGGATCTAAACAAGCAACTTCTAGGGTGCAAGCACTGCATTTAACTCCTGATGTGTGTGCGCCCATGTGTGTGTGTGGTGTGTGTGTGTGTGATGTGTGTACGTGTGCTTCCCTATGTTATCACTTCCCAGGACTCCCAGCATGCACGCTGTTCTCCCCCACTGAGACACAGCAGACATACACACACACACACACAGACACACACACAGAGACACACACACCACCACACTCCCCCTCACTCACACACACACACAGAGACACCCACACACACACACAGACACAACCACCCCCCCACACACACACCACCCACACACACTAACACAGAGACACACACACCCACACACACAGACACACACAAACACACTCATAACCATCATCAGCAGTCACTGGTAATAACAGGCTCCAAGACTCCCCACAGACCCATGTGTGACATCTCACCATGACCAGGGACAGGCCTGGAATACAGGGCATTGTGGCTCTGCTCCCTCAGGGGACCAAGACCACATCCCACTAGATTAGACCCCCATAGCCCCCCCCTAGCCCAAACTAGACTAGCCCACACTAGATTAGACCCCCATAGCCCCCCCTAGCCCAAACTAGACTAGCCCACACTAGATTAGACCCCCATAGCCCCCCCCTAGCCCAAACTAGACTAGCCCACACTAGATTAGACCCCATAGCCCCCCCTAGCCCAAACTAGACTAGCCCACACTAGATTAGACCCCCATAGCCCCCCCTAGCCCAAACTAGACTAGCCCACACTAGATTAGACCCCATAGACCCCCTAGCCCAAACTAGACTAGCCCACACTAGATTAGACCCCCATAGCCCCCCCCTAGCCCAAACTAGACTAGCCCACACTAGATTAGACCCCCATAGCCCCCCCTAGCCCAAACTAGACTAGCCCACACTAGATTAGACCCCCATAGCCCCCCCTAGCCCAAACTAGACTAGCCCACACTAGATTAGACCCCCATAGCCCCCCCTAGCCCAAACTAGACTAGCCCACACTAGACTAGACCCCCATAGCCCCCCCTAGCCCAAACTAGACTAGCCCACACTAGACTAGACCCCATAGCCCCCCCCCTAGCCCAAACTAGACTAGCCCACACTAGATTAGACCCCCATAGCCCCCCCCAGCCCAAACTAGACTAGCCCACACTAGACTAGACCCCATAGCCACCCCTAGCCCAAACTAGACTAGCCCACACTAGATTAGACCCCTAGCCCCCCCTAGCCCCCCCTAGCCCCCAAGCACACACTAGACTAGCCCCCACTAGAATATACCCCCCTAGCCCACACTAGTTCAGTCTCTCTCTCGCTCTCTCTCTTTCGCTTTTCTTTCTCCTCTCTCTCTCGCCCTCCCTCTCTCTTTCTCCCCATCTCTTTTTTTCTCCCCCCTCCCTTTCTTGCTCTCTCTCTCTCTCCCTCTCCCACCTTATCTCCCTCCCAATCCCTTCCTCCCTCCCTCCCTCCCTCCCACCCTCTCTCCCTCACAGACAGACGTACAGAGTCATGCTAGGGTCCATGCTACATGACAGGAAGGCTATTCCCGCTCGTATTTATATCCCATCACACAGCCACACGTCATTAGGAGCCAATCAAATCGCTCTGTCATGTAACCTGTGTGTGTTTAGTGTGTGTGCGAGTGTGTATGTATGAGTGTGTGCATGCGTGTGTCTGTGAGTGAGTGAGTGTGTGTGTAAGTGAAAGACCAGTCATGGTAAGTGGAAAAGGCTGTCTGAGTCTCTCGATGGCACTTCTTATAATGGGTCGTGTTGTGTGTGAGTGTGTGTGTGTGTGAGAGAGTCTGTGCATGAAAGTGTGGGTATATCTGTATGTATGAGAGCATGTGTGCATGTCTGCGTGTGTGTAAGAGTGCGTATGCAAGTGCATGTGCATGCATTTGTGTGTGTGAGAGAGAGTGTGTGAGAGTGTAAATGCATGTAAGCATGTGTGTGAGTGTGTGTCTGTATGTGTATGAGAGTTTGCATGAATGTCTGTGTGTGTGTGCGAGTGTGTGTGAGAGTGTGTATGAGAGTGTGTGTGAGAGTGTGTGTGAGAGTGTGTGTGTGAGAGTGTGTATAAGAGTGTGTGTGTCCTGTCTCTGTGGTCACTCTGAGCTCGAGCTCCAGGTCTTTATCCCCCTGAAGGAAGCAGGGATCTGAAAGAGGAGGTGGACAGGTTTAAAGCAGTTTCCATGTAGCGGCAGGAACTCCACCACCCGTTCTGCACCTCTTTATTCCTCTCACGTAGCTGGCATGTGTACAGATCTGAGGAGATGTAATTGTGCGGGGAAAATGAAGAAAATAATGGAGGAATGTTTCTGTCCTGGAAACAGTTACGTAATACCCGGGCTCAGTTGACGACTGTAGACTGTGCTACAAAGATATCCCATTGGCTGGTCTGTTCTTGCTATCATGCTGATTGGTTAAATCCCCTCAAATGAGTTGTTATCACAGTCGTACCGAGCAGCCACAGATTGTAGTTACTGTGACAACCCCCAAGCTATGGCCTACTGTATTCCACAGTGCTTCGGCATCTGCCACACACACACACACATCCATGCACACACATGCACACACACACACACTCTTATCCTTCATCTGTTAGCTGAGGGGCATTCCCCTTCCTCTCCTCCACCCACATCCCCTTCCTCCCCTATCCCTCTCCTCCTCCTACCTCTCTCTCCTCCCCCTATCCATCGCTCTTCTCAACCCCAGGATCTCAACCCTGCCGGAGGAGAGCCAGGTGGCTCAGGGGGGTTGGGGTGCTGTGTGTGTGTTTTAAGAGAGAATGTGTGTGTTCCTGTTGAGAAACATATGTATGTGTGTCTGGTGAGGGAGAGTGTGTGTGTTTGTGTCTATTGAGAGTGTGTTTGTTAAAAGAAAGTGTGTGTGTCTGTTGAGGGAGAGTGTGTATGTGTCTGTTGAGAGAGAGAGTCTGTGTGTGTGTGTGTGTCTACGTCTCTACACGTGTGCACTTGTGTTTCTGTGTTTATGCAAGTATGTATGTGTGGGTGAGTATAGATGTGTGTGTGTGCTGTGTGTGTGTGTGTGTGTGTGTGTGTGTGTGTGTGTGGTGTGTGTGTGTGTGTGTGTGTATGCATCTTTGTGTGTGTAAAGGAGCGCATGGCTGAGAAACCGCATCACTAGCACTACTTAATTAATCAACATCAAAAGGCACCATTAAATATGAATGGAGCCCGTAGCAACAGTTTGGCTAAAGTGAATTATTCAGATAGAGAGCTTACCCTGCTGCCCAACACACTATTAAGAAGTACAATCTTTATATATTTTTTCTCTGCCCTCATTTAGTCTGTGTGTACCAGAGGTAAACTACATAGATCCTCCACAGTGTGTGTTCAGGTAAGACCGAACATGCTGCTCTGATCAGAGGACGTGTGTGTGTGTGTGTGTGTGTGCGTGTGTGTGTGTGTGTGTGTGTGTGTGCGAGGGGGGTGGAGGAGAGGGAGGACAGTAAAATGTAGGAGTACTGTAAATGGATGCATCTGTTGTTGTCACTTTGTTTGGATTAAACTATTTCCAATACCAGCAGCAGAATGGGATTACATGAATTGTTTATTTACATATTGTTACTAACATCTAACTTGCGTACATGTTTGTGGTTGATAAACATTTGTCAATACAAATCTGAGAGTGGTTCTATTGATGGCAATTGCACTTCATCATTGTTGAGGCCTTTTTTAGGGCATGAAAAAGCAGAGAAATATCATGAACTGCAGTCTGTATAAAAATAATTTGTGTATGTATGTGTGTGTGTGTGTGTGTGTGTGTGTGTGTGAATGTGTGTGCAGTCTCTGCTGTGTGGAGGCAGTTTTGTTCATTTGGCCACTCTGATTTTTTCAATATTTTCAGTCAATACCTATTTCTAAAGCTTGTTGCTTTGTGTGTGTGTGTACATATTTGTGTGGAGTGTGTATGCGTGTACATGTGTGAGTGTGTGTTTGTGTGTGTTGTCTCTGCTGTGTGTAGGCATCAGTCTGGGTTTCTCCCCTGAGTGGATACCCATTTCCAAAGCTTGCTGTGTGCGTGCGTGTGTGTGTGTGTGCATGTGTGTGGTGTGCATGTGTGTGTGTGTGTGCATGTGTGTGTGTGTGTGTGCATGTGTGTGTGTGTGCATGGCTGAAGGGTTTACTCTGTGTTTCTCTCCTGCTCCCTAAACAAAAGCCTATTTCTAGATCAGTCTGGGGGTCAAGGTTTGGCCACCGCTGGAGAGAGGCTGCGTTCTCGTTTAGTAGGGAGAGAAAAATCCTTTCTTCACCCAGAGAGAGAGAGAGAGAGAGAGAGAGAGAGAGAGAGAGAGAGAGGAGAGAGAGAGAGAGAGAAAGAAAGAAAGAGAGAGAACACACACTACACCCAGGCCTCAGCCTGCTCTGCCTGGAGGCTGCTCACACTGGCCGTCCAAGGCCAGCTTTCAGCACATGTAACCAACACAGAACCTGGCGGGGGGGTGTTGTGGAAAGAGAGGGAGTGGGAAGTTAAAAGAGAGACATAGGGAGCAAGAGAATGAGAGCGAGAGAGAAAGAGAGAGAGATAAATAATGAGAGAGAATAAGAGAGAGAGAGAGAGAGAGAGAGAGAGAGAGAGGAGGAAGAACAAAGATGGACGTGTTTTCATTCAGGATGAGGTGTTGAGCTTCAGGTCTACTCTGTGCCGTAATGGACACTCGCAACTTCTGGGTGAATATTGTGGACTGAATACTGACATTGCTTGTGTGTTTTTTGGGGGGGGTTTATGTGCATGGGTGTGTTTGTATAATGTTTTGTGTGGGCATGGCTTTGCAAGTGTTTTGTGTGTTTTGTTGGTTGATAATGAGCTCTGTGTGTTTGTGTGTATGTGCGTGTGTATGTTTGTGTGTGTGTGCGCGCGTGTTTGAAAGACACCGAGAAGGAGCTGATCTCAGTGGAGTTGTTTTGGTCACGGTGGTTGAACACTCTGATTAATGCTCATAGAGAGACTCCAGATGGAGGGAGAGAGGGATGAGGAAGAGGGAGGTAGGGAGAGAGGGACTGTAGAGAAGGAGAGATAGGGGGATGGAAGAGAGGGATGGGAGGAGAGTGAGAGAGAGGGGGATGGAAGAGAGGGATGGGAGGAGAGAGAGGGGGATGGAAGAGAGGGATGGGGGAGAGAGAGAGAGGGGGGGATGGAAGAGAGGGATGGGAGGAGAGAGAGGGGGATGGAAGAGAGGGATGGGGGAGAGAGAGAGAGGGGTTGGAAAAGAAGGATGGGAGGAAAGAGAGAGGGGGATGGAAGAGAGGGATGGGAAAGAAAGAGAGAGAGAGAGAGAGAGAGAGAGAGAGAGAGAGAGAGAGGGGGCTGAGGAGTCATTTGGGGAAATGCTGTGGAGTGAGAGAGAAGGGCAGAGAGCTGGGGAGAGATGGAAGAAAGAGTGTGACAAAGAGAGTTTGGGAAGGATGGCAAAAAAGAGAGAGATAGAGAGATATAGAGAGAGAGATACTGAGAAGAGAGGGATCGAGAGAAAATAAAGTATAACAAGAGAGACAGAGGGAGAATTACTCCTTTTAGCCATTACAGTGGCAGTCAGGCAGCATTGACCTTCACTCTCCATAACAATTCAGAACACATATGGCTCAATTTAGTGTTAAGAAGTATTTGTCTCTGTGTGTGTGTGTGTGTGTGTGTGTGTTTGTGTGCTAGTGTGTGTTGGTGTGTGCGTGCTTAAGCCTGCACGTCTCCATTTACCTTGTTGTTAAGGAGAGAGAGAGCAGGATCCTTGATCAGTCTGTTCATATCCTCATTAGATATCAGTTGCACCCTAACCTTCTCCCTTCTTCTCTCCTCACAAACATACCGTAGCCTCCCCCCTTTCCCTCCTCAGAAACACCCTAGTCTATTCCCTTCTTCCCTCCTCAGAAACACCATAGTCTCCTCTCACCGTTGCCCTTCGGAAACACCCTAGTCTCCTCCCTCCTTCCCTCCTCAGAAACACCCTAGACTATTCCCTGCTTCCCTCAGAAACACCCTAGTCTCCTTCCTTCCTCACAGACACCCTAGTCTCCTCCCTCCTTCCCTCCTGAGAAACACCCTAGTCTATTCCCTCCTTCCCTCCTCAGAAACACCATAGTCTCCTCCATCCTTCCCTCCTCAGAAACACCTAAGCTTTATCCTCTTCCCCCCTTCCCTCCTCAGAAACACCATAGTCTCCTCCCACCCTTGTTTCTTCCCTCCTTGCCCCCTCAGAAACACCATCATTTCCTCCTCCCTTCCCTACACAGACACACCTTAGCCTCACCACCTTCCCTCCTCCTCTCCTCAGTTACACTCTAGTCTCCTCCCTCCTATCCCCTCAGAAACACCCTAGACTTCTCCCCCCTCCTCTCCAGGACGTCTCCAGGGTCTGTTCTCTGTGCTGCTGGTCTGGAGAGAGGATCTCTGTGTGTTACAGGAAGAGCAATATTGCTGCTGTGCTCCTGTCTGTCTGCCTTCTGTCAGGGCTCCTGTAACTGTCCAGGAAGCCTGGAGAGAAATGCTAATGACAAGTCCTGTCTGTCTGCCTACCTGTCTGTCTGTCTGCCTACCCCTGCATGTCTGTGTGTGTGTGTGTGTGTGTGTGTCAATCACTGTTGAGCCTGTCCTGGTGTTTTGAATCAAGCTAGCAGAAGTGACTCCATAGGGGTTCACCATGCCTGTCTACCAGGAATGCATAATGAGCGCTCAGACTTGCTGAATGTCACAGCGATGATCTATGAGGAGCATTACACAGACTGACAGAAATGCCACAATGTCAACCACAACATGGACTGGTGTGTGTTTACGTGTGCTCCCGTCTCTCTGTTGCTGAGGATGCAAATGTTAGGTATCTGTGTGTGTTTGTAGTTGTGTGTGTTGGTAGTTGTGTGTGTGTGTATGGTTGTGTGTGTGTTTGTAGTTGTGTGTGTGCATGTGTTTGTAGTTGTGTGTGTGCCTGTGTATAGTTGTGTATGTGTGTGTGTTTGTAGTTATGTGTGGTTGTATGTGTGTTTTCATGTGTGTGTATTTGAAGTTGTGTGCTTGTGTTTGTAGTTGTGTGTGTGTGTGTGTTTTCATGTGTGTGTTTGTCAGTTGTTGTGGCATCCCATGTATCTGGGGGAGACAGTTGCGGAATGTGAATCTCAGCCTGAGAATAGAGGAGAATGAGGGCCACATGCTGAGAGAGACAGAAAGAGAGAGTGAGAGAGAGTAAGAGAGACAGAAAGAGAGAGTGAGAGAGAGAGTAAGAGAGAGAGAGTAGGAGAGAGAAAGAGAGACAGAAAGAGAGAGTGAGAGACAGAGTAAGAGAGAGAGAGTAGGAGAGAGTAAGAGAGAGAAATTAAGAGAGAGTAAGAAAGAGAGAGAGCAAGAGAGAGGGAGATATTGGGGGAGTAATGGGTCGAGAGCAAAGGCTGTTGATTTTAACAGCCAGAGATCAAGTGGGGAAGAGGGGCGAGGGCTAAGAACCACAGAAACAGACTTATGACTGTCAACAGAGTCCGAGATGCATAGATGCAGAGAGGAAGAGAGGGGGAAGGTGGGAGAAGGGGGGAAAAGGGACAAGGGAACAAGAGCGCAAGGAATAGAGGGGAGGAGGAGCAAAAGAAAAGCAGAGTGGAAAGCAGTGAAAGAAGTAGAGGGAAGAGAAAGAGTGAGAGGGAAAGAGAGAAGGAGAGAGCGAGCTCTTTGAAGTGCTTGAGCCCTGACAGCCTGCTGTTTAGGAGGAAGGTAAATATGGTAAATATCCAGCATGTCTCCTGCTTCTAGCTTTGATCAGGGGCTAGATGTGAGATGGTGTTGATGATGACTCATGGATGGTCGAGTGGCCATTCTTCACACACAGACACACACAGACACACAAACACACACACATACATACACATTCACACACACACACAAATACACAACCCAGGGGACTTGAAGGCCCGATACACAATAAAACAGGACTCCGACACTTGGGGTTAACATAAATTGGTCTTTACTAAAAGGGTTTCAGGGTAAGGGTACTGGGACAAACTTCAAATCAGGGGTCTTCCCATCCGGGGTCTGTGGTCCTTCAAGGAGTGTGGTTCTGGGGGGGGGGTCAAAGCAGAGGGAAAGGTTAGTCGGTTGGGCAACGTTTCTCCAGCGTTGTCTCCCTGGTTCTCTCCCTCCCTTGCTGCCTTGGGCTGGCTCCCTTTAAGCCCTCGCCTGATTGTCTGATGGGCTCCAGGTGTGACCATTGCCATGTGCCCAGTGGCTGCAGCACCTCGACAGGCAGATAGATTCCCTCTATTACCTCCCCCAATTGAAGTCGACGGACCCGCCTTCGGGGCCGGACTGGCAGGTCTGACTCCCCTGGTTTGCTACAACATACACATACACACACAAACACACACACATACATACACACACATACACAAAAACACACACACACACACAATCCATAAAGAAAGACTGTACTCTTTATTGGTGGTTTTGCGGTTTTGAATACGATTTGAGGTGTGTGTGACCGAAGCTATCTGACAGCTTACTTAACACATCAGATACTCACTGGGGGAAAGTTAATCTTGGACAACTTATTTCTAGCAAACCAGCACACACACACACACCCACTCACCCACACACGATCTCTGTCTCTAGGAGTGTGAGTGCTTTCCTATGTCTGTCTGGGTCAGTGGAGACAGTATGGTAATTCCAACTGACACATACACAAACCCACATACACACACACCGCACTGCACACCCAGTTGCTAGGGTTAGGAGTGGGCCAGTACAATGGTACATGAGGCCTGTTCTCTGCTACCATACACACTGTAATTACACACACACATAATAACACACACACAGACTCACACACAAGCCTTTACCACACACTCACACATGGCACTCCGGAGTCCATATTAGCAGGAGAAAGAGAAACCCCACTCTCGTTTTGTCTTTGGCGTCCTCACCACTTATCCCTCTCCTCACCACTTATCCCTCTCCTCTCCACCTCCATTCTCATTCCACCCATGCCTTCCCTCGCTGGCACTCTCCTCCTCTCCACTACGCTCCCTGTCTTCTACCTGCTAATGAGAGCTGAGTAGGTGGGCAGGGGGGGGGGCAGGGGGAGAGCAGGGGGGGCTGGGAGCCTCTCCCCAGTGGATCAATGGCTCTAAGTGATCAGGTGAAAGATGTGTGCAGAGGCCTGAGACTCCCTCTAATAGACCTCCGGAGCAGCTCTCATCAGGGCGCACTCGGCCTCCCTGCCTCTCTCCGCCCAGTCTGTGGTTGTGGTTGTCGCTCTAAACTGAAGTGGCCACGGTCTGTGTGGTTGTGGTCGTCACCGGAGACCAAGGCTCGAATTACACGTCGTCCCGTCGTCCTGTCGTCCCGGGGACGGTTCAAAATATAACTGGGACAGTTCAAAATCAATTTTGGGACAGTTGCGGGACGACAGGACAAAAGAAGATCAAATGCATACAACTAAGGTTTTGTAGGCTGCTAATTGTTTCTAAAAACAAATATAAGGCTGACGGAACAGATCACAACGTTTCTTTGATCAACTATTAATTATTCACATTACAAGCGCAGCAATCTGTTGAAACATTGGCCAAATGCGCGAATGTTCCAAAATGCTTGGTAAGGGAGAATCTGAAATGTGCACCTGATGCGAGCGGGTTTATAATGTTTTCAGTGAGACTACCGCACATGACAGAGATGGAAATATCCCTTAATAATGGTAGAAATGTAAAAAAAGAAGAATCATAAAATGCAGCAAAATGATGGGCTACTGATATTACCTGTGTGCCTTACATTATGTTTGTAGAGTAGATCTCCAGTCCATGAAACACGTAGTTTGAATTTCACACTCAATTTGTGGTTGTGGAATTTTGTCAGCCATGGTGAGTGGGGGAATTTTGACGCTTTTTGAAAAGAGTGGAAGATACCGAGGCTACAGAAGCAACCAGTGCCAGTCCCACAATCACTACCGAAGCTAGCATATCAAATAATTACATACATTCACATTTATGCATTTAGCAGACGCTTTTATCCAAAGCGACTTCCAAGAGAGAGCTTTACAAAAGTGCATAGGTCACTGAACATAACAACGATATTGTGGGTAACCAAACATGAAGTATACATTGTGAAAAGCAAATAAGTCCCAAAGGGAAGAACCATAAGAGCATGTAGTTAGACAAGTTACAATTAAACAGCATGAACCTCAAAAGTGCAAGAGTGTACCTGTGGAAAAAGCAAGCAACAATAATATATTTCACAGCGAGTACAATCATTTTAAGTCAGTTACAGCTAACCAACAAGAGCAACAAGTCTCTCAATAAGAGTCATTGTGATCCTGGAGGAAACTAACATCAGGTCCAGCCAAACATTCCTAAGTACCGTAGTACTCCCGTACATAAACAAACATTTTAATTTCGGGACAGTTGAAGTTCAGTTTGGGACGGTAACAATTGTATTTCGGGATGGTAGCAGGACATTGAGGACAGAAGCTGCGAGCCCAGCCGGAGACTAACCTGACCATGCTGTGTTGTGGTTTCCGGTGGCAGTATGGGACTGTCTAAACTGCGTGGTTGTGCTGTGTTCATGTTTTAACTGCGTGGTTGCCCTGTGGTCATTTCCCCAGGTTCTGGCATGGTGAATACAGGGTTGCGGTCAGCATCAATGACTACCTGGACATCTACTGTCCCTATTACGACGGCCCTCCGGCCCATGGTCGTATGGAGCGCTACATCCTGTTCATGGTCAACCACGAGGGCTACACTTCCTGTCAGCACAGGATGCGAGGCTTCAAGCGTTGGGAGTGCAACCGTCCTAGCGGTCCTGATGGAGCACTGCGCTTCTCAGAGAAGTTCCAGCTCTTCACCCCCTTCTCTCTGGGCTTCGAGTTCAGGCCTGGACACGAGTACTACTACATCTGTGAGTATTGGTGTGTGTGTGCGTGTGTGTGTAAGTGTAGTTTGGAATGGTTGATTAAAGCTGCTGCATCAATACACACACGTGCAAAGATGCTTGCACGCACAAACAAACACACACACACACCCACACAACAAGGAAAAAGATAAAGTGCGTTCTCAGCAAAATGGGAAAAATGTCCGCCAACATAGTTTGTAATCATTTTCAAATTAAGCCTATTGACGTTTCTCCTAACTCCAACAAGTGATGTGTTACTAATGGAGAATGGTTTCTCTCAAAGTTTCTTTCAACCCGAAAGTAGCCCTTCTCTGAGACACAGAGTCTACGGATGACATACTGTTATCCCTGAGTGACCTTTCCATGGTCCACACACACACTCTCTCTCTCACACACACACACACACACACACACTCACTGTCATCTTTTGTGTCATGGTGAGTGATGGATTGGGCCTCTCTTGTGTTGTATGGTTGTAAAGCAGTAGTATTCTGTGTGTGTTTGTGTGTGAATGTGTGTGGAAGAGAGAGTGAATCAGTGATTGTGTGTCTGTGAAAGGCCATGTCCATCAAACTGATTGACAGCCCCCCTTCCTACACTCACACACACACATTCTCACCTCATCCCCTGAGCCAGGCTAAGCCAATAGATGTGGTGATACTATGTTGACAGCTCAACATACTCCATTTGGGAATGGTGTGTGTGTGTGTGTGTGTGTGTGTGTGTGTGTGTGTGTGTGTGTGTGTGTGTGTGTGTGTGTGAATGTCCAGTCTGATCACTGAGGGGTAGGGGTGTGTGTTAAGCTGTATTGATCTTTGAGAGTGATATCTCATCAGGGTCAGACGTGAGTTTACGTCTGTGCATGCAACGTAAATGTTAGTGTGTGTTTGTATGTTTGTGTGTATGTGTGTGTGTGTGTGTATGCTTGACTGCTGTGGTCAAACCTTACATCATCCAGCTGTCATCTGTTGAGCTTGAGTGAGCTTCTATGGGCATCTGTGTGTGTGTGTTTGTGTGTGTGTGTGTGTGTGTTTGTGTGTGTGTGTGTGTGTTGAAAAGCCAACAGAGGACATGGGAGGGGAAAGGGCTCCAGGGTCAAAGAAAGAAAAGAGAAAGATGGAGGAAGATATATAATAGGTGTGAAAAGAAAACCGAAAAGGAAAGATGAAGAGATAGGGGGAAGGCTTGAGAAGGAAGGGGCCAGAGGGGGGTGAGGAAAGTAGGAAAGGAGGGCAGGGAGAGCGGGATGAGGGCAGGGAGAGGGGGAGGAGAGGCCAGAGGAGGGGTCAGAGCTATTTCCTGGGGGCCGCAGATCTTGATGATGGTGGAGTGAGGTCACGCCAGGCCTCTGCACTGAGCCGCATAGATGCCAGCAGGACCTCTCGGACTGATCGGACTTGAATTCTACACTAACTCTCGTACTCTTTCTCTGTCTGTCTCTCTGTCTCTCTCGCTCTCTCTCTCTGTCTCCCTCCCTCCTCTCTCTCCTTCTCTCTGTCTCTCTCCTTCTTTCTCTCATTCTCCCTCCCTCCATTTCCCTCTCTCTCTCTTTCTCTCATCCCTTCTCTCTCTCTCCCCCTCTGCCTCTCTCTCCCTCTTTCTCTCTTTTCCACTGTTTCTGTCCCTCTCTCTCCCCCACATTCCCCCTACTGTGCTCTCTCTCCCTCTCTTCACTCTCTCCCCCACCTTCTCTCTTTTTTTACTTCCTACTTCTGTTCCTCTGCATCTCTGTCTCCACTACCCCTTCTCTCTTTCTCTCTCTCTCTCTTTTTCTTCTTTTCCTTCTCTCTTTCTCAGCATCTCCTCATCCGAACCATGTCGGGAGGGCGTGTCTTAAGCTGAAGGTGTATGTCAGACCCCCAGGTAAGTCATGCTCTAACTGCACACACACACACACATTCCTACGTGTTGCCATTAAAATAACATTAGGAGAGACACAGAAGTCTGAGCGGACGCCCTGGCACTGCTCTCTGCTCTGATTCGCCGAGCAGCCAGCTGGGTAGCACGCACACACACACACACACACACACACACACACACACACACACACACCACACACACAACCTATCTACCAACCAAGCAGATCTTCAGACTGAAAAACAAAGCACACAGTGGGATGAATTGTCCCGAGTCATTCTTCTCAAATCTGACAAATGAGTTTGGGAAACAGCAAAGTCTCACCATCACATCCTTGTAGTGTAGTGAAGGTAATCTACTGACAGCCTCCTGTGAGACAGACCGGCTGGGTAGACGGCTGGTCAGTCTGTCAGAGGAGAGGACGGAGCGGAGCAGAGCATCGACAGCAGCTCTCATCTGGAATCAGAAGAACATCTCTCCATACCTCCTGTTCTGTTCTCCTTTGTGCTCGCGTGCAAACGTGTCAAAGGAGCGCCAAGCGATTCCACGTGTGTGTGTAAGGGTGTGTGTGTAAGGGTGCGTGTGTAAGGGTGTGTGTGTCAGGGTGCGTGTGTACGGGTGCGTGTGTAAGGGTGCGTGTGTAAGGGTGCGTGTGTAAGGGTGCGTGTGTAAGGGTGTGTGTGTAAGGGTGCGTGTGTAAGGGTGCGTGTGTAAGGGTGTGTGTGTGTCAGCTGCTCCAGATTCAGAGTCTCTGTGATTAAACTGTAATTAGGTTGGTTAAACCCCCTGCTGAGCTTAGTTGCTGTAAGTCTCCTCCTCTCTTCCGTCCTCTTCTCCTCTCTTCCGCTCCCTCCTTCCGTCCCTCCGTCGCGCCGGGTCTGCTCCACTAGATAGCTTTGTGTTCGTTGTCATTATCTAGAAGATTCCTTTGTCTTTTGATCTCTCCCTTCTCTCTCTAGCTCGGTCTCTGCCTCTCTTTCTCAGCCTCTCTCTTTCACCCCTCTCTCTTCTCTCTCTTGCTCTCTCTCTCTCTTTCTCTATCACTTTATATCTCTTTCTATCTTTTCCTAATTCTCTCTCTTTCTCTACCTCTCTCTCTGTGTCCTTTGGTCTCTGTTGTGTTTCATTTAGTCCTGTCTTCGTCCTTCTCTCCGTTCAGACTGTTCTGTCGTTTTCCTCTCTCTCTGTTTCAGATGGTTCTGGCTACGATTCTCCGGAGCCCTTCCTGACTGATGGAGGTCCAAGCTGGGTGCCAGTGTCCTACTCCCTCCTGCCCGCCCTGGCCTCCCTGCTACTGGGACGGGTCTCATCGCTGTGACCCCCCAGCCCCCCCACCCCCCTCCCTGGAGCTCCTGCCCAGGGTTGCTGGGCTGGCTATCCCTGGAACCCCCACCAGCCCTCAGGGAAGCCATCTGTCTGTTCTCCCCCACCTCTTCTACCACCACCAACCCCCTAAACCCACTACCAGCCCTCTCCACATCCCAGCCCCAGACACCCTTCAGCGCTGGGTGGAGCGGACCTGTTGCTGTAGATATGCACCTCCCTGCTGGTCGACATGGGGATTCTCTTTGCACTCATTTCAGGGGTTAGCTGGGTTTGGGCCACCTCCCCTTCCCCCTGCTGGGTGGAGTTAGTGGGGAGGACAGGGGGTAAAGGGGGCTAGGGTGTATATTTCAGGTAGGGGATGTGTCTTGTCTAATTCATGTCTTTAATCGAAGCATTTATCACAGCCTGTCTACACAGGCATCTGGCACTGTTTGTTGACTCAGTGGCTGTTGAGATCATGACTCTCATGTATGAATGTACCACTGGTCACCCAACTATTCGTCTAACTATGTATGTATGTATGACTGGTCACCTGCTTTCTCTGACTGGGACGGTGTGAGGGGGTGGGGAGGAGTAGGGAGTGTGGGTTGGAGGGATTGGGAGAGATGGACAGAAAGAGAGAGAAAAGGAGGAGGCACAGAATTGCATGACCACTGTGAAACCTAATCTGAACTGATCTTGTTTGTAATGATGACCTCTATTTTTTCACCGCGAGACGTGGACTCACAAAAGCAACCGACACGCCGGGCTGAGAATGTCGAAACCTAGAAAGGAAATCCAGAATCCCTCTCCTCTCTCGTGAGCCCCATCTTGGATTTGACTGCTCTGGCCGTCAGTTAGACAAATGGACATCAGCCACAACTTGACTGACCTGCGATCAGCCGTTGACCAGCCGCGGGCTGGTGTGGATGGACAGAAGGAGAACTGGAGCTGGCCCCGGGTCGGTGCTGAGGCCTCTGATGAGGGAGAAGGGACAGTGCGGTGACCGTGGTGTGACAAGGGGTTCCCACACCGTGACACAGAACCAGCGCTGACAGAATCTGGAGAGAGAGAGAGAGAGAGAGAGAGAGAGAGAGAGAGAGAGAGAGAGAGAGAGAGAGCGAGAGAGAGAGAGAGAGCGAGAGAGAGAGAGAGAGAGAGAGAGAGAGAGAGAGAGAGAGAGAGAGGCAGTGTCAGGGGACCAAGACTTCTTTAGTGTTGGGATGTGAACATAATGAGGAAGCACTGTGAATGTGCTCATAAGCACGACACACAGACACGAACACACGCAGACACACACGCTACACATGTTCACACACACACCATCACGTGCTCTCACACACACAAATACACACACATACGCATACAGTCGACTCGCACACACACGCACATATAATGTGTACCACACACACACATGCAAACATACAAACAAGGAAACAAAACAAGGGACATATCTTTTTCCCTGTTTCATCCTATTTTTGTAGCATTTAAAAGCACTGTTAATGACTCCTGTGTGCTGGGTTGTTAGCCTGTGGAAGATGAAAGGGTTGGCGTAGGTTCTGCTCATCCATTCCACTGATGAAGACCATGTTGATGTTGTTGTTGTTGTTGTTTTGTTGTTATGATTCCTTCCTGGTTTGTGTCATCACACATTGTGATCCTATCATGGCCTGTTAGAGTTAGGTTCCCTCCAGGTGTCAACAATGTGCTCGTCTGTCTGCATTCTGTTGTGATGTTTTTGTACAGCTGACCTTATCCGGTCGAAAGTAAACAAGCAAGAGTACTGTAAGTGAGGCGAGAAACACACAAATAAAGATTGTCTTTTTGTCTACAGAAAAACATAAAGTGCAAATCGCTACAAGATTTTGCCGGAAAAATGTAAATATTCACGTTCGTTACCAATGACGTTCCTGAGTCCCACTTAGACTGTCATCTCCGACGAGCGAACTTCACAGTGATTCACTGTGGAGAGACACAGTGATCTCATCTCTGAAATCCTCCCAGTTCCCCCACAGCATCATTCCATCCAACATGAGTCCAGACAGCTGAACACACACAGACCAGGACTGGAGATGCTTCCTTCATGTAGCTCTCCTCATTGAACCACTTTTCCCGAATGAGGAAAAAGTGCTTTGGTCTGCTTTGGTCGGCCATCATGAAAGACAGGAGACAAGGTAACGCTGCTGCTTGGCGCTGTTGTGACGCTGCCAAGGACAGCCTTCTCTTCTGGCAAAGCAGTACTCTGACATAATGAGGATTGCTCAAACCTCAGAGTCCACCTGAGAACGGATGTAGTGGAGGAGAGGAGAACAGAGAGATGTGTAAAAGAACTGGAACAGATCCAGAAGAGAGCAGATGTGCACACTGGCATCATGAGAAACCAATGATCTGGCATTGCGCTTTGATTAGAATCTGAGACACACACACATGCACACACAATTTCTTTTCCAAACTTGATTAATTTGATTATTTTTATTGGCTTGACCTCATGTGGGACACAGATTATTGTTGACACAGAGCAAAGTAATATGTTGGATGAATTGAAAATTGAAACACACTGTTTTTATTTGATCAAAAGCCAAATCTTCTGGGAGAGCACACAAATAAACACACACACACACACACTTGGCTGCACTTGGAGATCGATGACAGTATAGTGTAGAGAGAGGGAGGGCTGGAGGGCGGGAGAGGAGAGAGAAGGAGAGGGGGGAGAGAGAGAAGAGAGGTAGGGCTGGAGAGAGGGTGAGGAGAGAGAGATGGAGGGAGAGGGAGAGAGGCAGGGCTGGAGAGAGGGTGAGGAGAGAGAGATGGAGGGAGAGGGAGAGAGGCAGGGCTGGAGAGAGGGTGAGGAGAGAGAGATGGAGGGAGAGGGAGAGAGGTAGGGCTGGAGAGAGGGTGAGGAGAGAGAGATGGAGGGAGGGAGAGGGAGAGAGGTAGGGCTGGATACAGGATTGAATTTAGGACAATCTCCTCTCTCCTCTTTTGTACGTTTGTCTCCTCACATTGTGCTAACTGACATGATTTAAGAATTATGGAATTAGGGCAGAGCTTCCAACAGTTTAATGAGAAACAGCATGAGGAAAGGGTTAGGTCCTGGATGTGGGAGCTGCACGCACACACACCAATACACCACTCTCTGACACAGCAAACACACACTCCAAAACCCCACACACACTTTCGGACACCCCACACACACTTTCGGACACACACACACTTGGCTGTAATTTAAAAGGAAATACTAATTTTCGGCTCTTCAAGGGCTGTTGGATGTTCTATGAAATGTGACATGGTGTGAAATGTATGTAAGGCTCCCACACACAATCTCTGTCTCTCTCTTCTCTCCTCTCCCTCTCTCTCTTTCTCTCTCTCTCTCTCTCTCTCTCTCTCTCTCTCTCTCTCTCTCTCTCTCTCTCTCTCTCTCTCTCTCTCTCTCACCCCTACACTCACTCACTCACTCTCACTTGAACAGACACAAACACATACACTCACTCTTATCTCTCTCCCTCCCATTTTTTCACTCTCTCTATCGCCGACACACACATACATCCAAGCGGACACGGTGTTGGTGCCTGAATAATGCATGCTATGTAGACTCTATGAAAGATACATGGGCTGAGAGGGCAGGGGCAAACGTCACTGCGGGCTGCTACACAGCAGAGAGGTGGCAGCAAGCTGGGGTAACCATGAAACATTTAGCAAGCTTGGCCCATTAGTTATGGAGAATGTAGCGGAGGGTATTTAAGCTGGAGGTCACAGCCAGAGCCTCTAATGCCCCAAAGTGGGAGGGAGGGTATTTAT
The DNA here is from genome assembly GCA_023658055.1 of Thaleichthys pacificus. Classification (NCBI taxonomy): domain Eukaryota; kingdom Metazoa; phylum Chordata; class Actinopteri; order Osmeriformes; family Osmeridae; genus Thaleichthys; species Thaleichthys pacificus. The sequence continues at coordinate 16,499,156 of CM042866.1, read as the reverse complement.
TCATCACAGGGCATTTATGTATCAGTAGGCCTCAAGTCAATATGAATGGAACGGTTGGATACACCTAAAGCTCTGACGTGTTGGCAAATTTGGAGGACGTTGTAAACAGGAATCAAACTGAATCTAGCAAAAAAGTATCTTCCATGCCGATTGTGGAGCAGGTTGAGTTGAGTGTGTCCGTTGAGGGATGCTTGCTGCCCTCTTGTGGTCAAAACAGAACCGTGCAACGAGTAATAGTCATATGACAAGACATGCGCAATCAGCGACAACTTCTAAAGAAGTGCCAACCAGTGGAGGAATTTCCGAAGCGTACCCATTACAAGCTCCAAGGGGTGTTCCAAGATTCTTTTAGACAAGGACACTTCGCTATCTCTGTAAGTATCAGTCTGATAACAACTGGTATGTTTGCATTCCATTAACAAATGCACCAAACCGACGGACAGTTTTGCTAATGCGCCATTCTTTCAAATGAGGAACCAGCGGGAGCGGAGTTGCAACTGGATCCTCCGCTGTGTCCGTTCTCAGCCTTTGCGCCTGGAACAACTTTTAACTAAGCAGGAATACGTTTTATAAAGTCAAGTTTACGGAATGTGTGGAGTTCGATTGTCAAATGATCAATTGATTTGATAACTACTGGTAGTCAGTTATGTGACGGGATGTCCGCTGGAGTTAAAAATGTGAACTTAGGCTTTAATTTGAAAGAACCATTCAGCTAGCAAGTAGCTTGCTACGGCTCTAGCTACTGTGGCTAGCTGGTTGGGTGTTGGTCCTGTCACCTGGCTGCATTGGGACACTCATGCCTCTTTAAATCCCAGCCACTAAAGCAATTTTAATCTGCTACTTTCTATTAATTCTCTGTAGATGAGTGCCGAAGACTAACACATATATGCTGCCAATTTAATTTAACTAGCGAGCTAGATAATGATTAACTGAGCAGGTGTAATGTCATAAGACAGCAACTGATCGGTACAACCAAAATATGTCAAGCTGTGACACTGATCCCGTGACAGTTACAACTTTTAGTGAACATTGTGGTGTGTAGATGTGAATTTCCACCCAGCAGTGACTGTCTTTCTACACACAAACTTAAGAGCATCGTGCTTTCAATAGTTCATTGGTGGACAACATGTTTCCATACACCATTGCACCACACCTCAAAGTTCTGGTGCAAAAACGCCATAGAGTGCATGGCTGGATATTGTTAGAGCACAATGAACTGTGGATGACTTGACTTGATGAGACAATGGAGACAGAGAGAGAAAGAGACGTCACACGTATGACCTGAGAAGAGACGTAGATGGTAGAGGTACACTTGATGAAACCTGAACCAGGAGAACAGGTTTATGTAGAAGATCAGGAAGTGTTTGTCTGTGTTTGAGAGGCATAGCTAAGCCAGGAGTTCGACTGCTGGAGTGAACTGCAGCTGTGGAGACATGAGTGGGTACGTGTTTAAAACAGTCATAAACAATATCTAAGCGAGTCATGGATGTGATGGTGTGGGACCGTTATCAATGTCTAGGCGTTGGTTTGATAGTTGTGTGGTGTTTGTGGAGGTTGCCTGGTGTGAAACAGGCCTGTGAAGTGGCCCTGGAGAATATGATGCTGCGTACATGTGTGAACCAAATGTTGCAAGCACGCCTTGTGTGTTGTTGAAGTTGAGGCCCCATCTTGTGTGTGTGTAGCCTTCACTGCAGCGTGTCAGTATTGGTCAACGTGAGGCCTTCAAACAGGAGCACATCTCTGGCTTTCTCCTGGTTTATATAGCCTACTCTAGATTTTTCCCAGAATGTTCCAGGTCATCAACCAGCCTGGGAAAGTAAGCATTGAACTATGGGAAAGGCAAAGCCAACAATGTTATTTTCTAACTGCTCAGCTGACTAGTAGTTCGTTCCAAGTTTGTCTCCTGTTGGTCTGTGTCTGTCGAAGGGAAGCTACGGTTCAGGGTTAAAGCGAAAACAGGAAAGTCACTTGAACTGCAGAGGAAGAGAATAAAAAGGAAATGAGTTTACGTTCCCTCAGTGTTTGCAGTGTTTTTCCTGGTTTAAAATGAGGTGGAGGTGGTACCATCCTAAAACAAACATTCAGGCTGGGATTTTGACTGTATTTGACAGTCCAGATTTTGTATTTTGAACTGAACATCCAATACAAGTAGGCCTATTGGTACTTTGTGTCTCATAACTTGCTTTTGTTGTTAATCAGCAGGCTATATGTGGTAGCCTGCCATAAACGTTTTGCAGAAGTGAAAGCGTGATAATGCTATATCGTTTTCATGTTGCCACTTGCTTCAAAGCTCAGCTGGGTCCTGGTGAGTTAGTGTTTAATCATGTCTACATGTGACGACAGCTGTCTTGAAAGCCTAGTCAACATAACAGCATGAACTATGAACCTGTCATTATGACACCAACTTATGTACCCTCTCTGACATACATATATGTCATACATATATACATATAAGATGGGTGTCTTTCTTTGAGAGAAGAAGGTTGTAAGGTAGCTAACGTGTTGCCACCACTCATGACTCTTCCTTATCACTAGCTCCTTATCACTGTCCCCTCATTGTGAACATGCTTGCTGGGGGCTACGCACTGTAGTCATGGGGCTAGTGCTGGTCAGATGGCTGGGGCTGGGGCAGGACACTGGGGGCATGCTAATGGGGATACACCTTGGTGACCAGGAACTACTGTTCTGAGATTGCAAAAATGCTGCTCCTTTGTCTGTGGATTTGTTTGTTCTCCTGTACACTAACACATTCCACATACCTCTGAGCCAGGACAACACAGAGAAAAGGGTATAAAAGATGCTAAGCATATCGTTCTGTGTTAAGGATGTTGGTGGGTTCTATAACCTTAGTGTTCTGTCAGTAGTGTTCTACAATCTCGTCAACACCTTCCACCAGATGGCCTCTGGTTGCATTATTCCATGTCTCAGCTAAGCTCTCTGTATAATTCCAATACAGCACAACCTCTGCCATGAACACACTCAAAACTGCCTTACTATCTAATCTCATCTCTACTCCCACTCTGGTTTGGATGCCTCTGGGCTTCTGTATGACCTCTTGGCCGTGCCGTTTCTCATTGTCAAGTTCCCAGCTGCTGCTGTTTAACGCATGACCCCTGACCTCTGCTCCTCCTCCCCCAGGCCTCAGCGTACAAACGGAGGAGACTCCAGCATCAACATGGCTGACATGTCCGTGGAAGATATCACCATGAGGGCCAACCAAGTGACCGACGAGGTACAGTTTGACGCCTGGGTCCTCTCAGACCCTGTGTTAGGTCTCTCTCTCCATTGGTGTGCAGCTGTTTTTGACTGCCCTCAATTGGTTGAAACTGAGATCAGTCAACTGGCTGCTTGGCTCAGAGGAACCTCATTGGTTAGCCGCTAACAAGTCAGTGGCTAACAAGTCAGTGGCTAACAAGTCAGTGGCTAACAAGTCAGTGGCTAACAAGTCAGTGGCTAACAAGTCAGTGGCTAACAAGTCAGTGGCTAACAAGTCAGTGGCTAACAAGTCAGTGGCTAACAAGTCAGTGGCTAACAAGTCAGTGGCTAACAAGTCAATGGCTAACAAGTCAATGGCTAACACACTGCTAACTGGAGGTGATTTTTAAAAAGTGCTTGTGATTTTATCCCACCTCGTTTTCAAACTTAATGATATATTGTATGTCACTAATGTTTTGCACTTCTTCTCTCGTCGTGACGATTGTCCTTCCTGTGTGTTTCTCCCTGCTTCCTGGCTGCCTGGTGCCTGTGTGTGCTGGGGTTAGGACCTCAGAGCACAGCAGGCTCTCTCTGCTAACGCTGCTTACCCTTCCAGCTGTGGCTCTGGGTAAACTGACCTCACCGTAACAACCTCCTAGTCCAGCCTGTCTGTCTGACATCAGCTGTCTGTCTCTGTCTAACACCAGATACCCTGTCTGTCTGACATTAGCTATCTGTCTGTCTCAGCTACCTGTCTATCTGACATCAGCTACCTCTCTGTCTGACATCAGCTGCCTGTCTGTTTGACATCAGTCTCTCTGCTTTTTTCTTTAACTGCTCTTTAACACCAACATCATCTGGTAGAGAACAACAGGAAGCCATACATGCTCTATCGAATTCGAAGATCTTTCTAGAGTCATGTCCTCCCTCTCCATTTTCCCTCTCTCTCCTCGCTCTTCACTCCTCCTGCTGTCGCCTGTTTCCTCCCCCTCTCCTCTCCTCACCTGATCAGACTGCATTCCTTCATGTGTGTGGCCGGGGAGGGACTCGCTTCCTGGTTGTGTGAGCTCATCAAGGTACCTGATGAGGATTTGTCTTGCCAGATGTAAACCGAGCCACTTGGAGAGAGAGAGGGTGCATGTGTGTGTGTGCATGTGTCTGATTGGTTATCAAGTAGGACAGTTTAGGTTTAGCTTCAGTGCTCAGTAGATTTACAAGCACTTTGTTGTTTTGTTGATTTGAATGTCGAGACCTGTAGAGGTCAGCACAACAAATCATCAGCCTTTGTCCCTCTGTACAGTTCTTACCTGTGTGTTGTACTGTAGTGTGTCTGCAGTGTGTATGTGTGTGTGTGTGCCTGGTTTGTGTGGCAACTGTCAGTTTGTAGAAGTGTGGGCGGAGCCTCTCTGTGCAGGCTGCGGTCTCCTAGCAACCCTAACCTGTGTGTGTGTGTGTGTGTGTGTGGTTGTCCCACCAGTCTCTGGAGAGCACCAGGCGGATGCTTCAGATGGCTGAGGAGGTGAGTAACAGTCCTGCTCACAGGTCAAAGAGACTTAGGGGGGTAACAAGTCAAATAAAGGACCACACAAGTGTGATTTATACCCTAATATGGGTGTTTCCCAAACAGCCCCCACCCCAGCGCCCCTAAAACTCAGGTTCTTATAGAGCTGTAACTTGGTCCAGGAGGGCTGTAACTGGGTCCAGGAGGGCTGTAACTGGGTCCAGTAGGGCTGTAACTGGGCCAAGTAGGGCTGTAACTGGGTCCAGTAGGACTGTAACTTGGTCAAGTAAGGCTGTAACTGGGCCCAGTAGGGCTGTAACTGGGTCCAGTAGGGCTGTAACTGGGTCCAGTAGGGCTGTACCTGGGTCTAGTAGGGCTGTAACTGGGTCTAGTAGGGCTGTAACTGGGTCCAGTAGGGCTGTACCTGGGTCTAGTAGGGCTGTACCTGGGTCTAGTAGGGCTGTAACTGGGTCTAGTAGGGCTGTAACTTGGTCCTGTGGGTCTGAAGGTTGTGTGTTCTCCTCTACAGAGCAGACAGACGGGCGTCAACACCATTGTCATGCTGGATGAGCAGGGAGGTGAGGCATAACCCTGACTAGTCAGGACGTGTGTGTGTGTGTGTGCGCATCTGTCTGTGTATGTGAGTGACCTGTGTGTGTATGTGTCCTGGTGTATTTACATTTATTCATTTTTATGTATGTGTCCCGGTGTGTATGTGTGACCTTGTCTCCTGTCAGAGCAACTGAAGGGCGTGGAGCAGGGGATGGACCAGATCAACCAGGACATGAAGCAGGCTGAGAGGAACCTGACAGACCTCTCCAGGTGCTGCGGCCTCTGCGTCTGCCCCTGTGACAGGTAGCCCTCACCAACACTGGCTTAGGAGACAGGCTAGGGTGTAGGAGACAGGCTAGGGTGTAGGAGACAGGCTAGGGTTGGTTAAAGTAGAATAGAAATAGATGGTAGAATAGAAAGAGGACATTCAACCTGGGTTTCTCATCACACAGCATTCAAATTTGCAAACTATTTCCAGCTCACAGATTGTGTGTGTGTTTGTGATGGGCCCACATCCAGGGTGACATCCATCGAGCATGACTCGCGTTACAAGCGTACCTGGGGGATAGGAGGTGACAACGGCTCTGCAGGAGAGGGGGGTGAGGACGGGGTCGTCTGCAGGCAGCCCCCGGGGGTCGGCAACGGAAAAGCCACCCAGCAACAACAGTCCGCCACGGGCTCAGGACCCTACATCAAGAGGTGTGTGTGTGTGTGTGTGTGTGTGGGGGGGGGGGGGGGGGTTACTGTACTGGCGCCAAGCCCAGCTACACCGGACAGTTACAAGAGCCTGTATCAGATGGAGCTTCTGCTGTGTTCTTAACCACACTGGATCTGAAAAGAGATCTGATGCCAGCTGTTGTGTGTGTGCGCTCTCTCTCTCTCTCTCTCTCTCTCTCTCTCTCTCTCTCTCTCTCTCTCTCTGTCTCTCTCTCTCTCTGTCTCTCTCTCTCTCGTGCTTGCTTCCTCTTTCTCTCTCTCTCTCCCTCTCATGCTCTCTTTGTCTCTGTATCTCTATCATCTTCTCTCCCTCGCTCGCTCTCTTGCTCTCTCTTATGCTCTCTCTCTGTCCGTCTGTCTGTCTGTCTCTCTCTCTCTCTCCCAGGATAACCAACGATGCGCGGGAGGACGAGATGGAGGAAAACTTGGACCAGGTGGGCAGCATCATAGGGAACCTGAAGAACATGGCCATGGACATGGGCACCGAGATAGAGAAGCAGAACCAGCAGATCGACCGCATCAACGACAAGGTGGGTCTTCATTACTGTCATCATCTTCCTCATTATCAGTAGCAGCTCTGATCAGTATCTTTCATCATCAAATAATGATGATCTCTCCTCTCTCTATCTCTCTCTATCAGGCGGACATGAACAAAGCTCGTATCGATGAGGCCAACCAGAGAGCCAACAAACTCATCAAATAGAGGGCCGGCTCCACATTCACCAACCACCAACAGCCTTTAACCTTACTATCGCAGCCTTCATTTTCACACACACATATATATATATATATATATACACACACACATACACACACAGTCACACTCTCCTTGCGAACAAAATCCAATTTAGCCTAGAAGATCGTCTTCACCAGCACCCTCCTGCCATGCTGTGCCGTTCTCTAGACAGTCTCCTACACCCTCCCTTTAGCTACACCACACAGACACAGGACTGAGAGAGAGGGGAGAGAGACTCGCATTAGAGGCCCTCTGAGCAGGAAGTATCACTGTGTCACATGACTCATCCTCGTATGAGTCATGTGTCATAGCAGATGTTGCTGTCGGAGACAGCAACATCTGCGGAGAAGGATCTCTCTCGCTCTCTCTCGCTACCTGTCTCTGACTCCATCTCTCCTTGCTCTCTCTGTCTTTCTCCCCCCTCTTTTTCTCTATGCTGTGGTGTGTAGCTGAGCTGTATGATCCACACAGACCTCGTGTGCAGATCAGTTGTGCCATTGCTCACCAACCGGGGGTGTTAGTGATGTGTTTTTGCCATGGCAGCATTCGGTTCTGTCGTAAAGTGCCTGTTATGGGTTCGCATCCCCATTCTTAAAACCAGCATCTTCAAATCATGACGTGTAGGGATCCTCCTGTAATTATTTTTGTGTCTAATCGTTTCCAATAATTGTTGTTTTGGAAGATAATGTGCCTATTTAATTATTATTATAAAGCATAAATGACTTGTTAATAAAGTTAGCTTTTTTAACAGTACCCCAATTTCATTTATCCCGTTTTTCAAAAGGGGACGTGTCCAAAGCAGAGGCCTCTGGGAAGGCATGCTCTTGTTTAGAAGATTTGTGTTTGTGTATCGATTTTGAATATAATAGAAAAGTGGGTTTTGTGCCTAGATACGGGTGTATTTGTAAGACCCTCATTCTCACCACAGAGAACGAGAAGAGGCGACTATTTAATCACAATGAGGGATTGTCACTTAGATCCACTTGAATATGAATGAATCGGAGTACTATGGGTGTGGTCTGAGGTTAGAATAGCCAGTGCCACCAGTAGAACCGATGCTGTGCTAGACTCCACTGCTCCGCACTGTTGTCTGGGGAGGTAGCGGTGTGGAGACTCCTCCTCTGCTCTCTGGTTAACCAGGCTGTGTCTATCTGGGCTACCTTGTGTGTTCATCCAAGAGTCACCTCATATCTCTGTCCACCCCTCTGGGCTCAGCACACCGGCTGTTCCTGTCAGCCCACCAATGAGAACATGGCCCTGACCAGACCTGGGCCAATCCCGGGTATCAATGACCTCGAAGTGATTGGGCGCGTTTGATTTGGATGGCAGTTGACACCTCAGGGCCTCACCCATTCATTTTGATCTCAGTGGGTGAGACTAATCAAGTGCACCGAAGTGTTTGATTGGGGTTGCTGATAGGGATCGACCCAGGTCTGCCTACAGGGGAGGAGTTGTTTTGTCACTTGTTCTGAAGAGACGATTACACGTGGAGTTTGGAGCAAAAACCTCCAGGAAGGAAGCTCTTCAGGAACAGTGTTGAAAGCTCCTAAAAAGACAACTCCTCTTTAAGTTAGTGCACACTGTGGGAGCCTGTGTGCTGAGGTCAGCGTTGTACAGGGGGAAACTTCTCACTCCTCACTCTGTCTGGTTATTTCGCATGTAACATATTTAAACTGGAAAACTGCAGATTCCAGACATAATCAGCTCTGGAGCTAACAAAGACAGAAATTAGCTGTTCATTGAAATGTTTTGGATTGCTGTAAATGATCATTTCAGCATGTTGAACTGCCGTTTGTGGGGTGTTTTTTATCAGGTATGAGAAGTCCTGAGGCTGTTGGTCAGGTGTGGAGGTGACAGCCTCTTGTCATGTAAATGTACACCAACTGTCCCTTTGGTTTTCAATATGTACAGCAGCTTGGGCCTTTCTGATCCTGTCCCAGTCTGGGTATGGAGAGCTGTGGACCTCACAAGCAAAGTGCCTTGTATTTCATAACCGAATAGTTTCATTCTTCCTGTCCAAGATAAATATTTGTATATTTCAATAAATGTTTCCTCTGATGACCATCATTGTCTTTGTCCTTTGAATCCTCCACGATAACCGTATACATCAAGAGAACACAGACCCAAATGAGTTCTTTTCACAAGTTTATTCCCAAGTTTATCTCTCAAAATGTATGAGACATTTGCGGTCAACATTTGTTTGTACATAGCTCCGTAGAAAATGCTGATATAAACAGAAATGGCTGGAAGGAGAAGGAAAGTGAGCTAAGTATAACAACGGTATCTGAATAAGGATGACAAGTATGAGATCTCAATATTCCTGTTAAACTCATGCTGAAGCTATGTTTATAGTATAAGTACCACAGGCCATATTTAAAGGCGGTTCTTTTCTACTATCATAGGCCGATTATGGATTTGATCTTTTTTTTAATAAGCCCTGTGCTAGTTACTTTTACACAGCCTCCACCCGAGACACCACAGTAAGGTCAAGGGTCACGCCGCCCTACAAGGATTGATAGTTTCCCCTTAAGGAGGATGCAGTGACCGTTTCAGCGATAGGTTAACACCAGGACAAGACCCTGGGGTTACGCCTAACGTTAAACTATGACTAATGAGCACTTCCACGCTGAATCATGATCCTTACTGGTATCTATGTTACAAAAACACTTTCATATTCTGTAGTGCATGGGCAGGTGTATTTACTTCACATGATGTAAATAAAAGCTACATTCTCAATGATTCCACTACTTATATGTGACTAAAAGATAGCTGTGATTTGAAATAAAATCTATACTTCAGAATATCCTCATCACTGCATACTTCACCTCCTGTTTCCTTACATTCATTTAAACACATTATTTTCTGTTGGGCATGCTCCCACTAAACATACTGTACTAGGCATATTTCTAGTAGACATGTTGCTACAGTGGGATTTGGAAAAGCCGTCTAGATTTTGTCTAGTTTGTCCTGGACTTTGGCAGGCATTTGGAAAAGTTGGACAAAAATAAAGTTAAAGAAATTATTACATGCAATACACTATCATATGTGTGTACTTGCAGCCAGACTGGACAAAAAATGTGGCTTATCAAATTGATCTAGTTTTGAAAGCGTGAGAATATTTCTGTAGCACCATGTCGAGAAAAAAAATCACAATTCATGCATTTGTATCTATATTAATATAAATGAAATTTGCAGTTTAATACAAGTGTTGTGTTTGAACCAAAGGCAATAAAACTTCCTTAAAACTTAGAGCTGTGCTTGAAACTATAATCTGTTTTGGGCGACAATATAATTGATTATATTGACTCCTCCTGCTCATCTCTGTGAAGTGTCTTAACAGTCCACACCTGCCCAATCCTGCAGGAAGACATGCCCTCCAAGTGCATAGATGGATGAGTTAGCATAGCCGCGACTGTGCTTGCGTGGCTCCACTGCCTAGCACTGTACAAGACTCCCCTATCTAAGACTGCTCACGTGGCTCCACTGCCTAGCACTGTACAAGACTCCTCTATCTATCAGCCACACAGCCGAGGTTAAACATTGATTCACTGTTGTAAATGCAAACCTAACATGAAACCCACTAACCTGGTTCAAGTGGTCTTGAGTTAGGAGCTCCAAAATCCTACAGCACAGTATTACAGTTCACAACCATTTGATGAAATAAGGCAGATTAACTGGCACTCTCACTAGTCCTACGTCCCAGTACACGTTATACATATATCAAAGCATGCCAGACTGAAGCGAAGATAAGCTATTTTAGTCAAGTAAATTAGGAATTTTACAAACATTCTTTGGTTGAGTGTGAAAAGAGCATTCCTGTGCTTTTATTTAAATATTTGAACTTGGCAATTTTGTCAAAAAAGGACACACACAGAAAAAAATTATAATATTAGGTGGACTATTGCAATGACACACTTGCTTAAATACAGGCAAATCTAAACTACACTGTTTCATTATATCTGAATTCTCACAAATAAAAAGTAAAAAAATCTCTATTGTGATAAAAAGCTATATCTCACTGATTGTACACTACTGATTGTACACAATTCCTCTCACTGCCCAGGTTGTGATGAAAATATCCCTATTATGGCCTGTTGTCTGTCCACTTTCTCACTTCTTCTTGGGGAAGAGACCAAATCTTTTCTCCTTGTCTTTCTTTCCTGCGCTGGGCTCCTGGGTGGTGGTGGAGGAGGAGGCAGGGGGCAGGGTCTGGGCTCGAGCCCCCGAGGGTCCCCACTGGCTCCCCCTCGGCCCCAACAGCCTTGTCCAGGGCCTGGGTCCAGTGCTGCAGCTCATCCTGCAACACACACAGCAAAAACAAACCCACACGGTCAAATACACACGCAGGAATGCATGCAGAAACACGTGTCAAAATGCTTCCGGTTTGTGGTGAAAGCCTCACCTCATCCTTGCACTGGAACAGATATTCACTGCCATCTGCCAGACTGGGAAAGAGACAACAAGGAGTTAGGATTAGATCAATCATCTAATCCTAGATGAGGGGGGGGGGGGGGTGAATTTGAGAGGGAGAGAGTGAGAGAGAAAGTGAAAGAAGAAGAGAGAGACAGAAAGGAAGAGAGTTTGAAAAGGGGCAAACAGATTCCTACTGCAGTTTGAAGACGTGCTTCTTCTTCTTGTAGTTGGCGAGGGGCTCCCAGACGGCGTTGCCGAGGAGGAGGGGGTCTTCTCCGTGGAAGGTCACGCTGTGACTAAAGCTCTTGGCGTCCTTGTAGAAGGAGAGCTGTCCTGGCTTCAGAACGCAGTACAGATTGTTCCAGGACCTGGAGGAGGCACGCAGAGAAGCCGTATAAAACACACAGCAGCTAGGACAATCCTCTAGGGAAGAGGAAAAGAAGAAAATAAAGAAAAAGGAGAAGTACAAGAAGAAAGAGCTGAAGGCAAAAATATGAATACATAAATATATGGCATAAATGGTTTTGTCTGTATGCTGGTCTTGCTGCAGAACCAATTGTCCTTTGGGGACATGAATACATATAAATGAATGAATGAGTTATAAAAAAACTATACGATTTGTCAGCCTGGTCTAAAGTACCGGTTGGAGGCCTTTTTGCCAAAGGCCTCTAGGTCATGTTTCCTTCCCAGCATGCCCTCCTGCAGCACGACGTGGGCGCGGAGGGGTTCGGTGGGCAGGGTGGCGGCGCGCTCTGCCTCCCTGGGGGTCTGCTCGGACACTGAGGGCTCCGCAGAGGTGCTGCCTTGCTTCTCTGACACCATAGGGGCCGTGGAGCCCTCCCCCGGCCCTTCCGGCAGCCCCGAGCTGGGCCCCGCAGCCGAGTCAGGCTGAGGAGGGGGGGGGGGGGGGGGGGAGAGAAAGGGGCAGGGTGAAGTTGGGAGAGAGAGAGAAAGGGTTAGATTGATAAATAGATGGATTGATAGACCGACTGACTGACTGACTGACTGACCGATAAGGTAATACCAACCAGGGTCTGCTCCTCTGGGGTGTGCGGCTGGGAGTCCTCTACAAACCCTGTGTCTTCTCTCCTGGAGGTTGGGAGATAGATCATGATCTTAGTAGTTTAAAACCCTTGAAAGTCAACCAGGGGGGTATTCCAGAAAGCGGGTTCAACAATCTGTGAACCTAACCCTGAACTCTGAGTTGATAAAATAGGAAACCCTGACTTTTCAGTTCCAGAAAAGCTGAGTTAAATGAACTCGGAGTACGTCCACTCTGAGCGCGGGCATGAGAACTATTAAAAGCCAACATCGATGGAACTCTGATACTAGGATTCACCATGGCACCTGGCGACAAAAAAACCTTGTCCTACTTCACCACACTTCAGATAGAAGTGTTAATACGTGTTTATGGTCAATCTGAGGACATATTCCGCAAAAAAGCAATACGGCTGTAGCAGCGTAGAGACAATTGGCGTGGGAGACAATTACTGGCCAGGTCAATGCATACATTTGAATGAAGTAGCCAGTCCATACATTTAACATTTAACCACACTGTCCATTAATATTACTGGTGAAATAGTGGTTGACTTAATAAAATAGCATGTTAAATGCTATATTAAATATAAAACCATACTACGAACAAGTAAGGCATATTTTGCTTTGGCCTATAAACTTGTGATTGTAGCCTATACGTCACCTGGGTTTTAATCATATTTGATATGATACAAAGTAAATATCAGTTGGTGCCTATTTCAACTTGTAGTAGCAGTAACCCCGAACAGAATGCTTTTCATCACAGGATGATGATGATGATTAAGATGATGAAGAGACGTTGACTGCTGCCGCAGAGATGGATGCAGAGATGCCTAAGTATGGTAGTTCTCTCCCCATGTAGCCTGCTTTTATTTACAGGCTTGTGTGGAATTGTCAGTTACACTGAAATGATGAGAATAATGAATAGAAACCGATTTGCACATTCTGATCCTGTTGAACAGAGCATGGATGCTGTTCATTTCATGGCAGGTGAATTCTACATGAAGAACTGTGGAATTTAATGTAATCTCATGTATTCCCAGTTAGCAGTAAAGGAGTTGTACAAAATAAGCGCAGCTATTTTTTATTTGTATTTTTTTAAGCGCAGCTAGTTCAGGCAGGGCAATCGGGCAGCGCGCGTCATCCATTTATCGGGGACGTAAGGCGCCCACCTTCCTTTCCTCCGCCCACTACCACACCCATGTAGCAGCACATATTCATTGGGCCACGTCCGATAAGGCGTCTTTAAAAGACCATGAACACTGACCAAAAGTTTTCGTTACCTCTCTTTCTGGAATGGAAAACCCAGAGTTTGCCTAATTTTAGGCTTACCAAACTCAGGGTTTTCACTAAACCCGCTTTCTGGAATACCCCCCAGTGCAGTTCCTCAGAACAAAAGTATCTCTGTACTTGTGTGTCTGTGTATGTGTGTGCGCATGCATGTGTACACAATAATGGCAAATCAAGTTGATTTTCTATTCTATGCGTGTGTGTGTATGTATGTACTATATGTGTGTGTGCTACCTGCTGTCTCTGTCTGAGCGCTGCTCCTTCTCTGGTTTGTACTGCTGCATCTCTTGCTGCTGTTTCCTCAGTTCCAGCAGCTCCAGCTGAAACACACACACACCAAGTGTTTAGTGCAGGGTTACCAGATATACACACACATACAACACACATGTATGCACCCGAACAAACACGCACACAAGTGACACGCGCACAAACCCGATTTCACATCCGACACACACACCTGGACACACATCCACAAGCATACAAACACACACACACACCTCTACCACACTCACACACGCAGGCAAGTGACACACGCACAAGCCCACACTCGCATCCCACACACACATCTACACACACACATAAGAACACACACAGACACAAACACACGCATACAACACACACAAATCTGCACACACACACACACACACACAGAGAGAGAGAGAGGTGGAGCGTACGGTGGTGAGTCTCTCCAGAGCTGAGAAGCGTTCCTCCCAGGTGGCGGTGGACTTCTCGAAGGCCTCGTGTCTCTTCAGGAGCTTCTCCACCTCGTCCACCGTGTGGCCCAGGTCTCTGCTCGCCACGTAGGGCTCCTGGGCGATCAGCCACGCCTCTGCCACCGACGCGTCCCGCGCAAACTGGCACACCTCCAGCACTGCGGACAACATGGGGGATGTGAACCACACCTCCAGCACTGCGGACAACATGGGGGATGTGAACCACACCTCCAGCACTGCGGACAACATGGGGGATGTGAACCACACCTCCAGCACTGCGGACAACATGGGGGATGTGAACCACACCTCCAGCACTGCGGACAACATGGGGGATGTGAACCACACCTCCAGCACTGCGGACAACATGGGGGATGTGAACCACACCTCCAGCACTGCGGACAACATGGGGGATGTGAACCACACCTCCAGCACTGCGGACAACATGGGGGATGTGAACCACACCTCCAGCACTGCAGACAACATGGGGGATGTGAACCACACCTCCAGCACTGCGGACAACATGGGGGATGTGAACCACACCTCCAGCACTGCGGACAACATGGGGGATGTGAACCACACCTCCAGCACTGCAGACAACATGGGGGATCTGAACCACACCTCCAGCACTGTAGACAACATGGGGATGTGAACCACACCTCCAGCACTGTAGACAACATGGGGGATGTGACCACACCTCCAGCACTGCAGACAACATGGGGGATCTGAACCACACCTCCAGCACTGTAGACAACATGGGGATGTGAACCACACCTCCAGCACTGTAGACAACATGGGGGATGTGAACCACACCTCCAGCACTGTGGACAACATGGGGGATGTGAACCACACCTCCAGCACTGCGGACAACATGGGGGATGTGAACCACACCTCCAGCACTGTAGACAACATGGGGGATGTGAACCACACCTGTAGCACCACGGAAAACCCAGCCTGAGAAATGAGATGCCCGATATTCTGATGTCTGTCTAGCACAACATTATGGATTATTAATGAGACACACAGAGCCAGGCTGTCCAGCATGGTTCCTGGAGAGCTGCCCTTGTGTGGATTTTTGGCTCTGATTTAGCTCATTTTATTTTTAATAAGTAGTTGCTTGGCAAGCTGAATCTGGTATGTTACAGCTAAGGTTGGAAGAAAAATGGACCACAGGAGGGTAGATCACCGGGAGATGGAGGGATGGACTGAGAGCGATAAAGACAAAAGGGGATGGAGGGATGGACGGGCGGGGAGATGGAGGGATGGGAAAGGAAGGAAGTTGGACTCACAGAGCCTGAGCCAGTCCCATCTGTCGTCCCACTTGGTCATCATCTCCTGCTTCTTCTCCATCAGCTGCAGAAGCTTTTCCCTGATCTGGAGGGGACACACAGTTACACAATCAGCCCAGACATCAGCTTCATCATCTCTTCATCTGGACGACACGGCACACAGTAACAATACTGTTACAGCAACACTACACTCTTCTAGTAGAACAATACTGTTTATAGTAACACCATACTCTTGTACTACAACAATACTGTTTATAGTAACACCATACTCTCGTACTACAACAATACTGTTTATAGTAACACCATACGCTTGTACTACAACAGTACTGTTTATAGTAACACCCTATTCTTATTGTAGAACAATACTGTTTACAGTAACACTAGACTCAAGAAACTAAACAAAATTGTTATAGTCACACCAGAACAATGCTGTTACAGCAACAGTAGATTGTTATAGTAGAACAATACTGTTATAGTAACACTAGACTTTATGATAGCACAATGCTGTTCTACTGTACTACAAAGATACTGTTTGAAGATAGCCAACTGTTTCTAAGTACTATACTGTGTATGGGTCCTGTTTATATATATGTATGTCAAGAGGCTGCACTTTACTGAACTGAAAGTCTATTGCCTTGACCCCCTGACCCCTTGGCCTGTGACCCCTTGACCTCTGAGCCTCACCTCAGCAGAGTCCCTGTGTTTACGGGTGATCAGGGCGCGGCCCAGGTCCACACAGTCGGTGAACTTGGGGTCCCTGGTGTCGATCTCTGAGCGGATCCCCTGGTGATACTTGATCAGCAGCTCCACTGAGGACACGTCCCTGGTAGGGGGTGAGGGGGGGGGGGGGGGAAAGGAGGGGTAGAGGAGGGAGGTATGAGGGGGGAGGGGAGGAGGGAGGTTATTACATCGTAACATGTGATGTGGTATTAAGGTTTGAAGGTCTCAGAGTTATCGGCCCCTTGATGACCACCCTCTCCCCCTCCTTCACCCTCCACCTCCTCTCCCACTCTTCTCCACTCCCTCCCCCCACTCCCTCCTCCCACTCACCGGGGCTTCTCCTGGGTCTCTATCTGCTGGATGATGCTCTCCATCCAGGCCGTGAGGTCCCGCACCAGGGTGTAGAAGCGGAACTTGTCGGCCGTGTCCAGCAGGCGCGCCCTGCGGCCGTCGCAGGCGTCCAGCAGGCCCTTCCAGGCCTCCACCACCTCCCTCTCCGTGGCCTGGATGGCCGTGGCCTGGTCGCCCGCGTACTGGGCGTGCAGGCGGGACGCTGTCTCCTGGAACTGCTGGACCTGGGAGGGGGGAGGGGGTGATGTGACGGTTAATCTGGCTTGTGAGAGAGCTATCGCTGTCGTCACTTTCCTCCATCAAAACAGTCCAGGTGCTGCTAGTTGATGAGAGAGTTAACTATGAGAACCTGTTCTAGCTGGTTACTACAGACGTTTCTTATTCAATCGGATTATTATATATTATGATAATATGATATTATGATGTGTGTTATGATCCTTTTCAGTTTGGTACACTACAGTGCTTTAAGTTACAGAGCGCCACCGCGATTGTTTTGGCCTTTTCCTGGTTAATGGCATTGCAACCTCCAGGGGGCGGTAGTGTGGTTCCTGGGAGTCACCTGCTTTCCCAGAGCGGTGATGTCCCTCTCGAAGGCAGCGTGCATGCGGTGGAACGACTCGGCCTTGCTGAAGTCCTCGCCCACATCGTCAGGAAGCTCCTTCTGCTTCTCGTGGATCTGAGCGACCAGCTCCTTCCCGTCACAGAAGTACCTGAAGAACAGACAGAACCAGGAAGTAGGTTGGACATAACCCGGGAACTGCTTTTGAAAGAATGTTTGAGAGAGCACTGACGTGCATTTGAAAGAACCCTGGAAGTAAGTTAGACAGAACCAGGAAGTAAAGTAACAGATTAATATCTCAACATCAAGTCACTCTGATGATCTGGTCATAAAATATATGTTTTTGGTTTAGATTGAAATGATACAGATGTGTATTATGGATGCTGTTGGCAATTGAGACTAGGATTTTAACAGTAGGTTCTTGTACGCAATAATACATATGTTAGCGTACATGTGTGAATTACAGAAAAGAAGTGGATAGATGAAAGTAGCCTAACTATCCGTGGGGCCTCACTTGAGCAGCTGGTAGGAGGCGGTGAGGAGCTGGGCCCGTGTGTCCATGAGCTCCAGCAGGTCTGCCCAGTTGTCGTTGACGCTGTCCTTCCACTCGGCCATGGTGGCCGACTCGCTGTGGCCCGCCTCGATCAGCTCGTCGATGGTCTGGTTGACGAGGTCCACGCGCTCCTGGCCCACCATCCCCGTCTCCCGCGCAAACTCACGGAACTTATCCCTGAGGATCTGGACGGGGGAGGGGAAGAGGCGAGGATGAGGTGGTTTGGGTGTGTGTTTCTTTCCATGTTTCTGTGTACAGGGTGTGTTTGTAATTGGATGCTTTACAGAGAGTGTGTGTGTGTCGTATGTGTGCGAGTGTGTGTTTCAGTGTGTGTGCAAATGTGTTTCAGTGTGTGTGAGTGTGTTTCCGTGCATGTGTGAGTGTGTTTCCGTGCGTGTGTGAGTGTGTTTCCGTGCGTGTGTGAGTATGTTTCAGTGTGTGTGCGAATGTGTTTCAGTGTGTGTGAGTGTGTTTCCGTGCATGTGTGAGTGTGTTTCCGTGCGTGTGTGAGTGTGTTTCCGTGCGTGTGTGAGTATGTTTCAGTGTGTGTGCGAATGTGTTTCCGTGTGTGTGAGTGTGTTTCCGTGCATGTGTGAGTGTGTTTCCGTGCGTGTGTGAGTGTGTTTCCGTGCGTGTGTGAGTATGTTTCAGTGTGTGTGTGAGTGTGTTTCAGTGTGTGTGAGTGTGTTTCCGTGCATGTGTGAGTGTGTTTCCGTGCGTGTGTGAGTGTGTTTCAGTGAGTGTGCACCCGTGTGCACCCCCTCCTCACCGAGACATGGTCCAGGTCCTGGCCCATCTCCTGGGACGAGGCCACCAGATCTCTCTCAGCGATCCACTGCTCCAGCTCCTCCACCTCCCTGCTGAGCAGGAAGTGATGGTAGCTGTGGTCCAGCCTCCTCCTGCGCTCCTCCGCCTGCTCCCTCAGACCTGCGTACTGCTTCTCCACCTGGCCCTGCCGGCGGATCACCATCTCACTGGGAGGGAGGGAGGTTTAGAAAGGGAGAGATAGGGAGGGAGAGAGAGAGAGAGGTAAGGGAGAGAGATTTAGGGAGGGAGAGATATGGAGGGAGAGAGAGAAGAAGGGAGAGAAATTGAATAAGACTAACTGTGTGTGATCATCATGTTTTTAGATGTTTTGTTTCGTTGAACTTGTTTCTAGTAAAAATTTAGTAAAAAAATGTAGTGGCTTAATTTAAGTATATGGCAAGTTATCAAGTAAAACTTTCTTACTGCACTGGCAGCCCAGTTTTCTTTCAGCATACACAAGCTAAATTCTATTTTTGCACCTAAATGTGACAGGACATTTTTGCAGTGTAGGTGGAGACCAAAAGTCAGGACTTCAGGAAATGTTCTTCTCCACAGGGCCGCACGTCTACACGGCCACAATGGGACCAACACTGAGCACCCTGCAGTGGACGTGCTACTGCCAGCCAGTCGGTCCACCCAGGGCACCATTACTGAACCCCAGTACCCACCCATCTGGGTGGTCCTCAGCCAGCATCTTCTGGGCGCGGTCGGCCAGCCTCCGGATACAGTCTCCATAGTCGTCCACGGTCTGCTTGAGGATCAGGTGGCGCTTCAGCATCAGCATGGCACTCTGCTCATCCTGCAGGGAGGACAGAGAAGGGGGAGGGAAGGAGGAGAGGAGAGAGAGCGAAGGAGGAGAGGAAGATAGAAGATAGAGGGCAAACCAAAGAAGAAATGAGGAGAAGCAAAAGAAAGGAGTCAAGAAAGAAAGAACGTAGAGAGGAAGGAAGAAGGAGAAAGGGATGAGAGAAGAGAAGAAGAGAAGTTAGAGAGAGAGACAGAGGGAGGAAAGAGGAAAACATTCCATTTCTTCATGTTTCCAGTCCCCCAGTCCTCCCAGTCCCCCCCAGTCCCCCAGTCCCCCCAGTCCCCAAGTCCCCCAGTCCCCTCGGTCCCTCAGTCCCCCCAGTCCCCCCAGTCCTCCAGTCCCCCAGTCCCCCCAGTCCTCCAGTCCCCCAGTCCCCCCAGTCCCCCAGTCCCCTCGGTCCTCACCTTGGCGTTCTCGTCAGATATCATGTAGAGCTCCTGCTCTCCTATCCAGGCCTCGGCCTCGCCTGCGTCGTTGTAGTACTGCTGGGCCTGGTCCGATCCGCTCAGCCTGTCTCTCCGCTTGGCCATCTCCTCCTGCAGACGCTGCCAGGCCTCCTCCAGCTCCCTCACCTGCTCCCCGACACTGCCCGCCTCCGGCCGCCCCTCCGCCCTCGCCGCCGCCTCCATCCGGCGGCCTCGCTCCAGAACCTCGTCCACGCGAGGCTGGTGGCCCTCGATCTCTCTCTGGAGGGTCTGGAGAGAGGAGAACACACGGCTCACCAACGGAGCGTTTCACCTATCAAGAGGTCGCAGGTTCAATTCCCCCAACCCCCGTGCGTATCTTTGGATAAAAGCCTCTGCTGAGTGTGTGTTGCATTGTTACATCGCAGCTGTACTGAAGCCGCAGAATGGATTTTGCTGAGAGAGTTTCGCCTGCGAGCGTCATCACTGTAGAGACACAGATGTACATCTGCCACATCTGAGGAGTTTGGATGGATAATATACACGGCTGCTGCTCTAGTCACCTGGTTCTTTTTGAGCAGAAGCTGAACTGCCTGGAGATTGTTGCCATGTTCCACAGATGTAGCGAGGGGCATCCTCTCCTCCACCCAGAGCTAGAGAAATACAGAGAGAGAGAGAGAGAGATACAAAGACAAAACGAGAGATACAAAGAGAGAGAGAGAGAGATAGGCAGAGCGAAAGAGAATGAGAGAGAGAGGGAAAGAGAGAGGGAGGATGGCAGACAGAAGGAGCGTGAGAGAGGGACCTGACATTAAGGGACGGTTGTCCACCAGGTGAACAAGATGGCACAGTATGACAGTTGAGGAATCCCCCTCACTATCTCATCTGCCAGGTCTCTGTAGAACTGGTGAACGGCCTTGGCGGCCTCCAGCTGGCCCTTGCGCTGGGCCAGGGGGGGCAGGAGCTGCTGGAACTCCCGCTGGACGGCCTGCTGCTCCGCCTCCACGTCGGGCTGGTCCTCCCTCTGGCCTGCGTGCTTCTGGACGGCCTCTTGCAGCTCCTGCAGCTCCCGCGCCCGCTCACACACCTGGTTCTCCGTCATCTGGAGGCAAAGGTCAGGGGGTCAGGGGTGGGGTGGGCGAGGCAGATCAGGTTCAAACCGGATCCATTTGGTTTGTTTGGACGGTGGAGCCGCAGCGGCGTGCCTGTTACATTATGGTGCACACACACTAACCTGGTGCTTCTTCAGCAGGATGTTGGCGCTGGTCAGGTCTTTGACGTCGTCGTCGCCGCGTAGCTGCTGCTGCTGCTCCGCCAGCCACTTCTTCATGTCAGCCAGGCTCTGGTCGACCAGCTCCGAGCGGTTGGCGTCGAACAGCAGACGGGCCTTCTCCTGGGTGGTGGACTCCAGCTTGTCCCACAGCTGGTGCAGGGTCTCCAGACGCTGCCTCACGATGGGCTCAGACTCGGGCTTGGACTCCATCAGCTCCTGGCCCTCCTGGTCAGGGGGAGGGAGACGGTCGCAGGGATGAAGACACAGGGACTGAAGTGGGACTGGGACAGCACTCACTCTGTGGAGACGTGTATGTAACTCATCCACATGTGCCTTGGCTATCGGGGTCTGACAGGGCCCAAGTGCCAGCCCTAGAATGGTGGGATGACCTGGTCTGAAGGTCAACACACACTGCTTGCTGTGGGATTGGTTTGGCAAAGTGGTAGAGCATTTGACTGCAGATCAGAAGATCCCAGGTTCAATTCCCCACAATTGGATGAAAGCACATTACCTGGTCTATGTTGTTGAGCCAGTCCTTGTTGGAGGCCAGCTCAGCCATGAAGGCCTGGTGCTTCTGCCACTTGCTGTGGAGGTTCCTGGCTTCATCGTACGACGTGTCCTGAGCGGTCAGCATCTTCTCGTTGATCCACAGAGTCAACTGGAACACAGAGAATAGAAGAAAGAGAAGACCGTCAAAACTCGGGAATAAAACTAACGAGAGGAACTCTGCACAGAAAGTGCTGGTGGGGAACGACTTACATCCTGAGTGTTCTGCAAGAAGTGCTGGAGATCTCGGTTGTCTCTGAGTTTCTCTGAGACCTCCTGGGCTCTCCCTCGGTTAGTGTTGGCCCTGCAGGTCGGACACACACACACACAGAAACATCAACACATTAAACCTCCCACCGATAGCATCACTGAAAAGAGGCCTTGGCGTGAGGTTTCCCTTCCCAGATAAACACAGCACAGGATCTGATATGCCCAGCTCCACATGCCAGAGAGCTTACAAAGTTACCAGACACGTGCAGCTCCCCTGAGCACTACTCCACCACTCTGAGCACTTCCGCCCAGCAATCAATACCCATCATCAGGGAAGGCGCCCGCCGTTGTGTGGAGAGGGCTCCGAGGGCTGGGTTGAAAACTCTACACCCCCCCTCCCACCCCCCCTGACTGTCCAGAGTCTACACGAATGGTAGACTGCTGAACAAGCTAACCTTGAAAAGATGGTCCTGTGATTGACTCCCACGAGTACAGCCCAGGACATTTAGGTCAATGGAACAGGTCGAGAAATTCCATGGACAGTACAGAAATCGAGATGACGTTCTTTCACAGCATATTGGACATATTTTATGTTTCATGCTACTGGATATTTTTTATGTCCAGGTGTTGTACGCAAAACATACAGGAATTGAGGAAACGTTTTTCTAAATGAGAATTTGACAGGACTCACCTGTCTTTGATGGAGTCCATTTTGTCCTTGACCCTCCCTGAGTACAGGTTCTCGCTGTCCAACAGCCTCTGTCCCCCCTCCAGGGTGCTGGCGATCTTCTCCTCATTGGCATCCATGGTGATGACAAAGTCCTCATGCTTCTTCAGGGCCTGCTCTGCTCCGTCCAGAGTGTCCGGCTTGTCGATGTGGGCCAAAGTGTACTCCTGATACACACAAACACACACGCACACACATTCAACATACAGCACATTACATAAACAATGAGTTGATTTCCTGTATAGTACCCGAAATCCTGTATAGGTGACTGAAATCACCTAACAAAACAAAGTTCAGCTTGAATGAGTTTACCTGGTTGTTGAGGATGGTATCTGTGGCCTTGGCATCCCTCATGAACTGCTGGAAGCCCAGGCCCTGGTCCAGGAAGTTCTTGCGGCTGTCCCACATCTTGTGGAGCTCCTCCCAGCCCCGGTCCAAGCCTTTCAGCCTCTGGGCTAGCTGCTGGTACTGGGGGTCATCCTCCTGGCCCTGGGTCACCTGGCGACCGGTGTCCCTCACCTTGTGGTAGTCCTCCTCGTGGTTGTTCATGTCCTCGCGCGCGGCGTTGTGGAGGCTGAGCAGCTGCTCCGCCTCAGGGAGCGTGGTGGGCACGTCCTCGGACGCCACGGCCTTCTGGGTCTTGAAGAGCCAGGACTGGAAGTCGTCCATGTCCTGGAGGAAGGTCTGCAGCTTGCTCACCTCCCCCAGTGACTCCTCGCGGTCCCTCATCGTCCTCCGCAGCTCGTCCCAGGCTTCCTCCAGCGCCGCGCGCCTCGCCATGATGTCGGCGGCGTTGTCGGGGTGGTCGCGGGCCAGCTGCTCCGCCTCGCGTCTCAGGAAGGTCAGCTTGGTGTCGATGGCGGCCAGGTCCCTCTCCATGCCGAACAGCTTCCTCTGGATGGTCATGACGGCCGCCAGGTCGTTCCCCAGTTCCTGCGTCGACTCGATGACCCGCGTCTTGTCCTTGATCCAGGCCTCCGTCTCGTCACAGTCCAGGCCGTAGTTGCGGAGGCTGACGGCTGAGTCGACTCTTCTCTTCTTGTCCTCCACCATGGCCTTGAAGGCCTCCCACCTGGGCAACGAACAAAGGAGGCCTCAGTATCTACGCCTTTCGAGGTAATCAGTCATGGTTCATATTAACATTCTTTTAGCGCTGTCAGAGTTAGAATCTCTGTGGGGAGAACTAGACTCACCTCTTGTTCAGGCGCATCTGACATTCCTTTACCTCCTTGGTGCGGGGGTGTCTGGTGTCCTCAAGCTGTTTGACAGCTTTGTTGACATTGTCAACCCGCGACTGAACATTCGCCATATCTTGAGCAAGAATACTCAACCTGAGAGGGACCAAAAACGCTCATATGCATTCAAACCCATTTAAAAGAACGTACATACCTGCATAAATACACACGTACAAACACACCTACATATACTCACATACATCCATACATACATACATCATAAACCAACTGCAACAGTTATGTTTACCTGTTCTGAACCACCTCCAAATCCTCCAGCTTCTTCGGCACATCCAAGCCCACCAGCCAGGTCTCCTTCTGGCCCATCCACAGCTCGCAGGCGTCCGTCTCACTGAAGATGGTGTAGAGGGCCATGGTATCATTCAGCTTCTTCTTCCTCAGGTCGCACAGGGACATCAGCTCCATGTAGAGGTCCCTGATGTCCTTCAGACGTCTCTGGATGTCCGGCGTGTTGCGCAGCTCCTCGGGCAGCGCCGCCGCCTGCTTGGAGAGGCTGTCGATGGTGGCGGCATTCTTGGCGGCCTCGTCGCTCAAGTTGCGGTGCCTCTTGAGCAGCCTCTGGGTGGTGTACTCGTCGTGGCCCACATCCTCACTGCTCGTCTGCCTCTTGGCCTCCAGCAGCCAGGCCTTGAGGTCGTCGGCGTCCCCCTGGAACTGGAAGAACCTCTGGGTGTCCTGGAGGTTCTGCCTCCGGAAGGCGGCCAGCTCTTCCAGCTGCTGCCACTGCCTCTGCACGTCCTCCATGCGCTCGTGGACCTTGGGGGTGCCGAAGTGCTTGGCCTGGATCATCTTGTCTCCCTCGTCCAGCACCTGCTGCAGGTTGGCCCTCCTGGCCCCCAGCTCGTCCTCGAAGGCACTGTGCTTGCTCTGCAGCACCAGGACGCTGGTCAGGTCCTTGCCATAGTCCAGGGAGGAAAAGATGTTCTCCTTCTCCTTTATCCAGCTCTCCACCTCCGCCATCTCCCACAGGAAGTTCCAGAAGCGCCGGGATTGCTCCAGGCGGGCCTTGCGCTGTGCAGCCAGGGCACACAGCTCCTGGTAACACAGATCCAGGTGCTGCACGCGGTCCCGGATCACCTGAGGGTCGCACGGCTTGTAGCCTGGGAGAAGGAGAGAAGCGCAAAACGTCAAAATGGGAGCTACATGGATGGAATAGATTGTTTAGATTTGTGTTTTTTGGGGTTGTTTAACGGCGAGACGGACAGGGAAGGTTCTAGACTGGGGGAGCCAAGCTGAGGCCAGTTGTACTGTTACTATTAGATGGGCCAGTTACATCAAACATAATTGTTGGCATATTGTTTTTATTCACTGCAATGCAGGCATTAGGGTCCAAGCTTGTTGTCACAGGGGCACTGGCCCCTTCTGCCCCCCCACCCACGAACTGCCCTTGGAGACGGATCACTCTGGCGCTCATGCAGATCGGTTGAGCTTACTGTCTCCATTAGCGAACTTGAGGGCGGCCGCGTTGGCGTTCTGCACCCTCTCAGCCTGCACGGCGATGTCAGCTTCCACCAGAGCGTGCTTCTGGAGCAGGTCCTCCACCTCCAACAGGTGCTTCCCAAAGTCCGGAGACAACAGACGAGCCTGTACCATGGGGAGAGGTTAAAGGAATCTGAACCTAGAAGAGTTTGTTGTCAAATGTTTCTCCTTGGAATTATAAACAAGACAGTGTTTGGCTGTCCGACTTAGATTTACGGTTGAAGGTAAAATAGGTTAAGGCTGTGTGGATCTAGGACACTGAATAAGAGGGGGGCTAGCTTTCAGGTTGTACTTGTGGGTATGTATTCAGATGTGTCAAAACATTGAATTTCCTACATGACAGGCCACATTCACCAGACAGGTACCTTCATGTCGTCCATCCAGGTGATGATGTACAACATCTCCTGGAAGATCCTCTGTAGGGTCAGGTTTTTGTCCAGGCGCCCCCTACGGGCCTTCAGCAGCTCCTGCAGGTAATCCCACAGGCGCAGGATGTTGTCCTTGCGTACGTCGATGCGCTTGGCGTCGTGGTAGCGCTCAGACTCCAGCTCCTTGGAGATGGCGACCATGGCCTGCACACGTTCCGCGTAGGCAGCGATGTCCGTCTCGATGGCGTCATGCTTCTTCTTGGCCGCCTCCACCGCCGGCAGGTCGTAGCCAAAGTTGTCCTGAGAGGATGGGAGGAGGAGATTGTCAGGACTGAGCGATGTCGTTGCTTCACTGTTTGGTCTTGTACAGACTGTTCCTTGGCTGTAAGCACTAAAATATTGTTAGAACTATGCACTTTTTGCCCTGATTCTCTGCACTATTTGAGTACCGCTTTGGATGAAAACATCTGCTAAATGGATCAAATGTGAATTTTATTTCAAGGACTGTGTGAGAAAACTTATTTATGGTGAAAATGCTACACGGAGGTCCATACATCTGTGATGTATGGACCTGATGATGTCAATGATTTATGGGTCGACATAAGGTACTCTGTGACATGTATTATACACAAACACTTTTGTTTCTTAGAGGCTAATTGAAAGAAGGGTTTTTTTCATGAGGTAACTGAAAAGTGAGAGTTAGAACAAGCTGGTTTCCCAGTAAGGCTGGTGTGCTGTGCCACCTGTACCTGTGCCACCAGTCTCTGGTTCTCCAGCAGCCAGGTCTCTCTCATGGCGGCCTTCCTGTCGAAGCGGCGGGCCATCTGCTCCAGCTTCTCCTGCCTGATGAGCTCCTCTCTCAGGACGCGCTCTCTCTCGTGCTCCGCCTGCTCCAGGCGCTCCCAGGCCTAACACACCACACCGTCACAGGGCTGTTCATGGGGGTGTGGCTGTGCATGGCTGTGCGTGGCTGTGTGTGGCTGTGCGTGGCTGGGCGTGGCTGGGTGTGGGTGGGTGAGTGTGTGGGGGGTGTATAGGCGTGTTAGTCTGTATGTGTGTGCTTATATTTACATTTGTGTATAATGTGTGTGTATTGGTGTATGGCATATATGTGTGTGTCTGTGTGTGTTTGTATGTGTGTGTACAGGTGTATAGTATATATATGGGCAAGTGTATGAGTGTTTGTGTATGTGTGTGTGTTTGTGTGTATGTGTGAGTATGTATTGCGCTTGGAGAGGGGGGCTCTCACCCTGTTGATGTCTGAGACCAGAGCGCCCTCCTTGGGGGTGTACACCCTCTGGTTGTTGGCCCTCATGCGGCTCTGGATGGTGAAGAGCAGAACCTCCAGGGTACCTTTCTCCTGGAACCTGGACACCAACACAAAACAACCGGTCAACCACTATCAAAAGGACCTGGTATGGATAAGATGAACTGTGCATATTGAGAGTAGACTGTGGATGTGTTGATGGTAGGATAGTATGTTTTTTTTCTCTCACTTTGGTGGTTTTTCAACGGTGCGGTAGGAGTTGAAAGCCTGCAGCTGCTGTTGAACCCCACTCAGAGAGTTGGCCAGCTTACGGTTGTTCAGAACTATGATGGTCTGCTCAATCCAGGTCAGCAGCTCAGATGATAGGCTCTCGTACTTGTCAATCATTTTCTCGGTTTCAATGGCGTGGTCTAGCACCTGTGACACAGGAAAGGGGTGCGGTGGAATAGAAATACCATCGCACAAGACACACGTACAAACATACACGTAGAGACACAGAAACACACACAAAGACACACACATACACCCAGACACGCTCAAACACACTTGGTGCCCTCACAATCTCACCTTGCCGACTCTCTTTCCCTCCACGGCCAGTGCTTTCATCTTGGAGAAGTAGTGGTAGAACGCCACGACGTATGTGATGATGGACTTCTCATCGGGGTTCTCCGTGAACACATCTGCAAAGGGAGCGCCGGTCAGAGAGGAACTTTCTGATGTACCACACTCACAGGTCCCTGAGGGTCTCTGCCCCAACAGGCTTCCAGCTCACGCACAGCAAGTCCTGGCCAGGGACAACACTTGCCTTCTGGGTCTAACAGTTTGGCCACGCCAAGCTTCTGCTCCGCTACGTTGAAGGCATTCTGCAGGTTGTGGGTGGGGTTGGACCTTTTCAATCTGTTATAGTCTACCAGATCTGGCCTAAAAGAGAGAGAGAGAGGGAGAGGGATGAAGAAAGAGACCGAAGTGAAGGACCGAGAGAGAGAGAGAGAGAGAGAGAGAGAGAGAGAGAGAGAGAGAGAGAGAGAGAGAGAGAGAGAGAGAGAGTTTGTGTGAGATAAACGAGAACCAGAGAAAGTGTGAGTATTTACATTCAAAACTAAGAGCCTACAGAACAGAACAGTGTTGGCGGTTGGCGTCTCCTCACCGGTGTTTGTGTATGAGAGCGTTGAAAGCCATGCCGTCCTTCCAGCAGTTGGTGAAGTTAGTGATGTTTACATTGGGATAGCTGCGAAAGAAAACAGAGACAGTGAGCGACCGCGCTCACAAAATATTCCATCTCCTCTTCCAAATCGATTCTGCTCAACAAACATCGGTCTAAGTCGATGAACCCAAACCACAAACTTTCCCCCCGCAGAAAACAGATCTGGGTTGACACTGCAACTATACTTTAGGGTCA
Organism: Thaleichthys pacificus; assembly: GCA_023658055.1. NCBI lineage: Eukaryota > Metazoa > Chordata > Actinopteri > Osmeriformes > Osmeridae > Thaleichthys > Thaleichthys pacificus. The sequence continues at coordinate 16,470,994 of CM042866.1, read as the reverse complement.
CTTGAATTCTCTCATCAAGTCTGATGAAACCCACAGATTGGTCCCCTTAAGAGCTAAGTGTGACACAAATCCAATGCCCTTTAACTATTGACAAGAAGTAACTAAGTAATCGATCTTTGTAATCAACCCGGGTGTTCTCTGATTATAACCGTTGGTCATGGTGACCCTGGTCATCTGGCGGTCTCACCCGGCGGTCTTCATCTGGCACCAGAGCAGCAGGGCGTCCTTCGCCGAGCGAGTCTCCTTCTGGTCTGCCTGACCTGTCTCCACTACGATGTCTTGAATCTGTCAACAACACAGAGGTTAGACTCTGAGGTTAGACTCTGAGGTTAGACTCTGAGGTTAGACTCTGAGGTTATACTCTGAGGTTAGACTCTGAGGTATCTGCTGTTAGAGACTGTCAACAACATTGAAGTGTAGCTACACTGTAGGCACATAATGTACATTGTAGTTAGATACTGTACTGTAGATAGACTACAGGAACATACTGTACCATAGTTAGACTGTAGTTAGTTATTATACTGTAGTTAGACTGTAGTTAGAAACTGTACTATAGTGAGCCTGTAGTTAGTTATTGTTCTCCAGTTAGACTGTAGTTAGTTGTTATACTACAGTTAGACTGCAGTTAGATACTGTACTATAGTAACACTGTAGTTAGTTATTGTTCTATATGACCACTGACTGGAAGCTAGACTGCCCTGTACATTTGAGGACAAAACCTTCATTGTTTGGATGCCACTATTTCCTTTATCAAATATACACATTTAGTGAATGTTCTGTTTGAAGAGTGTTCACATGCACATCCCTTATTCAGTTAGGATTCACAACATGATTTGGGAGCATGAAACAAGATTTTGTAGAACTAACCCTAGATGAGCCATTTTCCTGGCATTAGTTCTGCTAATTGGGACCTTGGTCAGACTGATATTGAGGATGTGAATTTCCCACACAGTGGCTCAGTAATTGGAGCAGTGATTTTCACTGAGAGACAGGCCCTGAGAGGGGCTAAATTTAGCCCAGCTTTGGTTCTCCTTGGTTTGTTCTGAGCGGTGGGATGCAGACAGGGGCCAAGTCAACTCCTGCCTTTTTTCTCTTCGTTTTGAAAGATTGAATTATGCAGCAGGCCATATTGTTTGAACAGCGAACGCTAAAAATAACTAAAGCTGTCATATTAAAAATAAATACAATTTTTCTAGCCCAACAAAAAGAGATAAAATAATCAAATTGACACTTTTGGGATGTAGCTGGAACCGTTGATAATGACGACAGGTGCCAGAAGAAGTGAAGACTGAGATTCTTTCTAGATGTTTCCGTGGCTGTGGGCTTGCTCACCTGGAACCGGAGGATAATGGTCCAGATGAGACCCAGGATGAGTCGGTGGTTGCCGTCAACAATGTCATGGGAGCCCATGTTCTCCAGGTGGACCCGCTGTTCTTTGAGGAACTGGAGGGCCTTGTCTACATTTTCCAGACAGTGGATCCTCATTCGACCCTTAGTAGGCTTGGGCTGAGGGAAGGGATGGAGGGAGGGATTTGATAGGTGGAGAGATGAAGTCATGGAAAGATATAGGGTTGAAGGGATAGAGAGAAGAAGGGGGAGATATGAAGAGAGAAAGAGAGGGATGGAAGGAGCCATAGGGATGGATAGAGGGATGAAGGGAGGGAGATATGAAGAGAGAAAGAGGGGTGAAGGGATGAACAGAGGGGACAGAGTTGACACTTATGACGTGTCTACATCATTCGATAGTATGAGAAGGATCATCTTGTTGGTTTGGAGTATTCCCCCCCCACCCCCCCACACACACACACACACGTACCAGACGCTCCCCTGACAGGACCTCCAGCAGTTTGATGAGCATGCGTCCATCCCTCAGGTCCAAGTACAGGTCGGAGATGCGACAGCTGACCCTGGATAGAATTGAGTTCACCCACTTAGTGAAGGTCTTCTTCTGGACTGCCTCACGCTCATCTAGAGGAGGAACACAAACACACGTACACAGACACACACACACATACACAACCACACAGTGGATATCATCAATCTCGCGGACAGTATCTATTTTCCTTTCACCCATCCCTCTTAGTCCTTTAGAAAGTATCTATGCTGGTAAAGGTTTTGCAGCAGAATAACAACTTGACATTACCTATGCTGAGTGTAAGTGACTTTGAGTGTATGTGTGTGTGGGTGTGTGGGTGTGTGGGTGTGGGTAGGTGTCTGTGTGGGTGTGTGGGTGGGTGTCTGTGTGGGTGTGGGTGTTTTCATAATGAGGAGTATGAAACATTTGATAAAAAATAAAATAAGAAATCTGATCTCAGAGAGAAAAGACAACAACACATCTCCCTCCAAACACCTTTACACATCTCATCACATATCCACACATCTCCAAACATCGCAAAAAATATCCTCACACTTCCTCACATATCCACACGTCACACCACACATCTCGTCACATCTCATCACATCTCACACTTCAGCACATCTCCTCACATCTCCAAACACCTCCACACATCTTATCACATTTCCACACCTCCAAACATCTCTAAACATGTCCTCACACTTCCTCACATCTCCACACATGTCACACCACACATCTCCTCACACTTCCTCACATCTCCACACGTCACACCACACATCTCCTCACACTTCCTCACATCGCCACATGTCTCTCCACACATGTAACACTTCCATACATCTCCTCACACTTCCACACATCTCCACACATCTCCTGACATCTCTAAACACCTCCACACATCTTATCACATCTCCACACATATCCAGACATCTCTAGACATCTCCTCACATCTCCACACGTCACACCACACATCTCCTTACATCTCCACACATCTCCTCACACCTCCACAATTGTTTTTACATCTCCACACATCTCACATCTTGAAAAACCTCCTTACATCTCCAAACATCTTCTCATCTCCAAACACCTCCACACATCTTCTCATATCCAAACACCTCCACACATCCTAACATCTCCAAACATCTCCAAAAATATTCTCACATCTCCAAACATCTCCAAACATCTTCTTATCTCCAAACACCTAAACACATCCTCACATCTCTAAACATCTCTTCCCTCTCCAAGGATCTACAAACACCACCTCACATCTCCAAACATCTCATGTCTCCAAACCTTTCCACACATCCACTTACAACAACAAATGTCCTGCTACTCAGCAACAAGCTAAGTGGATTTGACTCCTCCATATGCTGTTAGAGGGACTCAATGTACAGCAGACTTGCAGTTATGTGGGTACTGTATTTTTTGTGTGCACTTTGCAATTTGTGTGTGTATGTGTGTGTGTGTTCCCCTTCAGTGGCTGTACCATGGTAATCCTTGATCCCAAATACAAAAGTGCAAAAGACTGCATCCTTAATGACTTGTTTTATAAATGATTTAGAGCTGGATGCTGTAGAGAACAGCCAAGGAGAGCGAGAAACATGGGAAAGAGAGAGAGAGATACTGAAAATGGGGAGAGAGAAAGAGTGGGGGGAGAGAGATAGAAAGCAAGACACTCAAGGAGATCCAGGGGTAAACCAGAGATGGATGCAGAGAGAAGGAGGTCAGGCAGGAGAAGATGAGATGGATCAAATGAAGAGAAATCGAAAGAGACAGCAAGAAAGAAAGACACCGAAATGCAAGCTTTTAAGAGGCTAGTCTGTGGAGACAAAGGCTTCCTGGCTCAGTAGAAGTGACGTATCACTTCCAGTACCTCTACTGACAACCATGTGAAACATACGAAGCATGTCCTGAGTCATCTACACAGCATAACCAGCCACATACCGTACTGTACACTTATACATGGTAAAGGAATCTAACGTGATTAAATAACCATGTCTTCTCTTTCTTCAGTCATTCAGGGAGGAATCACAGGAGCACGCATGACACCAACCCTGCCCTCCTACCCCCGACCAACCCCCAGCCCTCATCAAATAATGATGCCATTAAAGCCACGCACATACAGTTTACAGTATGTGACCGAACTTTCGGTGGCGTGTTGGAGTGTGACCGACCATCCTTGCTCCTCCATTACCTACGGGTATTCTTTCTAGACACCACACCACAACCGCTTCCATCTTCTGCACGTTCTGCCATAGGGACCATAGGATAGGCAGAGTGCTGCTGTCAGGGGACCACTAGATGGTGGAGGGGGTGGGGGAGTGGGAGCATGGGAGCTCTGTCTCCAGTCCCCTCCAGGGTCCATCTGCCCAGCTACCCTTACCAAGCCCTGAGGGGACGGGTAGACCAGAGAAGCCCCAGTTATCCTCACCAGCCCCGGAGGAGGCAGTTAGACCAGAGAAATCCCAGCTCTCCTCACCAGCCCCCGAGGGGGGCAGTTAGTCCAGGACTGTCCTTCACATGGCCCAGTAATGGCCCAGAGAGAGCTCATCTGTGTTTAACTGTAGCTCTCAGAGACAGGATCTGCAGCAGAGCGCTGATGCATTTTGGGATGTTTTGAAAAGTGTTTGAGTGGGCGTGAAGCATCACACATCCTACTAGCAGCTCAGTACTCCAAATATCTCTCTCAAATATGTCTCTCACTCTTCCAACTGTTACTGAACATGTTGTAGAACATGGCTGTCTTCTCACGCAGGCACTAACTGTGAAGCCAGAGTCAGGGAAGGATGTAAATACATGAATATGAGACTTTGTTATCTAATTATTATCTACTATTATCGAAATATTGACTCTAACCACCAAAATACTGTTGGAACTCTGCACTTCTGTTCCTTCATACTTTCACTGAGCGCTATTTGTATGTCGCTTTGAATAAAACCATTCATTTAGCATCTGATAAATGAATACAATTTAAATGTAATGACTACTCTAGTGAATATTCATGTGTGTTAAATGTGTATCTGACCCTGATGTGTTCTGCTGGTCTTGGTCTCTCTCCCTTCATCTCTCTCTTTTCTCTCTCCCTTCATCTCTCTCTCTCACAGCTCTTCACCAGTACGAGTCTCGCTAAACACTCCTCTGTTTCACATGCTTCCACTTGCTGATCTCTCCTTCCCTGCTCGTTGACTCCAGCGACAGCCCCATGAGTAATTCATGCTGATGGATTTTCCCTGTACACAGCCAGCCCCTTTTCCCACAGTCAGCCCTTGCTGTGCGAGGGCTGCCCACCCCAGCTCAAGCCTGCCTGAGTCAGGACTGGCAGGGCTACCTGCGGGCATTCTGGGCCCAGGGATAAACACCAGACCCCACAGGCTGATGGCAGAACTCTAGAACTGATGATTTGGGGGAAGAACTCCACATTTGACTTGCCAAGGCAGAACTAGTTGAGGGAGGAGCTTCAGATTTGATAAGCTTCAGAATTGATAAGCTGGGCTCTGGATCTAACAGGCAACAACTCTAGACATGACTGGTCGATAGAAGAAGTCTAGTCCTGACTGTCTTAGGCAGAACTTAACATAATTGGCCAATAGCAGAACTCCAGACCTTTACTAGTCAAGGGCCTAGACCTGACGAGTCGAGTATCAGACTTGAGGGCAGGTGTCAACAACTCTAGACCTGACAGGTTGATAACCGAGCACCAGACCTAACTAGCTGAGAATAGAGTTTTCAGAGCAACTAAACAGGCTGGCTGTGAGCAGAACTCCAGACCTTGCTGGTCGATAGCAGAACCATAGACCTGATTGGCCGAGGGCAGAACTGACATGCATCAGGATAGTGTTGTGTAGACTACCAGCCTTGTTGGAGCGCAGGGCAGCAGAGAGGTTAACAGAGGCATGTGGACAGTAGCTGTGTTAGAGTGTACACTGACAGAGACAATAACAGTCTGACAGCATGGTGTCCAAGTGACTTACGCTGGGCACAAACCAGGCAGGAGGAGAAGAAACAGCCATAGCAACGAGCTGGACGGAATGACAAATACGTAAGCAGGCGAGGTAAGAGAGAGGATAAACACCCAGAGTAACAAAGAGGAATACTACAAGCCAATACATACAAGCCAATACATACAAGCCAATACAATTTTAAAACATTGTCATTTTTGGGGAACCTGTCTGTTCATTTCAAATAGAGGCAGGTTCCCCAAAAATGACAATGTTTTTAAATTAACCAGGTTATGTAACTTGTCTTAACTTGTGTTCTTTTTTCTGTAACTATGTGTTTTTATGTTGCTGCCTGTCTTGGCCAGGTCTCCCTTGAAATTAAGTTAAATAAAGGTTAAATAAACATTTTAAAATACAGCAACAGATTGATATCTCCGTCATCAGAAGAATAAGTGTTCCCCAATAATCATTTAAGGGTCCATTGAGCTCTGGACACATTCCCAAATCAATAAGAGCAATGGTAATGTTTGTGTGTGTGTTTTCTCTCTCGCTCTTTCCCCCTCTCTCCACTCCATCCTCCCCATCCCCACACCCCTCCTTTCCTCCCCCCCTCGCTAATGCATCCTGTCATCCGGGAGTTGAAAAGTACAACACAACACAAATCCACTGTGGCAGAGAGGATCTTTCATTAAATACAGGATGACAGAAAACTAAACGGAGAAAAAAAGTGATTGAGATGGAGAGTGGGGAAAGACAGAGGGAGTGAGAGAGAGAGAGAGAGAGAGAGAGGGGGAGAGGGAGAGGGAGAGAGAGGGAGAGAGAGAGGGAGAGAGAGAGGGACATAGAGAGGGAGAGAGGAGAGAGAGAGAGAGAGAGAGAGAGAGAGAGAGAGAGAGAGAGAGAGAGAGAGAGAGAGAGAGAGAGAGACAAAGACCCCAGAGACCCACATAGAGATACCGGCGGGCGTTATAAGGAGAGAGGAGAGAGTTGGAGAAATTAGAAGAGTTTCCACACAGCTGATTGTGTTGAACCTTGACTTGTTAAAGAGTCTTTATGAGTCAGAAGACAACAAACAGACACATTTCCACCCTGCTGGTATTCTGTCAGGGAGAGAGCAGGCTGTTGGGTACTCCATGGAACACAATGACCACAGGTGTCAACCTCTCATTAATCGCCCCGGAAAAAAAAGAAGAATGGAAAAGAGCTCTCGACACTGTCCTGGACCATGTAAATGGAACAGGGAAAGCAGCACGCAGCCTTTTTAGGACTTTGCTCCATGAAAAATTCAGAACGAACTCAACGAACAATTGGGGCATGGCCACCGCTTCCTGAAAATAAATAAATAACCAGCAATGCATTTAAACCAGGGCCACTAGTGTGAAAGCACATCCTGCTCTAACAACCAACCAGCCTCAGCCCACACGCTTGCATCACAACACCCCCGCCAACCCCAACTCCCCACCTCAACAACCCCACTGCCACCACCCAAACTGACAGGGAAAGGGAAGGGTCATGCACCCCCATCCTCCTCTCCACCCTCACCTATAACCCCACCTCTCCTCCACCCTCACCTATAACCCCACCTCTCCTCCTCTCCACCCTCACCTCCAACCCCGCCCCCATCCTCCTCTCCACCCTCACCTCCACCTCCACCAGGGCAGGAAGGTACCTTGCAGCTGCCTGAAGCGTCCGTCCAGGATGGTGTTGAAGCAGATGTTGGAGGTGCTGAAACTAAGCCAGCGTGCCTTCTTCATGCTCCTGGAAGAGGAGGAGGAGGTCGAGGAGGAAAGAGGGGGGAGGCGCGGAGGAGAGGGCTGGTGCCGTCCCTGGGTGCAGGAGGAAGACGAGGACGAGGGGAGAGGACAGATCCCAGCGGGCGGTCCCGGCGGAGGGATGACCAAGAGGGTCCCGTTCCTCTCTGGTTGGTGCTTTGGCTCCAGCCTGCCTCGACCCTCGGCGCGGCCCGTCTTCCTGGCATCGGTGCGCTGGGCCCGGTGGACCGGAGGGGTGCTCTTACTGCGGCTGATACCGGTGCCACTGCTCAGACTGGCCCGCGGAGAGGCCTCCTTCCCTGGGGCCGGAGGCCGTACGCCGGGCTCCCGGCCCGAGCCGCTGGTCCTGGTGGGGGCGCTGTCCCGGCTGCTCTTTAGGCTGATGTTGACCTCTCGGAGCCGGGGCTGGCTGAGGGGAGCAGGGACGGCTCGCAGCAGACACGGGCTGCTCATCCTGCTTCTCTTCGGCTGAGGAGCCCCCCGGAGCTGGGAGCTGACGCTCCACGTCCCCTCCTTCCTCCGCTTCTCTCTCCCTCGCTCCTTCTCGCTCGCTCCCGCGTTCTCGCTCGAGCTGTCGTTCCTCTCCCCCCGTTCCCTTTCCCCTCACCGTCTGGCGCGGTCTCCCGCTCCCTCCCTCCCTTTCTCGCTCCGTCTGTCTTTCTCTCCCTCCGTCGGTACGATCCCCCGGTCTCTTTGCGTCGAAGCTGCGCTGCGTCTCCCAGTCTGCCTCAGCTCAGCTCAGGTCAGAGTGGTTTTCCAGCGTCCCAGCCATGCATACAGTATGTCCCTGGCTGCACACGTGTGCTCCTGACGGGTATGTCATCCTTCCCCCCTCCCTCCCTCCTTCCCTCCCTCCCTCCCTCCCTCGTCAAAACAACCCCACGCAGCCGTGACATCACTGGAGGGGAGGCAGAGCGGTGTGGGGAATGGGGGAGAGGGGGGGTGCAGAAACGACTCACACAGGACTGGCTGACCTAGAAGAGTGTTCCGGAGATGAAAACGCGTGTGTCTTATCTAAATTTAAATCACATGAGCGGTGCATTTGTGTGGGAGTGTGTATGTGTTCTCATGAGCGCTGCTGTGCGTTGTGTAGCTGGCATCTATGGGCTTTCAAACAATGCTCAGATGAATACCTGTTTCTGTGATGACAAGCTGTAAATCAATAGCTACGCATTAGACCCATTTCTTCGTCTTGCTCTGACACACATACTATCTTACTTACACATACACCCTTTCGATTTTTCTCTTTCTTCCTCCTCTCTCTCTCTCTCTCTCTCTCTCTCTCTCTCTCTCTCTCTCTCTCTCTCTCTCTCTCTATCTCTCTCTCTCTCTCTCCCTCTCCCTCTCTCCCTCTACCACCTTTCTTCCTCCTCTCTCTATTCTTCTCTTTCCCTCTTTTTTCTCTCCTCTTTCTCTCGCTCTCTCTATACCTTTCTTCATGACTCTCTCACCCTCCATTCTCTCTCGCTCTTTCTCTTTCACCCCCCCTCTCTCCATCCTTCTCTCTCTCCATCTCTCCTCTCTCTCGCCCTTTATATGTATATCCTACTCTCCATCCCTCTCTCACCCCCTCCACTTCTCTCCATCCCTCCCTCTCTCCATCACCCTGTCTCTCTCTCATCCCTCCTCTTCCTTCCCTCTCTTTCTCTGACAGGAAATGGATTGCTTCGTGAAACACTGGAGCAACAGCAGCACAACACCACGCAGCCAGCTCTCACACAGAACAGCTCACTGCTCTTAAAGAGACAGGGACCTCCGAGACAGAGAGCAGCAGAGAGCTGCTGACTCATGTCTGCTCTGAGGGGAGCAGGGAGCGGGGTGTGGGGCCTAGCAGACAGGTAAAGTCTCCCATTGTCTCAGACCATAGACACACACAGCATACACACTCACATGTATCCTCTCTTGTACACACTCTCTCTCTCTCTCTCTCTCTCTCTCTCTCTCTCTCTCTCTCTACCCTCTCTCTCTCTCTCCCACCTCAGTCCCAGATTACCCAGAGGCATCATTCTGGTCCACATCCTTACTGAGCCCTCGAATGGCTGAGGCTTTCGAGATATGTGACCCCCCCAACCTTTAAACTCTGTTCCCATAATGCATATTTACCCCAGCACCACCCTCCCCCTGGCCCGGCCCAGCCCGGCCGTGTCCCCCCCTCCCTCCCCCCAGGGACAGAAGCCCCACAGGTGGGTCACATATTACGAGTTCAGCCAGTCATCCCGGAGATACAAGCTATGGAGGGTAGACAGGGAGGGCAGCTGTCCAGCTCCATCACACTGGGGCATTCTGGGAATGTGCAAGTGATCCCAGCAGCTAGCGGGGGACCGAGGGGGCGTAGGCATTCGGGTGTGTGTGTGGGGCTCATGCGCCGTGAGACATGCGAGACAGAACAGGCGAGGCCTACATGCTGTTGCTTTGACATAATCAACATATACACTACTCTCTCCTAACCAGCCCACCACTTGAAAACAGGAAGTACTACTCTAACCTGTCATAACTCCAACCCATCACATGTCAACAGGAAGTACCAGTCTCACCTGTCATAGTCCCAGCCCACCACTTGTAAACAGGAAGTACTACTCTAACCTGTCATAACTCCAGCCCATCACATGTAAACAGGAAGTACCAGTCTCACCTGTCATAACCCCAGCCCACCACTTGTAAACAGGAAGTACTACTCTAACCTATCAGAACCCCAGCCCCTCACATGTAAACAGGAAGTACCAGTCTCACCTGTCATAGCCCCAGCCCACCACTTGTAAACAGGAAGTACTACTCTAAACTGTCATAACCCCAGCCCATCACATGTAAACAGGAAGTACTACTCTAACCTGTCATAACCCCAGCCCATCACATGTAAACAGGAAGTACCAGTCTCACCTGCCAGGGCTTTGATGCGCGAGCGCTCGAAGAGGCGGGCGGAGCTGTTGTCGTTGTCCAGTTCCTCATCACAGAGCTCGAAGCGCGTGTTGATGCGGCTGTACTGCTGCGTGATCTCCACGTTGTCAAAGTCCATGGTGGTCGCCACGGCGTCGGCCATCTTGGCGGCAGGGGGCGGGCGGGGCACGGCTGCGTGCTTGGGTGCTCTGGGAGGGACGGGGCGCGAGGGAGAGGGGGCAGGGTCACACACAAGGAAAGGAGAGGGGTCTGGCACACAGAGGAAAACACACGAGTGCGAGTTATTACCACGGGTATTTATATGCAGCTTTATAAAGAACCAGCATGGTTGGGATTCTCTACATTGAGGGAGCAGGCTGATCTGAGCGTGCTACAGATTCATCGTCTCACTGATAAAGAGCTTCAGTCAGTAAGATGAACTAGATGAACTACTAGTAAAGCTATTTGAAATGCGCATGAGTATGTCCATATTGGACAGCAAGAGGAAGTGTTTCTCAGACAGAAGGGCGGGAAAACGTGTTAAAACTCCACTACCTGCACACGCTTTCAAACCATAACGAAATATCATGCAGGGAGATGAGTACAGCTTTGGGGTAGATCATTTGACTGAAGAACAAAAGGTTCTTCAGTCAACACCCCCCCCACCCTGTACGTCTCCTTGGATAGAAGCGTCTCATACTATTAATAACCACAATCAACAATTCACACAGGTCAGGGAAAGCCACTAGCTTACTCGCATTTTTGGAAACATATTGTTACATACATTCTACTTCAGTTTAGAACCTTTTCCATCTATTTTGGCTCCACAAACCGACACCACCAGTCCTCCAATCCCTTGAGTCCATTTTGAGCACGACATGTCCCCCAACTGTCACTGTGTTGTGTAGGGAGCGTGTGTGTGTGTGTGCGGAGAGTGTGTGTGTGCGGAGAGTGTGTGTGTGTTCTCAGGGTTGAATGGCGAGTGAAGGTTAGCCACTAAGATAGCTCTATCTGTGTTGAGCATGCCTGCCTTATCTTCCTGTTCGGGGGGAGGGGAACCCCTCTCATGACGAACAAACCCTCGCCTGCCCTCAAATGATGCAGCTCCCCGCGCTGTTTGTGTATTTTGTCTGGTTATAATAGTATGTTTATACAGTGCTACTCAAGGGCTGGTTGTGAAGGGAATCTGTGAGCCATAATGTTCACACACACACACGACTCAATGTGAGACCACCCTCTTGTGGTGCTCTGCTGAAGTGCAGAAATTAAATTCAGGGCTATTTGGCTAGTTATGTAGAGTAAAGGTAGATATTCATAGCGGGATTGAGGTTTGTGTCCTGGGTGTGTCTGTGTGTGCGTGTGTGTGTGCCGCGTGTGAGTCCGTTATTCAAAGAAGAGGCCCGTGGACAGCATGTACAGTGCAGCTTCCTCAGTACATCGGAATAGACCTCCCTCCTCTTCCTGCTCCTCCTCCTCCTCCTCCTACAACTCCTGTCTGTATCAGTCCCCTGCAGAGGTTCATTATCAGCCCAGGGACCCTCCACCCACCCTGGGGATCCCCTTATCACCTCACACACAACCTGTGGAGACCTCACACACACGGCTCCTACATGCCAGAGCTATAGCTAAACACACTCCGCTCCAGTACGCATCTATGCATACTGTCCTGTGTGTACAGAACTAAACAGTTTGAAATTTAGCTGACACTTTTATCCAAAGTGTCGGATAGGAAGGTCATAGCTGCTGTACGGTGCAACTACATTTCCACTGGGCAGTCTCTGCATGGCTAGGAGGTGCCCAGCTTCACTGGGCAGTCTCTGCATGGCTAGGAGGTGCCCAGCTTCACTGGGCAGTCTCTGCATGGCTAGGAGGTGCCCAGCTTCACTGGGCAGTCTCTGCATGGCTAGGAGGTGCCCAGCTTCACTGGGCAGTCTCTGCATGGCTAGGAGGTGCTCAGCTTCACTGGAACTCTCTTGAGCAGCTGTCTCAACTGGCAGCAGAGACATGTCAGAGAAGCCTGAGGAGGTGCTTAGTCCATCAGAACAGGAAACCACTGATGCACTTATGGATGTCTCAAGGTCATGTGATACACGCGCCCACTTGGAGTTGATTCCAACCCATGACTCTCACAACCAGAACAATGTTACTTCATGAATAGATCCATTAAGAGAACCAGTGTCTGCTGTTCCTTCAAAGTGATCACAGTGAGAGAGAGAGAGAGAGAGAGAGAGAGAGAGAGAGAGAGAGAGAGAGAGAGAGAGAGAGAGAGAGAGAGAGAGAGAGAGAGAGAGAGAGAGAGAGGGAGAGAGAGAGAGAGAGAGAGAGAGAGAGAGATGTGTAAACCTATTCCCATTCCTTCTACTCCAAGCCGTCTATGAGCTCATGGATCTACACTGCCTCTGCTGCTCCACACGCCTCGCCACGAGATACCAGACATCCCACCAGCAGCCACACCACTGAACCCAGCAGGTTGCATGCTTTCACATCAATCACTGAGTCAGATCCATTACTGGGTAAGATATCCCAGGGTACCGTAGTATCTGATCTGGTATCCACTATTACAATGCCTGGCTTGATCTTGACACGGGACACTATGGAGGGGAGAGCAGGTCGATAATAACGTCGTTCTGGAGACTGTTTACAGTCACTCACATGTTCAGACTGCTGGAATAGTTACACTGGGGTGTGCAGGTTTTCCCTTTTAAGGGGAACTCTGAAAACGTGCACATAATTTGACGGCACGCAGCTGGCTTCATTCACTGATATTGAAGGTGCTTTGTTTGGCAAAGGAAGATAGAGAATAAAAGAGAGGGAGAGAGGGAGTGACTGAGAAAGAAATAGAGTGAGACGAGGGAGCGGGAGAGAAAGAAAGAGACAGCAAGAGAGAGTTTGAGTGCCCTGATACAGTTTCCCTATTAGGTTACCTCAAAATTGCCTTCCACTCTACAAGTCTACAAGCAGATGGAGCAATAGAGAGGCCTTGCCACTTTCCATGTCAATAAATGATCTTGTCAATATAATTAGGCTGTTTTAAATTGTATCCAGAGGTAAATCCAAGGACACGAGTAATGTAGACATTGCAAAAACACATTTGTAGTAATAGTGTATAAAAACGTAGGTATAAAGTGGACAATAGGATGTTTTGAAAGAAAACGTAACCGGGAATGGATCAAATAAAAACAAACGTATTATATGAGACGTGATGAAGAAGGTGAAAGCAGCATTTCTAGAGGGCGGGGAACAGTCAGCAGGACCGTTAAGACTCCCTAGGACGCATAACTGTCTGAACATTTGGCTACATTGAGGCCTACAGTGGATGGTCTCAAAGATCACTGCCAACCACCAAAAACACACCAAAAACTATTCATCACCCCAAAAAATTCGATACTGGACGACAAAAGTAGCACAATAAATGTAACAACTAATACATCTGCTGGTGAGGTATTTGGCACAAGTCGTTGTTTTTGTACGGAAGCAACAGGTGGTGACAAAATTAGACATTGGATGCCTTACGCACTGGAATTGTTCTCATTCATAACCCTCACCGGCCGGGGAATGTTACTTTATGGGCAACCATTAGACTTTCAATCTGATCTAACATTATTCATATCAAGTATTTTTTAAGTAACAACCTTTATAAACCCCATGTAGCTGCCCAACAGAACTTTCCACAGGACACTCACCTTATCTGGAGTCAGTTACTGCGACTGAAATTACGGTGTTTGAAAGTCCCTCTGTCAATTATAATCCCATTGAAACGGACAGTAACGGGTCACGGTTGCGGACTCCACGCGGAGGGTATGGTCCTGGAGAGGGGCAAGGGAGAGGGGTAGAGATAGAAAGCCGCCGCACACACCACGGTCATTCCCGACAGCCAGAGTTTGACCCACCCTGCGCGTTAAAAATAAACTGGACGCATCTACATGTACATGATCTCCGCGCGCAAGGGGACGGACATTCCAGTCATGAGCGGGTGACTTTAAATGGCAGACACACTTCAGAGCGCCCCCACCCCGGACACCCGTCTGCCTGCCTCTAATCGTAACACACCGACACCCCCGCCCATCACAGAAATGTCACCTCTACTGACTATACTGCGAGTTTCCCATTGACAGGGTACGTTGACTTCAGCAATGAAATACACTAGGATAGCACTGGTATGTGTTAATTAAAATGTATTGCAGTCAATGCAGGTTATACGACCGTTTAGTGGAATGTTTTTGTTGTCAAGTTGTTTCTAAATGACTTCATGCAGTTGTCAAATGTACTGCGTGTGTATGTTGCACTAGTGAATGTAGTAAAGCATGATATCTTATGAAGGTGCATAGAACTCACACGAAGCTCCAGTATTCTGGTGGTGTATTGGAATAAAGTAATTCTGACAACACAACCTTGAAAAATATGTAGGCTATATTTAAGAAAATAACATATGCAGATAGATTGCATTTCGTTGAAAACACACAGAGGTTATAACCGTAACAAGGCATAAATAATCATAGATTTCAACATGGTAGAAAAGGCACTTAGGCCTATATTTTTTACAAAATATGCAGCCAAACACAATTATTACAAATGGTTGTAATTTAGCTCCTTCCTTGCTTTCCCAGGAGAAACATTATCCTTCAGTTTATTATTTGGTTCCCATGGGAACTGCTAGACAATCAACAACAATCTTGACTTAAATTGTCATTAATATACATTATGTATGGCTTAAGTGCTGGGTCTAACCCAGCATGGATGTATAACTGAGAACTATACTGAAGATAAACTATATGCATAGTCTCCACATTGTACAAAATCATAAAAATAAAATTAAATGAAAATTAAATTACTCATTGCATTATTTGCTTTGTGCAATAAATCAAAATAAACTATTCTAATATTAACGGTTAATTTGTTTTTAAAAACAATTACTATAACTTCAAGCATTGCATTGTCTTCCACTCCACATCCGAAAAGTCCTGATTAAAAAGCACAGTCAACAGGAAACAGAGGAAACAGAAATAAATAACAGACAACGAATAAATACACACTGATGAGAACGCAAATCCTCCTGACTCATCTTATGCAAATGTGGGTGTTAAGATCAATACATGTACCCTACATGTAGCTTAACTACAACGACTTATTTACCCCTATTTTACCACAGAAATAGTTACCATAGAAAACACCTTTAGCCTCTCCGCTGGGTGCGGGGTAGTGTGAGACCCTGATGCTCTGCTGTGTGACATCAACACAGGATACCAGAGTGACCAAACATCACCTTGGTAACCAGAGACCTATCGACACAAAGCTATCAGTACAGACATTAGACTCCTTAGGATGGACAGCGAGTGTGGAAGTGGAGACTTACATATATTTCAACAAAATCAGTGTTTTGAATATAAGGGGGATTGGAATGGGATGCATGCAGGGGTCAGCCTTGTCAGAGGTTGCAGTAACACTAGACAGGGGTGAGGCGGGTCATATCTGGGACTGCCCCTGAGGTGTGAAAGGTCATCACCAGAAAGTAGAAATACATCCATGAGTTTGAATTAAGAGATCCCATTCACTGAGCCATCTGAGATACTAATTAGCACAGATTATATTAGCAGATTGGTGTCTTCAACTGGCTTAGTGCTTGACTGGAACAAACATGGTCGTACATATAGTTTCTGAACTTTTGTACTGAATTTGTACCTTGACACCCATATAATTTATGGGTCTTTGATATAGACCACTCAAACTTTGGCAAGACTAGAATTGTTACAAGCATATGTACAGTTGTACTACTATACACTATTTAACAAATACCTATGATACAGAAATACACAATAATAAAAAAAAAAAAGGAATTTATGAAAAAATAGTAACTCCATATAAAAAACTGCATGATCACAAGATCAACATAACATCAGTGCTCTTTATAGAAATAAAATAAGTCAAGTAAATAAAGTTGGGTGCAAATTGAAAGAGAGACCAGTCCCACACTGGGGTGTTTAGTCTAAGTGCTCAATGCTACGTGTGTGTGTTCACTCCTGGAGCAAGCAGATGGCGTCAAGCTCAGCAATGGCCGATGCTTGTCTCCTGGCAACCGCGTTCAGAACTCTCTGGGGGAGGGAGGGGCTGCCAAGGTCCACCTACAGGAGAGAAAGGGAATGGAGGGAGAGGTTACATGTGGAGGAAGAGAGAGAGAGGCGGATGATGTAGGAAGATAGAGAAGGAAGGTTTAGAGGGTGGAGGGAGAGAAAGATGGAGAGCGAAGTGGAGGTGAAAGAGATGTAGAGAGAGCAGAGAAAGAGGTAGAGAAAATAAAAAGAAGTTATTGGTAAACACAAATAATACATCAGGCACAACACTCAACACCAGCTGTTACACAACCACCCTGTCTCACCTGCAGCAGGAAGATGACACGGACAACCTCTCTGCCGCCACGTGTGATTGGCTGAAGGAGCCAGGCGCTGGGCAACATCTCGGCGCGGACGATGTCCATGCTGGGGCGAGGGAGGGACTCCTCAAACACAGACTGCATGGCCAGCACACACAGGTCGCCCTGGGAGACAGGAGGACCAAGTTAGCAGGTCATGTGAATTACTGTTCCTGGAAACCTAGTGAAACCCTACAGGAGGGTATCTCTCCAGGAGCAGGGTTGGAGTGTAAATCCACAGGCGGGTATCTCTCCAGAAGCAGGGTCGGAGTGTAAACCTATCCCTCCACTAGTAGCTCTTGAGGACTTATTTGGGGGACCTGAGTAAAGGACACACTGAGAGGTGTTCCTGTGGGGGTTAGTTAGGGAGTGTGACAGCACTGACCTGTCTGGCCTCGGTGCTGACACAGCAGAAGTCTCTGGGCTGCTTCAGATGGCAGGAGGACGGGTCCGTCACCAGGTACACTGGAGGGGGACAAACACACACAACATGATGAGAGAGAGGGGAGAGAGACACACACCATGATATGAGAGAGAGAGGGGAGGGACACACACACACACCATGATGAGATAGAGAGGGGAGAGAGACACACACACCATGATGAGAGAGAGAGGGGAGAGAGACACACACACCATGATGAGAGAGAGAGGGGAGAGAGACACACACCATGATGTGAGAGAGGGGAGAGACACACACACCATGATGAGAGAGAGAGGGGAGAGAGACACACAGACAGACTTATCAAGAGAAGTGTAGATTGTATTAACAAGGCAGGTGGACATGTATGTCCCAAGAAGTTGGAACTTGTAACGGTCCAATGGTAGATAGCTCCAGTATGGAAGTCTAGACAAGCCTGTATCAGTAGCTCCACTAGGCAGCTGACTCACCCAGCTGGGTGCTGCCATCTAGTGGTCGTGTCCAGGCTGAGCGGACGGACAGGTGCAGGAGGTGGGTCTTGGAAGGCTCTCTGACCAGGCTCCACAAGCTGGCCAGGGGCCTGTCGAGCTCCGCCGTCCCCAGGAAGCCATGCACGGACGGGCTGGATGAGGGCCTGTGGTAGGCCTGGACCCCTCGCTCACTACCTTGATACCTAGAGAGCAGAAAGAGAGAGTAAGAGGGAAAGAAAGAGACAGGACAGGAGCAATACAGGGAGATAAAGAATGAGGGAGGGAGAGACATACACACACGCACACAGAGAGGAGGGGGGAGGAGAGGGAGAGAGACATAAACAGAGAGAGGGGGGAGGAGAAGGAGAGAGACATAGACAGAGAGAGGGGGGAGGAGAAGGAGAGAGAAATAGAGAGGTGACCAATACAGAATAGGACACTAGATCATCATTGTGAATTGACAAATTGACATGAATAAAATATGAGAGACATCATTCAAGTCACCTCCATCCAGCAGTGGCTTTGCCCATCACCAGATTCCCCATGTCCCCACCAGCAGCCAAGCGCACCTAGGGAAACAAAACCAGCTACTTAATACAGCTCATACAATAAATCCATTTACATTACATCCATCATTCATGGAGTGGAGATTAGAACAGCATGTATCTGGATCATGTACAAACAATGAACAAGCCTCACCATAACAGGGAGATAAAAGGATCCCGAGGGGAAGGTCATGCATTGTATATTTACCTCAGCCAACGCTCGGCCAAGCAGGCAAGACGTGATGTCCTGATAGGCTGTGGAGATGGAGGAGGAGGAGCCAAATGAGGCGGTGCGCTGGCGTAGGGAGGTAGGCGATGATGGCGATGACATCAGAGGATCAAATGTCAGGACCCCAGGCTCAAGGCGAACATCTATGAGAAAAACAAAGTTTTGAATCAAACATATATATTTCCATCTTCCATCGTTGTGTTGTACTGTACAAAGAGGCTGGAGGAAGGATGTCCCTCCCCAGCGCTCAGGCTCCTCACCCTGCACAGATAGCCAGGCACGTTGGCTCCTAATTCCCTGAGAACCGGCCAGAGGTGGACGAGCCCTGGAACTCAGCCCATCTTCATGGACTCCTGGGGCCTGACAAGACGAAACAGACACAATTTTAAACAAATCTTACATTTTAATCTTTTGGTTGAAAGCTAGAACCTCCATGGTGATTAGTATCTCAGATTCAATCTAACAATCTAGAACTTTCTAGAAGTGTCTATAACATTAATTTGATTCTATACAGTGAAGGCAGTGTCTGGACCTGTACAGTGAGCGTGGGTCTGCAGCCATCTTTCAGGTGGGTGGTGTTGCCACTGTTGTAGCCTGAGGTGGGTCCTGAGGACAAGCTAAGACTCGACCCAGTACACAGAGTACTGCTGCTGATCCGGGTCCGATGACGCAAATCATCCTACAGGGAAGATACCAGAAGAGGGGGGGGGGGGGGGGGACATGTTGGAGAAAGTTTGGAAGGAAGACTGACAGACTGACATCCTTAGGAAGGGAGACATTTGTCTGTTTCATCCATTGAGATTTGGAAGCTTCTGGAACTAACCTTGACCACCTGAGAGAGAGCTTGTTGCTGCAAACGTCTCTTCTCCTGCTCTGTTCTCTCCCTGAGGCGTTCTCGTGCCCGGGCGATCTCCGTCCTGGCCTCCTCTCGGGCGCGGCCGTAGTCACGCAACAGCTGCTCGATCTCAGACGGGTAATGACCCTCTCCTCGCGGTGGATCTGGAATCCTGAGAGAAGACAAAAAAAGTGTGCAACAAATTTGAGAAACAAAATAACCGACACTTTGACTCGAGATCCTTTATCATTGTAGCGAGGGAAGTATTGTCATTTGGATTCTGCCTAGTCCAGAAAGTCATATATCCATCATATAAACGGCACAAGATACCTGGTGCTGTCAACCACCTCCTGGCGGAGTTGCTGCAAGTAGTCCTTGCGGCGGCTGGGCAGGGCGGAGACCCTAGAGGAGGTGAGGTCTTCCTGAGGAGGGGAGCGGGGGTGTTTACTGGGGCTGAGGCTGCGGGCCCGACGGTAGGTCTGGAGCCGGGCCTCCCTCTCCTGCCTCAAACCCTCAATACTCCTCCTGTGTCTGGGAAGAGAGCAAAGAGGTTGAATCATCTCAAATGGTATACTCATGACCATCACGCATGTCTTGATCAAATTGGAAGAATTCGGGTTTTACCCGTCATAGAGCTGCTGGTTTGAGGGGACAGACGAGGGTTCCTCTCTGGATCCAGACGACAGCATCTTCAGGAGAGTGTCTGTCTCGCCCAGACCGTAGTGCAGCTTTGCCTCCGTCAGCTCCACAGTTAGCTGGTGCGGATTCATGTGGAGATGCACAGTAGACATAACCTGCTCCCTCTCCTTCCGCAATCTCTCGATCTCCCTACTCTTCCTATCCCTCGAGCCCAGGTTCTCTGGACCCAGGCTTGAACCATGCTTACTCTCCATCTCATCCCACTTCGCCTGGCTCCTCCTCCTCACCTCAGGATTGTTGGGTGGACAAGCAGCTGGTTTGTTTGTGCTACTGGTCCGTCTCTCTGTAAGCTGGTGACTGATCCCGGACCAGTTGGTGAACTTGTTGTGCATCGGCAGGTCCTCAGGCACCAGACCAGGCTCAGGCTGTGGGGACGGATTACCGATGGGGTTTATGTTCACCAGGACATCTGTGTTGCACTCGCTAGGAGCTAGCGACATTAGGTCATCCTCCTGAGGCTGGCTAGTCCTCTTACTGATCGGGGTGGGGTCATAACGACCGTCGCGGTACTCCCCTGGATCTTCTAATTCCCTGTGGTGAAACTCGGTAGTCCTCCGCTTGTAGCTCTGGAGGTGTTCCAGGGTAGAAACCGATGTTCCTTCTTGTCGGCACGCACCAGACTGTCTTGTGAGAGGGGTGTGGTTCGGCATAGTTATTCCATTACTGGAAAGGGAAGATATGGACCATCTCAGACTTTGGCAAGAAGTCTTAAGCCTGGTAGGGCTGGATAAGGTGGTGTCTCTTAGTTCTTTAATTGGACATCTACTTTCATTGTCTGCAGATGAACTGACTGAGCGTTCATCCGTTTCTTTGGTGCTTGAATGTCTCAGTTCACTTACATTCTCAAGTGATACAGACTCTGATTTACTGATGGAACTGTCACTAGAATCTAGTTCACACATTTCACCGCAATCCGTTAAAGGCAGGGATGTTCGACGTTCCCTGACGAGGAGATTGAGGCAGGGCGTAGACCAGCAAGCCTTTTTATTGTTCATTTGGTCTTTATTTCCATTATGCATTTTGGGTGTTTGATGTTTCTTGTGAAGTTGTACAGCCTGTTCTCTTCTCTGGCCTGGCCTGACTCCCACAGTGAGGATGGGGGAGGAAGCACGGTCAGTGTATATCACGGTTTGTTGTTGTTGTTGTTGTTTTACAGAGCTAACTTCAGGCTTGGCACACATTTTCAAATTCTCTTGGCTGACATCCTGGAAGGAGCTACTCAGGATTTCGGAGATTTTAATGCTTCTGGGGGAGAGCTCTGGTTTAAGGCCGCTTGAGGGGTCTGAGTGAACAGCAGATCTTGGTTGATTGGGACAATGGACAACAGTCTCCATGGACAGAACTTTGTGTGGGGCGCCAACTTGTTGACAGATGGATTCTCTGACTATAGGAGAGCCATTTGTTCTCAGGTCAGGCATGCTTTGGATCTTATCATCCGTCTTGGTCTGAACTCTGTCTCGACACACCGAGTTATCTTCTTGAGAGACATTGAGAACTTCTGAACCAATCACTTTGACTATCACATTGACCTCATGGGGTTTTGATCTCTCAACGGATGGATATTGGTAAACAGACATTTTGTTCAGCGCAGGCATTGGAGTCTTTTCGGTCTGAATACCAATGTCTACTGCTGTTTGGGTTGAACAGTCTCTTTTGGTCTGATCTTTGGAGTAACAATGTGACACTTGAACATGTCGCGGACTGTTTCTCGGACTACTGTTTCAAGACATCCCCGTTCCTCATGCATTGGACGTTCCCCAGAAGGTCAGAGGTACTGTGGATCAGCTGGGAGAGATGTTCAGACATGTTCTGGAGGCTAGCCCAGGTGTTGGACTCTCTGCTAGCATCTCTAACCCTGGTGGACTGTGGTACCTGAGTGCTGCTCCTTCTATGGCGGATTCTCTTTCCGACGTCCCCAGTCGTCTGGGTGCCATGATCACACATCATGCCACAGGCTTGAGGTCTACCGGTCTGGGACTCCTGCTCAGAGGAGTACACCAGCATGATCTCATCCACCTGGCCCAAGCTGGTCCCCAAGCCAACAGAAACACTGTTACGTGAGGAATTGCTGCTGACAGCTTCTGTCATGTTAGGGGGTTGGTGATTGACACAGGATCCATGGCTTCCTGGGCTGAGCTGAGACTTGTGGGAGGTTGGTTCTTGGAAGTCCTCAATGCTGCTCAGGGTGCTGGAGAGACCCTTGTTGTTTGCGTAAGTGCTGAGGTGGGAGTTGAACGGAGAGTTCTGCACATTCAAACCATTGTCCACACTGCAGCATCTGGTTATGTGCTTCTCAACACCGTTCAGCAAGGGAGATTTGCAAGTTAGGTCTGCTGCACTTCCAAAGGCTGGGGTTTTGTGACACCTTTGATCTGCGTCCTCACTCTGCCATTGGTGAACGAAAGGGTTGATGTCACTTGAGGCAAAGTGCATTGGCGAATCCCTAGGCTTTGGAGTGCAAGGCAACATTTCACTCTCTGCCATACTAGTGAGCACGGCTTTCTCTCGACCGGTTCTTTTCTCCACCTCAACCACGTGAAGGGATTGCGCCGTCACGCCATGCTCTTTCTGGGACACACAGACTCCGGAATCCCTTCCACGTCTACCACTGGCTCGACAAGTTTCCTTAATGGTCGTAACTTTGGGCTTTGATGAGGCAACGACTACTCCGCTAACTAGAGCGACGTCTGGCTGTCCACTTCTATGAGAGCCAATCTTTAGCCTCGATGTTGGCGAGCACCTGTTTCGGTTAACTCTGATGTTCTCTTCATCTGAAGAAGACTTGAGAGTCGAGTCTGATGAGGAACTAGGAAGGATCTGAGCCTGAACCCTTCGGAACCTCTTTGACTTTCCCTTTTTGCTGGCGCCAATAGAATGGCTCTGTTTACAATTAGTCTTGGCATCTCCCTCTTTGGATCTGTAATCTCCACAACTATCAGCCAATATGTTTATGCTACCATCCCTACTTCCTTGTGGTATGTTGGGAGATGAAGCTATACCAGGCAAAGACTTCTCCATTGGTGTTATCACAGGAGACTTGGTCGGGAGTTGATTCGTCACTGACTCTTCCTCATCTTTGGCCAGTTGTCTGAGAGTGAGGGCAAGGTTATTCTTGGAGCACCCAACAGTCAGCCGTTTCCCAAGCCGGTATTGATCATCCTTCATATTGGCTTGATTATCCCTAGGACCAACATTCACACAACCATGAGAGGCATTATCTAATTGAGTTTGTGGATAGATGGGCTGAGCAAGCAATGGCTGACTAAGGTTTATGTCTCTTTGGCGACCAGGGTGATTTCTATTTATTTGTGGATTTAGGGTTTCAGGACTGGCAGATAGACCTTGGACATCTACAGACTCATTTGGATTACTCTGATTCCCATTTTGTTTGTCTGGTGAATATTGACTAGTACTTGACTTATCAGATGACAATTCCACAGCTATCAGTAAAGTAGTAGAATTTTTGGGAAGTTTTGTTGATTTTGGTTGGGCCAAAACCTCCTGAGGCGTAGAGCATTCCTTGGCTGAGGTGGAAACATCCCCAGAAAATCTCCCCCCCTGTATGGTAAAGGGTTTGTGATGGTGGCTCGGCTGCCTAACGTCACTGTCAGGATTCATAGTCTGAACCAATTCTATCTTTTGGCAATCAACAGTGAAATATTGAGTAGGAGGAGGATCCTTCGCTGGATGAAACAATGTTGTTCTAAAACAATCATTTGTATTCTGAATCTGGTGTACAATTTCAACCCTCTCACTCATGCCTGGTTTATTATTCTCTCCTTGGTGAATCCTTCCAGCATTCAGATCGAAATCTCCAGTACTGAACTTCGGTGAAGATGAACTGACCACATGTACATGTTGGTTTCCCCTCTGGTCAAGTTGAACATCTCCAGAGCTTTGACGGTCGGTGCATGTCTGAGTAGCATTTCCTCCTTCGTTCCCCTGGAACATCTCTGCTGATCCATCACGTATGTCCAGACTAACAAGAGGAAAAGGGTGGATTTTTTCTGTACAAAGTGAATAGTTTTTGATGAGTGTGGAGGGCTCTCCACTCTCTCTGTAACTTGTTACTGTCTGGTCAGTTCTGGTGTCTTTTCTAAGCCACTCTGAATAGTCTTGATGTTTTTCTAACAAAGCAGAAGCAAGATTAGCAGCTATAGCTGGGGAATGATCCACCGTGGCCGGCTGGCTGGTTAATGGATCGCATGTGAGGCTTTCACTCTCCATCTCCACATCACTTTTATAAACACCTCCATCTGTCAGTGACATCTTCATGTGCTCCATCACAACTTCTGAGATCCTCAGGTCTAGCTCGCTACTGTCCCTGTCTCTAGGTGGTGGCGGGGATGTATTCTCTCTCTCCCTCCTTTTTCTATCAGTCTGTGGTTTGTCCCCCCGGCTTTCAACGTCTTCCCTTTCATTTCTCTCTCCCTCTCTCTTCAAAGTTACTCCCCCATCTTCTAAAAGAATGGCTTTATGGCCACCCACGCCCACGGATTTACAGTCACATACAGCATCTTTACACTTCCCACTGGGCCTTTCATTTTCACTGGATGTGGTCCCCGGCACTGCCATTGACACTTCAGCTGGTGTGTCCTCCCTGAAGCCATCCTCTGTACAGTTTGATTGGGGAAACCTGGGGTTATCACTTGCCAAGACAGACAACTTCCCTTTTAAGTCACTGCCATTGTTATTGTTGTTAGGACCAACTGCTAAGATAGTTCTGACTGGACTAGAGGACAACGTTACCAGGTCCCCTTCATTGCTCCTCTTTGGTATTTTCAAGCTGCCGACAAAAGAATCCTGATTGACTTGGTTTCTCTTCCTGGAATTTTTACTAGTTGGTTTAAGAGCTTCCTGCTCTGGTTGTGCACACTGGCTGTCAGGCTCTTTGGTTTCAAGCGTTTGCAGAATTTTGTCACTGTTAAGTAACATTTCTTTGGTATTTGTGACCTCGCACGACTCTGTGTCTTTCGCTTTTATGCTAACTTTCTTTTCATAGCATAGCTCAGTGTCTTCACAGGAAACATTCGAGACACTTTCAATGTCAAACACCTCGCTCAACAGTTCACTTTCATTTTCAGAGTAAGGCAATAAAATAGCTTTTGATTGATGACCTGAGGAAAATACATTGATGTCTGTGGCTATTTCTGGAACTCTTTCAGGAGACACATCAGCAAGAACTGACGCCTGTGGTGTTCCGGGCTCATTTGACATTGTAGGCTGTGATGCTGAAAGGATATACTCATTCTTACAGTCAGTACTAGAGCCAGGCTCTTGTAAGAGAGTCTCCGTCTCAATAATTTGGCTGCCACCTACATTGTCTATGTTCTCCATAGTTTGGGAGAGTCCTTCAAATTGTTTCACACACATTGGTTCCGGACTAACTGCCATTGTTAGACGCTCTGGGGTTGAGAGGAACTGAGAATCAGGGAAATCCAGAGTATCTAGGCTCCCCTCTGAAACCTCAAGTCTGTGTTCCTCCACAGTCACATGATCCCCCTCGGTAGACACAGAGCTATAGCTTCCAGATCTGCTCTGGCTATCTGAGAGTTCCACACTGGTGGGACTAAGGCTGCAGCTGCTGCTGTTCACAGCACTAAATACCATTCTCTTCCTCTGGGCCAGAGAGGCCCTGTGCATTCTTGGACTGTCTGCTGCATCGGTGGAGGACCAAGCGTCCTGTGAGCGCTAGCAAGGTCTCTGGTTCCCTTAAACTGCAGCTACTGAGAGAACGAGGGCTGTAACTCGCCAGGTAGGGGCTCTTCCCACACTCCTCACTTCTCTTAGAAGCTGTGTCTTTGAGCTCTGTCGCTGGTGGTCTCTGGGTAACTGCCCCCCCTGTGGCTCCAATTTCACCATTCACTCTAGCTTTAGGGTGGCCATGTTGACTCCAGTAGGCCTCAGCAGGCATTTCAGGACGTTTGCTAGTCGTATCCGTCTCTGACCTTGACAGAACCTCGGAGGTCATATGCTGTCCCACACGTGGATGTAAGGCAACCACTGTGTGTTTGGGGATGACTGTCTGCCTCAGCCCCTGTCTAGCTGCGTGGTGCTCCCCTCTATCCTCCACAGCCAGGGAGTCCTTAGACATCTGGCTATCTTCACTCTCCGCCTCGCTGTGGAACATCTCCTCCTGCCTCAGCTGCTCTGCCAGCGCCGTGGCGTAGGCCGAGGACAGGGAGTCCAGCGAGAACATGCTGTCGCAGTCCGAGGAGCCTTCGTCCTCCTCCTCTTCTCCCTCCGCCTCGTTTTCAACTTCCACCCATCCTTCCAGTCCCTGTTGCCTCTCCACCCAGCGGCAGGTCTGGCTCATCAGGGTCTCGGCACTGTGCCAGCGTCTCTGGCCTGGAGCCCGGGAGAGAGTCCTCTGGTCCAGTTCCTCGCACGACACCGTCACCTTCATGCTGCTCCTTCTCATCTTCGAGTCCCCCGTGGGCCTGTCTCTGGTCTGTCTCCAGCGAAAATGGTTTGAGATCTTGCCACCCGCCCTGGACGTCCTGCCTCCGCACTGCACTCCTGACGGAGGCTTCCGGAACACCCTGGCCAGGGCGGTCTTTATCCCTGGACCCACGGAGCGAGAGAACACCTTCTTGAGGGTGTCTAGGCCCCTGCTACCACGAGGGAGACCCCTTACACCCTTACACAGAGCCTTCTGGGGGCCGGACCTGTCTGCCGCTGGTCCACTTTTCAGATTTCTAATTGGCTGTGCAGCAGGTCCAGGAAGTGACTGCTGGCTTGCTGGTGGATTCTGATTGGCCCTGAACAGGAGTCCCCGTTTGGGCAGCAGGGGTTTCCTCTCCGGGCGGGGTCTGCAGGGCTGAGCTAAGGGAGGCTCTGCTGGGATCGTCTGGCCCAGGTTCTCCGAGGAGCGGCCTCTGCTTCTGCTGCCCTGGCTGTGTGAGGATGACACGGTGCAGGAGCGACTTCTGGCCCTCTCACGGGGGAGACACTCGTCAGACACCCATTTCCTGCCGCTTACAGACACTGGGGTCAGCTCGGCCGATGTATTTCTCCTCAGGAAGTGGCTGTTGAGGAAAAAAACAAGACAAGGCAAACTATTTACATGGCTACAAACTCGCAACACTTGATGTGAAAGTGGTAAACTAGTCCATTCAGTTTGAACATGAGCATATTAACAGCTCCGTCGTGAGGTTTCCACACGGTGCTGACCTGAAGACGGGCATGTGTCGAGGGTAGAGGCGGGACAGGAGGTCAGCCGAGAAGGAGTGCCTGCGCAGGACCGGGAGCCGTCCTCTGGACCGGGGGGGCGAGTCCAGCTCAGGGGACCCAGGGCTGTCCACACCTGGAGGTAGAACCTTCTCCAGGCGCTGCAGTTCCCTCTTGGCCTCCAGAAAATTACGCTTCCGGGCGATCCCTCTCCAGCTGGTAGTGCAGCCTCTTCCGCCGGACGCGGCTCTCTGCTCGGCGGAGAGCGTGGTGCTTCAACAACTCCTCCTGCACCACCTTCTTCCGGGCGCCCACCGCCTTGGATGAAGGGGGTCCTGCACTGGGCTCCCCAGGACCCCCAGTATCCTCCAGGGTCCCCTGGTATGGGGTACAGATGGAGAAGTCTGTCTGGACGCCAAACTCCTGGGTCGCCCTCTCCTCTATTGCTGCCAGGCGCTGCGTCTCCAGTTGGATCCACTGCTGGACTGTAGGAACAAAACACATTAACTACGATAGAAACTGATGCTATTTGTAGCATTAGAACAAACAGCAAACATCCGCATCGATACTACAGAATATTACAATGTGTATGTCCAGTCTAAATGTGACTTTACAGTACAGAGGTGTGAAGGATGGTGACGAGGCGAGCGCTCACTCTCGGCGTGCTGCTGTCTCAGGTGAGCCTGCTCTCTCTCCAGGTCTCTCTCAGCCCGTCTCTGCTCAGCCTGGATCTCCTGGCGCAGGCTCTCCACGTACCTCTGCTGCTCCTCCAGTCTCTGCCTGGGGAGAGGCCCCTCGCTGGGGGCTAGCCCGGCACCAGGCTGACCCAGGAGCTCACCTCCAACACTGTGGACAAACAACACACAAAACAAGTATCACATGTTAAATACCTGTATGCAATATAATGAAATACACTTAAGTATCGTTTACACTGTATAAAATACAATTTAACAAATGTAAATAGACAATTACAGACACTTTGGTACAATGAGTGCTGCTACTTTTTACTACTAGGACACAGAAATATCGGATGATTTAAACAGATCTCCTAAACAAACATTTTGACCAATCTACGGATCTTACCAAAGAGCTGTTTGAGGTTAGATGTCTGTAGCCTTAAGGATTTGCATGATAAAGACCTTGGAGGCTAGTGTGGCTGCCTGGCAGGGCTTACAGGACTGTTCCTGTTGTTGAGTTTAACACAGCGTTCTGTGCTGTAACTAAGCAACAACCGAGTCTGTCCTGTAAACAACAAACCGTGTTGTTCCAGGAGACTGAAGTGAGCTCTTTACTCTCTCTCTCTTTCTTTCACCCTCTCATTTTCCCTCAGAATCTTCTCTCACCCTCATTCCTCGCTCTCTCTTCTTTGAGAAAAGATATGCCTGAAGCCTTAGTTCCAAAGTATCTAGTGCAAGTACAGCACATCAGATATGTACGGCCTAAATGCCTAGATTTTACCTGGAGTCCGAGGTGAGGGCTTGAAGGTCACCGTAGCTGCAGGTCAGCGCTCCCTCACTGGCCTGCGGAGGGGACGATCAAACACCATCATCCTCAAACGCAGCTTCATCCTCATGATAATCATCCTCATCATCCACCTCCTCAAATCTCATTTGTATGGCTGATTGTTGCGACTTTGCAATGGCCTGGCTTCTCAGGAATCCGCGGACCGCACAACAAACCCAATCATGGGGATCCTCGTTCTCACCACCAGTGCTGGCTCAGAAGAATACCTACACTCCTGCGTTCTCTGAGGACGGCTGCTTCTTCTGGGTGGTTGAAGCGGAACTTGTGGACTCCTCCCAGAGTGATCACTGACCCTACAGACACACAGAGACCATCAGATACAGCACTGTTACTATAGACACACAGAGACCATCAGATACAGCACTGTTACTATAGACACACAGAGACCATCAGATACAGCACTGTTACTATAGAAACACAGAGACCATCAGATACAGCACTGTTACTATAGAAACACAGAGACCATCAGATACAGCACTGTTACTATTGACACACAGAGACCATCAGATACAGCACTGTTACTATAGAAACACAGAGACCATCAGATACAGCACTGTTACTATAGACACACAGAGACCTTCAGATACAGCACTGTTACTATAGACACACAGAGACCTTCAGATACAGCACTGTTACTATACACACAGAGACCATCAGATACAGCACTGTTACTATAGAAACACAGAGACCATCAGATACAGCACTGTTACTATAAGCAGAGAGAAAGAGAGGGTGATAGAGAGAGTGTGATAGAAAGAGAGAGTGAGAGAGGTAGAGTGAGAGAGAAAGAGAGAGGGGGTGTGGTCTGTTTGACCTCTGACCTTGTGCCAGTCTGCAGGGCTTGGTGACCTCCCTGTTGTTGACCATGCAGGCGCTCCCTGGCAGTGGCCTGAGGGTCACGACCCCGCCCTGGTTCTCTATCTCACAGGTGGCGCCGCCCTGCAGCACTGGAGAGGAAACATTCAGCCGTTACTTATGGTGACTTTTCTCTTTGAACATGCAAGTTAATTGAGCAATTATGATCATATGCTATTTTTTTACTACTTTGCGTAAAAATATATATTTCAGATTAGGCTGGACTGAAAAGGCCAGGAGAGCCCTATTTGTCATTTTGGATGAAAGCTAAGTTAATAAGCTGTAGTGTAAATGGGAGTACAGGTCACATGCCTATTTGAGGCTCCTCCAGTGGGATCTGAGGGCTGATGAGAGTCACCCCCTCCTACAACCAAGAGGTTCACATGTCAGCATTGAGAGGAGACACAAGACACACACACGCATACATTAGGTGAGGGTTTACTAAAACACATACATAGATAAACTGTTATCACACAGGACATAATCACAGAGCTCTCCGGCCAGTCTGTTAGGGAAGAAATAGGGAAAACATTTGTTTACCACATCCTCTCTGGACAGATATAAAAGTTTGGCTCATCTAACTGAAGGCGAGTTGAACAGGAGAACACAAACTCCCAGGGGGCCGTTGCTCTTAACATACAGGAAGTGGTGTAATGCTCAGGCCTGCAGGCATTCTTGACATGGAGACAGGAGAGCCGGCCATCCACAGAGCCCCTACTACTCATTAGAGGAGAGAGGACGACACAGGACAGCGAAGGGAGGAGAGGACGACACAGGACAGTGAAGGGGGGAGAGAGGACGACACAGGACAGTGAAGGGAGGAGAGAGGACGACACAGGACAGTGAAGGGAGGAGAGAGGACGACACAGGACAGTGAAGGGAGGAGAGAGGACGACACAGGACAGGGAAGGGAGGAGAGAGGACGACACAGGACAGTGAAGGGAGGAGAGAGGACGACACAGGACAGCGAAGGGAGGAGAGAGGACGACACAGGACAGTGAAGGGAGGAGAGAGGACGACACAGGACAGTGAAGGGAGGAGTGATAGGAGGACAAGGAAGGGAGGAGTGACACGAGGAAAAAGAAAGAAAGAACGCACCTCGTCTCAAGAGTTCTGTTTTGTTTTATTTCGGAGCAGGACGCAGAGACAGAGAAAGAAGAGCAAGGAGGAAGTGTCTAGCGGAGGGAACAAAGAAGGTCTCAGTCAGGCAGCTGACAGGAAGAGTCAACATCACCGAAGCAGGACAGAAGTTTGGGACATAGTAGTATATATAGTAGCATCATCAGGGTATAAATAGAATGGGAGTTGGCTGCATGTCTCATTAACGATGAAACCGATGTGCAGTGTGTGCATGTCTGTGTGTCTGCTTGTGTTGGTATACATGCTTATGTTGTGTGTGCGCGTGTGTACTGCATGTTTGAGTGTACTGCATGTTTGAGCGTGTCTACTGTGCGTTTGAGTGTGTGTGTGTGTACTGTGCGTTTGAGTGTGTGTTCATGCTTGCTTGCATGCATGGGCATACTGTGTGTGTACTGCATGTCTGACTGTGTGTGTGTGTGTGTGTGTACTGTATGTCTGCCTCCGTGTATGCACGTGTGTACCCTGAGATGGTAGAAAGTGACCCCAGTGCTGAGGACGTCTCTGTCTAGTGTGACAAGGTGGGGCAGCAGGGAGTGGATGAGGAAGCCAGCCCGGTCTCTGTTGATGTCAACACTGTACTGCTCCAGCAGCTCCTGCTTATCCCGCCAGCTCTCTGACCAGTCCTTAGTTAGCTGCTCCACCTGGACACACACACACACACGGAGAGGAGTGTCAGGGGTGTGTCTGGGATGTGTCATGGAGCAGCGAGATGTTTCTGGAAGCTTGTCAGGCATGTCACCTTCAGCTCGTTCTGCAGCACAATATCAGAGAGGTTTCCATCCCTCTCGTCACTCAGAGATGGACTGGGGTTACGCTGCGGGGGGGAAGGACACGTATGATTGGTCAACTCTGAGTAAGTATGAAGGGACAACCAGCAGCAGAGTGTGTGGTTCAGAGTGTGTGGTTCAGAGTGTGTGGTTCAGTAGTGTGTGGTTCAGTAGTGTGTGGTTCAGTAGTGTGTGGTTCAGAGTGTGGTTCAGTAATGTGTGGTTCAGAGTGTGGTTCAGTGATGTGTGGTTCAGAGTGTGGTTCAGAGTGTGTGGTTCAGAGTGTGGTTCAGAGTGAGTGGTTCAGTGTGTGGTTCAGAGTGTGGTTCAGAGTGTGTGGTTCAGTGTGTGGTTCAGTGTGTGGTTCAGTGTGTGGTTCAGTGTGTGTGGTTTAGAGTGTGTGGTTCAGCGTGTGTGGTTCAGTAGCGTGTGGTTCAGTGTGTGTGGTTCAGAGTGTGTGGTTCAGAGTGTGTGGTTCATAGTGTGTGGTTCAGAGTGTGGTTCAGAGTGTGTGGTTTCAGCGTGTGTGGTTCAGTAGCGTGTGGTTCCTGGAGGAACAGCCTACCATCTCGAAGCTGAGCAGCATGCTCTTCAGACGGTCGATTTCCTGGCGCAGCTCCCTGATCAGCCTCACACTGGCATCCTGCAGCAAGCACAGAACAATGGAGCTCAACAAACACCAGTGAACCACATCACACACACACAACACACCAGAGAAGTACACTTCACACTCAACACACACCAGAGAGGAAGACACACACACACGTCACACTCACAACACACACGATCGTGTAAATTCCTACAATTTCTCTTTGGGATCAAGAAAAGTACCTACCTAAACACACACACACACACACCCACTTCACACACATTGCACACAGCCAGGTCTCCAGAGCATGTACCTCATTGACGCGGGGCTTGTTCACAATGTTCCTGGCATGGGCTGCATAGCGTAGCGTGCTAAGAGTCTCACTGTAGCTGGAGCAGGAGGGGGAGACAGCTGCAGCCCACAGGAAGAAACCATTACACACACCGATTTTGGTACACACAGGAAGTAGTAGTTACATAGAACAAGTAATCATTACCACAGGGAGAAGTCATTACACACATATGACTGACATCATTTACATTTACATTTAGTTATTTAGCAGACGCTCTTATCCAGAGCGACTTACAGTAAGTACAGGGACATTCCCCCCGAGGCAAGTAGGGTGAAGTGCCTTGCCCAAGGACACAACGTCATTTCGCACAGCCGGGAATCGAACCGGTAACCTTCAGATTACGAGTCCGACTCCCTAACCGCTCAGCCACCTGACTCCCACCCATCCCTGACATCGCGGGGTACAACACAGGGGTCAAACTGTTAGGAGGTCCAGTTCCTTACTGGCTATCATGATGGTCTTGGAGTTTCCTCCCAGGCTGTCCTTCAGGAGCCAGGTGAGGACCGAGTCTCTGTAGGGGATGAAGCAGTGCCGCCTCCCCCCTCCTCCTCCTCCTCCTCCCCCCGCTCCCCCAGACAGAGAGCTGGCCTGGCTGCCCATCACGCTGGCCTGGCTGCCCATCACGCTGCCCTCCCCCTCACTGGCCACGCTGTTGATGCTCTGGCTGCTGCTGGACATCTGGGAGTTCTGGGCTGAGGGGGGGGGGGGGAGGGGGGGGGTGTAAGAAGAGAGACAGGAATAGGACCGTTAAGCACGGTGTCCACAGGTACCGGAGCGATGGCAGAAATGGTGAATTTGACCCCCCCCCCCCCCCCCTGTGTTTACCCAGGGCCGAGATGACGATGCCCAGGGTGACCAGGGACTTGTTGATGTTGGATCCTTCTGTCAGTCTGTCTCTGCAGTAGTGGGGGTCGGCTCTCTCACTGTCAAACACAGACCCGGACGTCAGTTTAACAGAACGCTACAGAGGGTGTTCCCCAGTTCATCCACTAGGGGGCAGCTTGGCTCAAGGACAACGCGGACATCTTAGAGGTTTCGGAAAATGTCTGTTTTCACAATGACGCATATCTGTTTCGTTGAAGGAGTGCAAGATTATTTATAACTGATACAAACTTGACGACGAAACAATGCAAAGTTGCTGTTAGGATTCCGTCTTCTACAGAGTCAAAGCCATTCCAGACACAAAGGCTGAACCAGAACGGCACACCCCACCTACCTCCCAGCTAGATCCACCAAGTTGATCTTACTGACGATCTCAGAAGGCAGGTTGTTCTCCAGAATAGCCTGTAGAAGACACACACACACAAACCATCAAACACTCCTCCTCCGCCAATACACTGCTCCCCTCGGTCACTGGCTCTGGCTCTAGCAGACGGGAGCCCTGATTGGTGGTCGGGTGAGGTCGTGACCTGGGTATACTGGATGGTGAAGATGGCGTGGGAGCGGCTGCTGGCATCGTGGATGTGGGTTGCCGCGGTGATGCGGTTGGCGATGCCCTCCTCAAGGAGATCCACGGCCCGCCTGTAGTCTGACACTGTGTGTTGAGAAAGGTCTGACACACACACACGTACACACACACACATAGCATTTACAATATGTATGCTACAGAAAGTCTTTCTCAAATGCAGAGTCAGTGTGAATATGGACCGAACAGCACTAAACTTAACAATAACTCATTCTGAATTCTGATGGGTGCATCAGAAAATGGGTGCAATCATGCACATTTGTGTCTTAACGAGAGTTGAGTCTCATCCAATTTCTGGGACTGGGACTGTGAGCAAGCAACTGGGGGGGGGGGGGGGGGGGGGGGGGCAAGCTGGGACCAGTTGTACTGTTAGAGGGGCCAGTTACATTAAACCTTATTCATGTCATATAGTTTACTTCACTGCATTGCAGACAACAGGCAAAAGGCCATGTTTATAATGATTCAGACTCTACATTTAGGGGGGCCACAAAGGGGTGCAAGTTTGTTGTCACAGTGATATAAAGAGCCAGCATGGGTGACTATCTACAGCTCTGCTCCCTGGAGATCCAGCTCAGTGGAGCTCACAGTGGAAAATATCTGACAATTAGTCTGCTTCCTCTACCGAGGTGAATCATATTTATAGTTCCTCACAGCTCATCACACACCCGACACACACACACACACTCATGCGAACCTCACACCGTCATCACACACACTCCGATAAACCTCACATCATCACACACCCTCATAACTTTCACAGCATCATCACACACGCGCGCACACACGCGCAACAGTTAAGAGAGTGTGTTAGAACTAACACATGCAGTGCCTCCAGGCAATCCAGTAGAAATTGGTAGAACGAAAGTTGGAAGAATGTGTCCGATTCCCAGTTTAGCCCAGAAGTCTAAACCAGAAGACGACCTCAAGCAGAATCCCCAGTATCTCCCAGGCCAGGACAGACCTGCTGAGGGAGCAGCAGCACTACAGCCCAGGGTGCTACTGAGGGAGCAGCAGCACTACAACCCAGGGTGCTACTGAGGGAGCAGCAGCACTACAACCCAGGGTGCTACTGAGGGAGCAGCAGCACTACAACCCAGGGTGCTACTGAGGGAGCAGCAGCACTACAACCCAGGGTGCTACTGAGGGAGCAGCAGCACTACAACCCAGGGTGCTACTGAGGGAGCAGCAGCACTACAACCCAGGGTGCTACTGAGGGAGCAGCAGCACTACAACCCAGGGTGCTACTGAGGGAGCAGCAGCACTACAACCCAGGGTGCTACTGAGGGAGCAGCAGCACTACAACCCAGGGTGTTACTGAGGGAGCAGCAGCACTACAACCCAGGGTGCTACTGAGGGAGCAGCAGCACTACAACCCAGGGTGCTGCTGAGGGAGCAGCAGCACTACAACCCAGGGTGCTACTGAGGGAGCAGCAGCACTACAACCCAGGGTGCCCAGTGTTTACAGAGCATGCACTCCCATGTGCTGCTGGTCACCACAAGGAAGTGATGTCACTTCCTCAGGCACTTCAGGGATTTCTCCTGATGTACAGACAATGAGTGGATGTAGGGCCCACATGAAGAAAGGAGGGAAGAAGGGGGTGGATGATGGAATGAGGGAGAGAGGGAGAGAGAGAGAGTGGGAGAGAGAGAGCGAGAGAGAGGGAGAGCGAGAGAGAGGGAGAGCGAGAGAGAGCGAGAGAGAGACAGCATCTAGGTGGAGGCCAGCATTGCACTGCTAGATGTAATCAAAGCCTAGAACAAAGTCTGCCCTGACCACATGCCCCTCGGAATGACCTCGACACCCAAACAACACCCAAACGCAACCACACACACACACACCGCCACTCTACCAAAATGCCTCCGACCACGGAGACAGAAACATATCATTAACTGAACTAGGGACTTTGTTTGGAAGTGTGGCGAAGAAACAGCTGTCCTACTGCAGGACTGTCGGGGCTCGATTCTCCCCGCACAGCGCGCCCTGTGGCTGGGCCAGGGTAGTGCGGCGGACTCACCCTGGACGTAGGGGCCCTTCTCTGGGTGCTCCCTGACCCTCAGAGAGGCCCTCTTCTTCTGGTCCCCTCCTCCTAGCAGGTCCCGCACGCGCTCGTTATAGATCTCCAGGAAGCTAGAGAGAGAGAGCGAGAGAGAATGAGAGAGATAGAGAGATACGGAATGAGAGCGTTCTATAATGCTATTGGAGCCCAGGATGTCTTGCTGTCACTCTGGCATCGGCAGGCAGAGATCCGGAGGTGCTAAAACCGGCGAACAAGTGAGCAACAGACGATATCTTCACCTAAAACCAGACGGAACCAGTGGAGGAGAGCGGGGGGGGGGGGGTTCCTCTTACCTGACCTCGACCCGACTGGAGCTCTGTCCGTCTGGGAAGCTGCCCTCCGATCTGAACAGGCCCTGGGGGAGACGAGAGGGAGGAGGTCAGGTGACGCTGAGCGCACTGACCGTACCCAGCTGACTGTGTCTGCTGTCCGGATCTCTGACCGTCCACTCACCTGACAGATCCTGGGGGTCAGACCCATGGAGTCCTGGAGAGAGGGATGGGAGAGAGGAGAGGAGGAATGGAGAGAACAGGAAAAGAGGAGAGAGAAGAAGAGAAGAGAGTGAGCGGAGAAGAGAAGAAAAGAGAAGAGTAATTTACTCCATTGACAATGTATGACCCTCCATGACCCTGTACCTTCCCCAGGAAAGAGATGCCCTCAGGGCCTAGCTCACCGGGGTGCCCATCATGGTGTAGGTCTTCCCAGTGCCTGTCTGGCCGTAGGCAAACAGACACACGTTGTATCCTGCCGACGCTCCGGACAGAACCGACACACCCAGGTCCTGGAACACCTGCAGACACACGCACACACACACACATAAGCAGCCAATCAAAACAAAGGCTAGAGAAAAGCGATCGGGCCAGTGTGTTGAATAAGAGGTCTGAGGAACCAGAGCGCCGTGTGAGTTGGTGTCCAGTGTGTTTATCTGCTGTGTTGGGTCTGATCCAGAACCAGCCACAGTCAGAGCCCCGAGACGAGCCACAGCATTGAGGATAGTCAGATCTGATCAAGGACCAGCCAAAGCAACGGCTGCTTTCTGCTGAGGTGTTTGGGTAAGGAACAGGGAGGACAGTTAATACTGAGAGTAAACACCCCGGTGAAGCAAGGAGGGTGTGTGAGGGTGTGTGAGAGTGAGAGACAGAGAGAGTGAGAGACAGAGAGAGAGAGAGAGACAGAGAGAGTGAGAGACAGAGACAGAGAGACAGAGAGAGTGTGTATATAAAAATGTATTGGGCCTAAAAATTAAACAGCTCCTTCAGGAATGTGATGGATAGAGATTAGGTCTAGAGGAGATTCCATCTGTTCCCTAACCACTTCTGTCCTCCTGTTGTCCTACCCCGTCCCCCCCAGCCCTGGGCCGAGCTCCTAGCCCTCCACCCAGGCTGCAGCATCAGGCCTCAGGGCCCCAGGCCTGTAAACAAAAAGGCCCTGGTCCAAGCAAACACATGCCAGTCCTGGCAGGAGGAACCTGATCCAGGCCAGAGCCCCAGACGCAGCACATTCTCTCCCAGGAGCACGGCCCTTACACGGGGAAGGGGGGGAAGCATTAGAGAGGGACCTGGAGGTCTGGCAAGACCTGCGAGGAGAGGAGAGGAATGTTCTCCAGCACCTAGGATCCCACAGGATCAAACACAGCCCCCCCATTGCTTACATGCCCCTCCCTTCTCACCCCTCCAGCAGAACTGGACCCGAGTTGAACTGGATCAACAGAACCCAGCACAGAGGAGAGGTGTCGGGCTCGGGTGCAGCCTGAAAGCCTCGACGAGAAGCCGCAAACCACATTAGACGATTGCGACGACACCTAGGTGGTCATTTTTGCGATACCTGCCCCTCTTGAGTGAACTTCAGTGTGGTCATAATAAACAGGATCAACTGGTCTCTGCCTGCTAGGACGGTCAATATTGACCCGACCAGGTGCCGGGAATTCACACACTAGCTTATCTAACTAGGCTTATCTGACTGATCTACACAAACCACTGACTGAGTGTGACTATGCAGTGTGTGTGTGTGCAGCACATGTGCACATTCCGTGTGTACGTGCATGTCAATGTTGTGTGTGTAGTAGTAGTGTGTGTGTAGTATGCATGGACAGTGGGTGCGTGTGTGTGAGGCCTGTGTGAATGCTCGGACAAAGCCTTTACTTTACAGTACTGTCCAGTTTTAGGGTCAGACTTGCTACCAGACGGATCCAGTTGGAACCCCCCCCCCCCCCACCAGTCTCAGTAGTGACTGAAGGCTCACCCACAAAGAAAAGGGACATCCTGCCCCCACCCCCCTGGCCCCCACCCCCCTGGCCCCCACACCCCTACACACCCCACCTCCTCCCCTTCTACTCCACCTCCTTGCGCTAGTTAAAACACGGACATATCCAGGGTCTTCTCCGTCAGCAGATAGTCAATAAAGACCTTGTTAAAGATGCCCTCTCTAAATCACCCGGGCAGGGGGTGGTGGTGGTGGGGGGGTAAGGGAAGGGCCTGTCGCCTGAGGAACCAGTAGCACCAGTTTGTACTAATCCTTCGGCTGCTCTTGATCTCTCAGACACAACAGCCGACCTGGTTTAGACCTTTGCACAGAGGGCTGTCCCACTGAGAGAGAGAATTGTCCTCCACACTAAGAGAGTTGTCCTCCAGAGAGAGAGAGAGAGAGAGCGAGAGCGAGAGATGAGAGAGAGAGGTTTGGCCTGCAGAGAGTTGTCCCTCTGAGAGCGCTGGACAGATCCACCAGCTCTCTTCACTGTCCTCTCTCATTAAATCCACACAGCGTCATCTGTGTCACTGTGTGAAGGGCTTCATAGTCACAGTCACTGAGAAGACAATGGACCAACTTCACACAACCTACTTTCACAGCGCAAAGGGGAGGCGACCACGAACACTCGGGCAGGATGCTGGGTAATGTAGGTTCTGTTGTTGAGCAGAGCCAGGCAGGGGGGAGGGGGGCAGGGGGGAGGCAGTGGGGGCAGGGGGGCAGCCAGGAGGCTGAGGGTGGCCTTGGACAAACAACCATACAGACTAAATACTCCTATCAACAGGATGACCGCTGTTATCAGAGGCCCTGTGTGTGTGCGTGTATGTGCGCATGTGTGTTTGTGCACACTTGTGTTACTGTGTGTGTGTGTGTGAGATTGTGTTTGAGTGTGTGTGCGCGCGTGCTTGCAGGTGAGCACGCATGTGTACGCATGTGTCTATGGGTGTTTTGAGTGGACGCGCATGCCGTTTTCAGCCAGCCCGCAGGAAACGGCATCCTCAAACAAAGACCCGTGGAAGCCTCCTCCTCCACCACGCACCGCAAACCAACCCCGCCAGTCTGACAACGACGGAGCGAGAGAACAATCTAGAATTATTCCTGGCCGCCAGAAAACCCCGGCCAAAACATAGTCAAAACCACTGGAAGAGGGGAGAGGGGAACCTGCAGGTCCGATTTGGGGGGGGGGGGGGATCTCGAGGGAGGTTCCCCTCCGGAACTGGGTCAGTCCGCCCAGGGGTCAGACGTGGAGCGAGTCGGGCCAGACCCTCCGGGACAGGAGGTGCGTGACGGGGAGCAGGGGTAAATAAGGGGTAGATAAAACCCCTTTTGTTGTTAAACAAGAACACGTTTTACAGGGAGGGCCTCAACTGTGGCCTGTCAGTGCAGAGGAAGAGAGAGAGGAGGAAGGAGAACCAGACAGAGAGACAGAGAGCGAGAACATGAAGAAAGGGTGAGAGGGAAAGAAAACGAGAGAAAACCGAGTAAGAGGAAAGAGAGAGAGCGAGAGGAGAGAGAGAGAGGCAGATGTAATGTTTCAGTTATAGGCTCAGTCCTCTAATCACTGTCTGTAGGAGACTCCAGTGGCTGGCTGATTGATGTGGCCAGCTCCACACCAACTCCTGGAAAACTCCTTACGTATGTGTGTGTGTGTGTGTGGGTGTGTGTGTGTGTGGGTTTGTGTGTCCCTGGTGTGTGCGCACGCATGCGTGTGTGGTGCTGTCAGGGATGGCAGCTGAAAGCCAGCCCAGGCGAGTGCAGAAGCCACAGTTGAAAATACAGACGCTATGCTGACGTGACGCAAAAACCTCAGGTTCACCGTCCCGTTACCCAGCCCACTTTGGGAGGGGAGGGCGGAGAGGTGGGTGGGGGTCCCACTTTGGGAGGGAGTCACTTTGGTCTGAGCAGGGGCTTAAGTGCAGCTCAGTGGTCGAGTCTTTGCCTGCAGACGTAGAGGTTGCAGGTTCAAATCTCCCTGGATAAAAAGTGTCTTCTAAATGAACCCATTAGTCTCATAACATGTAGGAAAAGCAACACACATGCTGCTATCCCCTATCAGACTTTTGACTTTCTCTCTCTCTCTCACTTTCTCCCTCTCTCTCTGCATCTGTCCCTATCTGTCTCTCTCTCTGTGTCCGTCTGTCTCTCTGTCCTGCTCCCAGAGTGGGACAGCTGCACCAGACCCAGAGGGTCGTTGGTTCCCGTCCCACACTTTCCATCTGTGTTAGACAAACACTACAGCTGGGTCCGCAGCATAGCGAAGCACCGCCGTTCAGCTCCAGAAACACGTCACTTGGGATCCTGCTTTCATTATGCTTCCTGCAGCACCCCAGCGAGGAGCCACAGGAAATGGGGAGAGAGAAAGAGAGAGAGAGAAACGAGAGTGAGACAGAAGGACAATCAACAGAGAGACAGAGGACGTTTGTTGGCACCAGTTCAACAGTGCTCTCATTTGTCATACTTTTACAGCATTTCTAGGTCAGATTAGCATGGGAGGGGAGGGAGGGAGGCGGGGGAGAGAGAGAGAAGGGGGAGGGTCAAACAGATAGGCTGCTCTTCATTTATCACGCCTGCCTTCATATGGGAGAACCAGAGAGAGAGAGAGAGAGAGAGAGAGAGAGAGAGAGAGAGA
The DNA here is from genome assembly GCA_023658055.1 of Thaleichthys pacificus. NCBI lineage: Eukaryota > Metazoa > Chordata > Actinopteri > Osmeriformes > Osmeridae > Thaleichthys > Thaleichthys pacificus. The sequence goes on along the minus strand of CM042866.1, from coordinate 16,430,164 downwards.
GAGAGAGAGAGAGAGGGACGAAAGATAGGCGGAGAGAGTGAGAAAGGGGTGAAGAGAGACAGTGAGAGAGAAAGGGTGAGAGAGTGGGGTGGACCATTTTTCACCAAGCTCTCCAAACCCCCCCAACTGTTGCAGAAACAGACAGTGGGGCAAAGGCAAAGGCTAGACTTAAAACAAATAAACACAGCCATATCTGGAGAGACTCTGGTATGCTGCACCCCTAGAGGAGGAGAAGGAGGAGGAGGAGAGAGGAGAAGGAGAGAGCAGTGGTATTTACGACAGGACTGGGGACAGAATGACTTCCACAGGCTTCAGACTGATGAGAGCTGGAGAACATATAGCCAGGGCATGTGTACAGTCCCCCCTCCCTGACTACCTGTCTGCAGGCCAAACCACCTCCAAGACCTTCCCTCTATACATGTTCCTCCACTGGTCCAACTGATGTTCTACCTGCACCATCTGGACTTAAAACAAATACATTCGGCTGCCATCGCTGAAACAAAGTTGCTTGATAAGATTTCTTACTACAATTAAGTCACAAAAAAAACATTTATGCTAGAAGTCCAACTGAATAATAATAATAAAAAACATTATCACACTGAGGTGTAGAGTTTTTGCGATGCAGGGAGTAGGAGTGTCTGGGATCAGGCCTCAACACTCTGCTCTGTCTCTGCACTGCTCCACTGACACACAGAGCATGATCTGCTCACACACTGGGTCGACAGAGAGAGAGACAGAGACAGAGAGAGAGAGACAGAGAGAGAGAGAGAGAGAGAGAGAGAGAGAGAGAGAGAGAGAGAGAGAGAGAGAGAGAGAGAGAGGGAGAGAGAGAGAGAAAATAAGAAATTGCGAGAGACATGGAGAGAGAGGGGGAAGAGCATTAAAACCCAGCAGGCTGACTTCATTTGGTAATGAAAACCAGCATTGTGCTCCAGATCGTCTCCAGTGACGTGTTTGGGCTGAAATGTTGAAGCGGGGGAGAGATGACTTAGTAGGGCAGCTGGGTTTCTGGCTCAGTGGAGTAGGGGGTTGCAGCTCTGGGGACCCCCAACCCTTCCCCTCCTCCAGCCCTGGAATTCACTCTCCCTCCCTCCCTCCCCTCCCTCTCTCTCTCTCTCTCTCTCTATCCCTCCTCCTCTCTCTCTCTATCCCTCCTCCTCTCTCTCTCTCTATCCCTCCCTACAACCTCCTTATTTCTCCACCTCCTTCTCTTCTATACGCCAGATTGTAACCAGTTCCCATGTACATATCCATGATGCTGCCAGTCCTTCAACCACTACAGCCATTAGTGAAAGTGGAGTCAGAGAGAATGATGCAGTAAGTAAACACATGTAAAGACTAACTGAGGGAGCAGTTAACCAGAGACTTACTGATGGAGCAGTTACCAGACCTCCTTTCTCTCCCCTGCAACGTAACCAGCTGGCTTCAATCAGGAAATACAGCTTCGTCTCTGTTCCAAGGCCCTACCCCACCTCCCTCCCTCCTCACCTAGGGCTGCCCCCGCCTTCCTCCACCTCTCCTCTCCTCCACCAGCCTCTCCTCCTCTACCAGCCTCTCCTCCACCTCTCATCACCTCTCCTCCACCTCTCCTCCACCTCTCCTCTCCTCCACCAGCCTCAACTCTCCTCCACCAGCCTCAACTCTCCTCCACCTCTCCTCCTCCACCAGCGTCTCCTCTCCTCCACCTCTCCTCTCTCCACCAGCCTCTCCTCTCCTCCACCAGCCTCTCCTCCACCAGCCTCTCCTCTCCTGGGCCGAAAAAACTAGAAAAATACCAACTGTAGAACAATCAAGTGTGTGTTTATAATGCTGGGGCAAGCATAGCTGCTAATGCCATTAAGTGCTCTCAAGCTGTGCTGGCACAAACTGCTATCCGCCTAGCATTTACATACGAACTGTACTGCTGTTGAAGTCTCCCCCGTCAATGCCAGCGGCTTCATTCGAATGTCACTTAACAACGTTCGTTGTCATTGTCCCCAGAATTGTGCTGCAGCTTCTGTGACGTGAGGCTGGTCAAAGCCAAGCTTGTCTGTCAGCGTCTGTGTGGAATCTCTGTTCACACTGAGACAGGCCTGGAATAGAGGTCAGCCATGATACGGCAGCCCCTTTGCCCTCGCCCCCCCCCCCCCCTCCCCATCCCTTGCCTGCCTTGGGCACCAGAGGAATGTCTCTGGCTGTATGGGGCCACCAGGACACTGTGACTGGGCAGAACTGAGAGAGGGAGGGAGAGAGGGGAGAGATAGATAGAGAGGAGACAGGCAACAGATACAAAGAGAGACAGGGAGAGAGTGAGAAAGAGAGATAAATCAAAGAAAGTCAAAAGTGGATAGCAGGGAGGGAGAGAGAGAGAGAGGAAGGGGAGGGAGGGAAGGGAGGGAGAGGGACAGAGAGAGAGGAAAGTGCTGCGCTGTCTCTTCCGTGTGTAGGCTGTCACAGCTTGGTCTTTCTGTGCCACACACAAAGACAGCTCTGAGGAGGAGGGAGGGACAGCACACAAAGACTGCAACACATCAGAGCTCAGCCTGGGCGCACTCTCTCTGTCGCTCCCTTTCTCTCTTCCTCTCTGTATTTCTCTCTCCTTCTCTCCCTTTTCTCTGCATTGACAGGCCACAGTGTAGGCCCACTCTCTCTCACTCCTTCTCTCCTTCACTCTCCCTCTCACTCTATCACTATCTCACTCCTCTCTCACTCTTTCTGTTCTGTGTCAGTGTCACTCTCTCTCCGTCTTATCTTAAACACAAAACTTCAGGGAAATACTTGTAATGAAATCTTTAACAATAATACAAGTTTCTGATGCTAAAAATGGAACAACCTCAAGACAATGTATTGCAGTAGTATGTTTTTCCGTGTCGAAATTGGAAACCATTTCCTGTGTTGAAGTTCAGAGGGGTGGGGCATCGTATCTAGTTCCAGCAGCACGCAACCAATCAAAGAGACACAATCAGATGTAATCATCCAATCCGAGGGATATGAAAGGACAGTTGCTGATGATAGTGACGCAAGGAAGGAGGCCCAGGGTAACAGATGGGACTGATATCTAATCCCTTGAGTAGCCATCTGGACCCCCCCCCCCCCCCCCCCCCCCAAAAAAAAAAAATGTTTTATTCTTGTTTCCCCCAGGGTCCTTCTCTCTATCTAGAGATCCCACCCCCACCCCAACCCAAAGCTGTTTGTTTTGGACACATTCATGCCAGGTCTCCACCCAGCCGGGCTGGAACACAAGATGAAACAAACATCCTCCGGTACACACGCGGCCCCCGCTCCGTCTGAGCCATCGGGTGTGAGAGGGTCTCACCTCCTCCTGGGAAGCGTGGCGAGGGTCCGCAGGGTCCACGGACCAGTAGCAGTAGTCGAAGCCGAATTCCAGAAGCTTCTCTCTGCCGTCGCTGTGTCCGTCCAGGCGCACCTCCGGCTGCGGAGAGAGGCAGACACACAGAGACACGGCTCAAGCTCGTACAGGTGTGCATTGCCCTGGTCTGCGTCAACGTGTTTCCAGGTCAAGTTTTAGAGCACATTGAAAAACAACAACCGTTGACCAAAGTGATGTACGGTCAGAAGTAGCAAAAGAAGGAGACAGGGACCAAAGCCTTCAATGGGGACAGGTGAGGGGGCTTGAACAGGTGGGCTTTTATCTTCATGCTATATCAGTCCAGATAACCCGCACTCAGTTTCCCCATGCCGGTTACTCGTCACCAGCCAGACAACAATACGACTGAGTCTCTGGTAACTAACTGGCGGTTTGCTCTGGGCTTGGGCAGGATGGCCGTCGCCAGGGTGTGCATGCCCGGGCATGGCTGTCACTGCAGACAACATGAGCTTTACGGCCACTGAACATCAGGCCACAAACACGAGACACTGCTTTGCTCTGCAGTTACCTCAATCCACAATACACAGCCTCTGAGGTCGCCCACCGGAACATTCCCTCAAGCTGTCATTCTTATCATGCAGAAGTTGGGTTCTATTGACTGTACTTTTCAAACAGGCTATAAGGTAGATTACCTCTGTAGGCTCTATTATCTCATTGATATACATATCTGGACAGGAAATAATCCACCACACTAAGATCTAGGAAACATTCAAGCACACTAAGATCTAGGAAACATTCAGGCACACTAAGATCTAGGAAACATTCAGGCACACTAAGATCTAGGAAACATTCAGGCACACTAAGATCTAGGAAACATTCAGGCACACTAAGATCTAGGAAACATTCAGGCACACTAAGATCTAGGAAACATTCATGCACACTAAGATCTAGGAAACATTCAGGCACACTAAGATCTAGGAAACATTCAGGCACACTAAGATCTAGGAAACATTCAGGCACACTAAGGCTTAAATATCCTGTCCTCACAGTCAACTGACTGGACTGCAAGGCTGTGTGTTCAGTACGACAGCTTTGTTGTCATTCTCTACAATGGACGGCTTAAAGCGAGAGCTCCAGTCCAGATGACGTGCTTAGATGTGGAGTGACTGTGGTCACAGTCATAGAGTTCCACTTCCTCTCAAACTCCACTAGAAAAGGAAAAAACGTTTAGTTGTCTATGACCATGACACACAGGAGGACTGACCCGTCGAACACCCAAGCTCGCTCACACACACACTGCAGGGAGGACTGACACGTCAAACACACAAGCTCTCTCACACACACACTGCAGGGAGGACTGACACGTCGAACACACAAGCTCTCTCACACACACACTGCAGGGAGGACTGACACGTCGAACACACAAGCTCGCTCACACACACACTGCAGGGAGGACTGACACGTCGAACACACAAGCTCGCTCACACACACACTTCAGGGAGGAGTGACACGTCGAACACACAAGCTCGCTCACACACACTGCAGGGTGGAGTGACACGTCGAACACACAAGCTCGCTCACACACACACTTCAGGGAGGACTGACACGTCGAACACACAAGCTCGCTCACACACACACTTCAGGGAGGACTGACACGTCGAACACACAAGCTCGCTCACACACACACTTCAGGGAGGACTGACACGTCGAACACACAAGCTCGCTCACACACACACTTCAGGGAGGACTGACACGTCGAACACACAAGCTCGCTCACACACACACTTCAGGGAGGACTGACACGTCGAACACACAAGCTCGCTCACACACACACTTCAGGGAATGTCCCCTGTAGAAATGTGTTCTCTGCATTTTCCCACCTTGTTATCCTGTCTGAGTGCCAGGCAGGTGACCAGATCAAGGTGAGTGGGGGTCAAGTCTAAGTGCTCACCTCAGGCCTGGTCAGGGACACGGGCAGGCCTGCGAGCGATCTGTACGTTTTAACAACCTCTCTCTTGGTTTTTGTTTGTTTTCCATCCTTATACCCTCTCTCTCAACTCTGCTTACTCCCTCCCTCCCTCCTCCTCCGAACTGTCCCACTTTCTAGAGATATGTTCCTGAGACCCCCTCTGCAACATCTCCACCAGAGTGGAGATGTTGCAGAGCCCCAAACACAGGACACCATCTGGCTCTCCTCCCCAAGTCTACACCACCTCCCACAGTCCACCCCTCCGCCTGGCTCTCCTCCCCCAGTCTACACCACCTCCCACAGTCCTACCCCTCCGCCTGGCTCTCCTCCCCAAGTCTACACCACCTCCCACAGTCCACCCCTCCGCCTGGCTCTCCTCCCCCAGTCTACACCACCTCCCACAGTCCACCCCTCCGCCTGGCTCTCCTCCCCAAGTCTACACCACCTCCCACAGTCCACCCCTCCGCCTGGCTCTCCTCCCCAAGTCTACATCACCTCCCACAGTCCACCCCTCCGCCTGGCTCTCCTCCCCCAGTCTACACCACCTCCCACAGTCCACCCCTCCCCCAGTCTACACCACCTCACACAGTCCACCCCTCCGCCTGGCTCTCCTCCCCAAGTCTACACCACCTCCCACAGTCCACCCCTCCGCCTGGCTCTCCTCCCCCAGTCTACACCACCTCCCACAGTCCACCCCTCCGCCTGGCTCTCCTCCCCAAGTCTACACCACCTCCCACAGTCCACCCCTCCGCCTGGCTCTCCTCCCCCAGTCTACACCACCTCCCACAGTCCACCCCTCCGCCAAGTCTTAAACATCTCCAACTCTTACTCACTGGCGGTGACAGAAATCTCGTGAAGCTAATCAGACATCCTCCAATTCAAGTTCAAAGAGAGTTAATAAGAATCTTCTGAAGTTAACCAAACAAATTTAATTAAAGTTCAGAGTACACAGAGCGTCATAATGCAGGGCTCCATAGCTGCAGTGCATTGTGGGTTAGTGTTCCTGGGAGGGAGAGGCTCTGATAACACCATAGCTGATAACACCATATATATATATAAACACTAGATGTCTCGTCCGCGTTGCCGGACAACGGAGTCGAACGTCCGCACATGGCGGCCATCTTGCTACAGGCAACTCGCTCACCCATAACATTGTGTTGATGCTAATGTACTTTTAAAATGACCATAACTTGCTCAATTTTCAACCGATTTTGAAACGGTTTGGTTTGTTATCAACGTCAGAGATGTCGGTATGCCACTGCATACTTATGAATAATTATGTTATTTTTTTTAAAACAGAATAGAAGTATGCAGTGGCATAACAACATCTCTGACATTGATAACAAATCAAACCGTTTCAAAATCGGTTGAAAATTGAGCAAGTTATGGTCATTTAAAAAGTACATGTAGCATCAACACAATGTTATGGGTGAGCGAGTTGCCTGTAGCAAGATGGCCGCCATGTGCGGACGTTCTAGACTCCGCCGTAAGACATCTAGTTGTTATATATATCTATGGATAACACAGCTCTGACATCACAGCTCTGACATCAAAGCTCTGACATCACAGCTCTGACATCACAGCTCTGACATCACAGCTCTGACATCACAGCTCTAACATCACAGCTCTAACATCACAGCTCTGACATCACAGCTCTGACATCACAGCTCTGACATCACAGCTCTGACATCAAACAAGTCAGCCATTCCACAGAACAGGTGTTTTAAGAACCCTTCTCCATTGCTGTGAGCAACTAGCTCTCAGTACATTCAGCCTCTTTTTAGTGTTTTGTTATTGCGTTTGTGTGCACGCGTGCAGTGGTGTGTCAGTGTGTGCGCGTGTGACTGGGAGGGTGTCTCTGTAGTGACGGGAGGGGTGTGCGGGACGGGGGGGGGGGGTATAATAAACAACAGTGGAATCAAGCAGGAAGTGGCCGGCCCCTACTTGTAAACATCCTGTGTGGCTGAGAGAGATACCCCCTGAATACCCCCACCTTACACACACACACAGTTGACTCTGGGGCCAAACACTGGGAGAAGGGATTTCAGAGTTCAAGGGGCGTTGCTCTCGAAACTGTAATTTTACAATCGAGTTTGCGACAGCATGCCTGTGTGGCGATACTCACCTTCACATTCTTGATCCTCACAAACTTCTCCTCCACCTGCACGGCTAGCTTCCCCCCATCCACGCTTTCCCTGTGAGCCAGGAGAGAAGGAGAGGGGGAGAGAGAGAGGAGGAGACATGGAGGTTTACACATAACCACACAGTCACGTACTGGATAAGATGCCTCAGAATCTCGAGCCATGTTTTCAACTGTGACTATATTATGAAGCAGACTATCTGATACTTATGTTTCAATTGATTTGCATTGGTAGTTGAGCATGTGAGAAATTGATATATTTCAAACTCTGATTCAAGAGTTGTGCAAAGGCAGCCAAGATCAGTTCTTTATCAAATTAAAACAGGCAGAAACACACACACACACACACGGAGCGAGCGAGCGAGAGGGAAGAGAGAGAGAGACAGTCCACAGAGAATGACTCTGCTGAGGCAGCTTGTGCTCTGTCCAGAACAAAGAAATCGTGTATGTGTGTGTGTATGTGTATCTTCACGTTAACTGTATCTTAAACTCAGCGTCCGTGCGTGCGTGTTTAAGGACAACGACAGCTGTGTGTGTTCTCCAGCTGCCGGTCCAGGCATATCTGATGCAACCAAGTGAAATCCCAGCATGCACTGCAGCGTGGGGACAGCTGAGTTTCAACCCGAGGCAGTGCTCCCGTGGTCGGAGCTCTGCTGCAACTCTTGGTCAGTATGGAGGACAAGAGGGACCTCAGCTACAGCCCCCCACGTGGGAGTGATTTTGCCAGCCCCAGCAGCACCAGCCAGGGGCCCAGCCCAATACCACAACCCCCAGACACATCCAAGATCAGGATCCCACCAGCAGGAAAGGAGGAGTGGAAAGCAGCAGGGTGGACCAAGGGGGTGGAGAGAGACCCTGGAAACACTTTTTTGGGGAGGTAGGAAATCTGAAAATAGCCTACGGCTGTTTCTCAACCGCTGTGGCACGTTGGTAACACATGTAGCAGAGGCCTGGCCTTCTGGAAGCCTCTGTCAGAGGCCTGGCCTTCTGGAAGCCTCTGTCAGAGGCCTGGCCTTCTGGAAGCCTCTTTCACACAGAGCACGGCCTGAATGACACCGCGCAACACCATAGTCATACCTCCACAACCACCATTTCACACAACGCGGGTGAGGTAAATAGCGTTCAAAAGATGCAAACGGTGTCCTACAGCAGGAGCATGCCTGCTACACACATTAACAGCAAAGACATTCAGGCTATTCAATTGCAACCAGGAAACCAACCTTTTGCATGACAGTGAAGAGCAGTTTCAAAGCTCTTTCAAATGTCTTGTTATGCAAACTACCAAGATGGTAAAAGGGAAAGAAACTGTCACAGTCTCTGTAAATATTAAACATATTAAAGGGCCACATACAAATCAATTGGAAACAACAGTAAATCAGTTACATCTGTTTTTATTCTCCCCCAGACCTCCAAGAGCTCTTAGGTGAACATGCTGTAGTAATATGGTCTAATAGAGGGGGTGGGGGCCAAGGAGGGCACCATGCTACTCTCTGGCTACACCTCAAGACTGGGCTTGGTTTACTGCGCAGTAAAACAACTATTTCCATGAGAGTTAGCAACACCAACAATAAAGGCTTACAGATTTAGTGACATCTGGAACAACGGCCTATATACAGTAGGCATGTTAGAAACATTGTTTATATATTTTAACCTATATTCCTAATATTTTGGACACTCGGCTTTGGATGCATCACTGAGCAATATAATGATCATTGGGTGACTGTAACAACTTTATGTTATTTTAATGTCATGCTGTTGTCTAATGCATTGAACAGAGTCATTGAGATGTGTATACATTGCTGACTACAGCAGCGCCAAATAAAGCATCTTACACAAGAAGGCATTACTCAACTGGTTTAAAAGCTCAATCGGTCCTACCCTACTGTAGCCTATGTCAAGCCTACCAGAAATATGTGCTTTGTAAAGCTTTGTTTGTTAGTGAATGGGTGTTGATCCAAAAGGGCCATTGCTTGCATCTCGTTGTCAAAGCCAAACAATTCCCAAGCATGGCAACATGCTGCCAAAAGCAGACGTACTCCAGTACCAGGAGGCTATAGCTGAATCGATCCTTTTTTACGGACGGTTACTGTATTCAACCATTATCCATTCACACACGATTCACGCTGCTATATTATAATAAACACCTTACCTTGCATTGAGAGGACGAACTCGAATCGCTACTTTCACGTTTGCCATGGTAGCTCCTACGACAGATGACTCGTAGACAGTAAAACATACAAGTTCTATCTACACTAACGCGTGCTGACAACAGACTGTTTACATTCCCCCGGTAAAACGGGAAAATCTTTATCGGCCACCATTCAAGCCATCTTTACCGGTGAGATAGCCCGCTTCTGTCCGAGTTTCACCAACAGTCAGCCAGTCGGGAGTTTTGAATGTGAAACTTCCTGCTAGTCGGGAGTGCTTGACACTTGAGCGAGGCGGAGACGCGGGGTGGATTGTGGCATCTGAGATTGTTGACACACTTTTTTTTCTAAAATACATTTTCAAGTTATCTTTAAGAACCTCAATTGTTGTCTTGTAAAGATATCTTCTTATGGCAGTAAGCTATATGAAACGTTTAAGTAGTGGAAAGTATAGCCTAATTACAATGAATAACTTATACGGAAAAAATATATTACGAAATTATATAACTTTATTTTTCATTATATGTCCAATTACAAATAGTACACATTAAAAGCAGCAGATAGAATATTATCTGGTTCAACATGAACTACATAATTGACGCTCCCACGGCATCCATAACCAAACAGAATCACTAGTGACGGTCACAGGCATAGCTCTGGCAACAGAGTGTCGATACTAAAACTTTTCACTAACACAAATCCTATCCTATTATTTTTATTTCTGTTATTTTCTACATGGCACTTCGAGTTTGTATTAATTATGTTGTTAACAGTTTCCACACTCAAGAATGAGTGTGGAAATCCCCCCCCCCCCCTATTAAAATCCAACATTTTCAACAGGAACAAACTTCTTTCCTTTTGTCCATATTGCCCCCAGTGTGAGAACCACGGGTCCAGTCTGAGGACAGCGTCGCCCCAGCACCAGGGAGAAAGGGAGGGTCGTCTCTCTGGTCCTACCAGGTCAGAGCAGCAGGACTATCAGGTCTGACCTTCTCTAAACCCTGGGGGGACCACGGACGTCCCACCTGCTTCCTTCAGACCTACTGCTCTTGTTAGTTCTCATTCCAACCCCCCCCAGCACATGCCGATTCTGATCGGTGGCAGGTTCGAGGAGGCGAATCAGGCTAGACATTGAGGCTGGAGCCAAGACCTACAGACAAGCATGGCGTCTCCGCCAGCAATGTTCCTGAGTCCCAACAACAACGAGCTGAGTCTGGACCGGTACCTGCGCGTACAGCACACTGCCGGCGACAGTACGGTGAAACCAATGAGATCGCGTGGAATCAGTGAGATTGCGATTGGCGTGGCGATTGGCGTCAGGCTGGTCAGTTGGCGCCCTCTAGTGGTTGTTGTGAGACCTGCGCGTGCTGCTCACGCGGCAGCGAGGAAGAGGAGGAGAGCTGTTCATGCACCTTCTCCCTGAACTCCTGGAAGAGAAGGGGAGGAAGAGGGAGAGGAGAGGAGAGCAAGAAAGAGAGAACAGGACACAGGAGGAGGGCATGGAAGACAGGACAGTAAGTAGAGAGGAAGAGAGCATTATAGAGGAGAAAAGCGAGAAAGAGAGAGCAAGAAAGACAGGAGCAGAGCCGAAAAGAGAGGATGGAGGAGAGAGACATTAGATTCCATTATCAACCGTCTTATTTGTCTGCTCCATGCCAGTACAGCTGACTTTACTTCAGAGTTCCTTTTCACAGCTGCTGTGTCTAGCATAGGCAAAGGACTCTTACCACTGGCCAGGGTAACGTTGACAGTTTCCTCCAATGGGAAATCACTTCCTCCTCTCCCATCAGCCCCTTCTCCACCAGACAGGTGACCAGAAACAGGAAGTGGTTCCACTGCAGAGAGAGGTAAAGACACATGAAGCAAGCCATGCCCACCACATGTATTGGGTCTTGCGTGCCTGTTGCTGTCCATGTGCAGCGTTACCTGCGTGTGCCCGGCGCTGAGGGTGGCAGAGAGGGCCAGCTCAGAGAACAGCAGGTGGAGCGGGGCGGAGGAGCAGCACTCTTTCCTCCACAGCTCACACAGCTGCTCCAGAGCAGCCCGCTCTGCAGACGCTGGGTCAGAACCACTCTGCTGGACAGAGTACAGGGGCAGGTCTCCACACACTGAATGAATGCGCGCACACACACACACACACATATTAAGACAGTCACTGCAGCTACATACTGTAGAGGCAGATAGATTAACAGTCACACAGTCAGCTGATAGAGCAAACCAGAAAGCTGTCTAGGCTGGATGGCTGTCTCTAGGCTGGATGGCTGTCTCTAGGCTGGCTGTCACTACGCTGGCTGTCACTACGCTGGCTGTCACTACGCTGGCTGTCACTACGCTGGCTGTCACTACGCTGGCTGTCACTACGCTGGCTGTCTCTAGGCTGGTCGTCTTACCCAGTTTGCAGGCTAGCAGGACAGTGCAGCGCAGCAGCATCTGCTCAGGCACTGGGGACAGGTACTGGAGAGGGGGGGGGGGGGGGTAGAGAGTGACAGGAACAGAGAGAGGGAAGATGGGAGGGAAAGAGTGGTGGACAAGTTCAGTAGGAATACCATTTATAATAAGAGCACGATTGTGAGTGAGTGAGTGTGTGTGTACCTTCCGGCAGGTCAGTGTGTCTGCTACTCTCTCCAGCAGGGCTGTCAGCAGAGCACCAGTCAGCTGTTCCTCCTCACACCTGGGTCCCACAGCGATACTGAGGACCTCCTACACACACGCACACGCACACCTTTACATCCCTGTCAACATCTACCTCCACCTCCTCACAAACATCGCTTTTTTTACAGGCAACTCTTGCAACTCTGCCGTTCTTACTTTTCTAGGTCTCTTGGGAAAATATCGATTTTTTTTCATCTCAACAAATCTAACTTGAATATCGGTTCAATGAATTCATTCAATATTTCTGGCAATTCTGTAGGTTTTACACCCTGTTGTCACCCCTCTCCTACCTTGATCTCCACCAGGACATCAGAGGGAAGGGGGGCGGCGTGGAGGCACTCTGGGGGGCAGGAGGCCCCCGCCTGGACCCCCTGTCTAGCCCTGGAGGGGGTGGTAGAGGGGGGCTGCTCCGGCCCCCCCCTGGCCTCGGGGGGTGGAGGGCTGGGCAGGCTCTTCACCACAGCATCCATCCTGGTCTTCCACTCCCTCTTGATCAGGGCTGGGGGCAACATGGAGGCATGCATTCACAACACGCCCTTTATCCCTTTTCCACCGAGGCAGTCTGAGGGAATGTTCAGAGCCGCTGCCTACTATCTAGGTATAGTCCCATATACTCGTTTTTCAAGTTGACAGCACGTACACTACACTGCCTTCCGGCCAGCAAAACAGGTTCCAGAGTGGAACCAACTCTCAGCTGGTCTAGAACCGTTCCACTTACGGCAGGGGCTTACGCCAGCTTCGCTTCGGCAAAGAACTTACATTGTTTGGGATTCTACTTTGAATGGATGTCAAATCTAAACAATGGTTCATGGCGGAAATACTAAATAAACCAGAGGGAGCTTTGAGAAGCAAGCCTGTATTTCAACAAAGCCAGCGGGAGAGTCCGCCATTGTTGTGGTTGTGCTTGAAGTTAGCGTTGCTGGGATAGTGCAGACTTCTACACATGTATTCAGTGACGTAACAACTCACTTGGCCCGTGGAAAAGCAAACCGGTTCTTAGAAGGATCGCAAGTTGAACCAACAGCCCAGAACCAGAACTAGGTTCAAGTTGGTGAAAAGGAGGTATGAATGATATCTCTGTCTGCCTGTCCTCTCCAGCACTCATATCTCCAGGGAGAGTCTCTCCTCTCTATTACATTCACATTTAGTCATTTAGCAGACGCTCTTATCCAGAGCGACTTACAGTAAGTACAGGGACATTCCCCCCGAGGCAAGTAGAGTGAAGTGCCTTGCCCAAGGACACAACGTCATTTGGTACGGCCGGGAATCGAACTGGCAACCTTCAGATTACTAGCCCGATTCCATAACCGCTCAGCCACCTGACTCTATGCCGCCTCTTTACTCCAGTGCCTACCTGTGATGTTGGAGGAGAGCCAGCTGGTGGCCTTCTCTGTGGCCAGATGTTTGGTGATGTTCTCAGACGTGGTGAGCACCTGGGGAGGAGAGAGAGACAGAGAGAGACAGAGAGAGAGAGAGCAGAGAGACAGAGAGAGAAAGAATGGACACAGAGTGAAAAGAATGAGAGGTAAGAAAAGGCATGTGAGCCAGGTACACACACACACACACACACACACACACACACACACACACACACACACAGCAGGCCCGTGGGTCAGGACAGGTTGTGGTGTAGGAGCAGGAGACAGTTTGGAGACTCACAGCAGAAGAGGTCTCCTCAGGAAGCAGAACCCTGATGGCCTCAGGACTCTTCACACTGCAGAACCTGAACACACACACACAAGATTTGAATCAACCAATCCAACAACCATTGGAGAGGAAGATGACCTGACAAATGGAATAATCATTTAAAGCTCTCATTTGTGTTCTAAGGTTGGATGTAGTGTAAGGAAAAGCTAAACCACAAAGAGTTTTTAGATTATACAAATATGTTTTTGTACTATACAAGTTCCTACGCATATATATATATATATATATATATATATATATATATATATATATGCGTATATCCGATTCATAATAAGAATGAAACACAAATCATATAAAGCATACCTTAAATGTAGTCAATTATAATAAAATAGAATATTTAAAAAATATATATAAATATATATATTTATATATATATATGCGTAGGAACTATATATATATATATATATATATATATATATATAAATATATAAAAATAAAAAAAAATCTATTTTATTATAATTGACTACATTTAAGGTATGCTTTATATGATTTGTGTTTCATTCTTATTATGAATCGGTTTATTTGACTATTTAAATAATAAAATGAATAATGTTGCATTTAAAGTTTGTGAGACACTCGGGTGAGACACTGAGTTAGTGAGACTGATACAGCAATTAATATTAATAATGTTCATAAACATGCTTTCAAACTAGGACAAAAGTGAGGCCTCTGTCACCATTTCAGGAGGTCACCATAACCTCTGGGGGTGAGTTGGGTATACTTTCGTTGTATAGACATTCACTGCCATCATATCAACAAGTTATCCAGTCCACAGCCTTACAGCATCACTTCCTCTACAGTGATAGCAGTGCAACACCCCCCACCTCCCCCCCCCCCCCACACACACACACACACATACCCCACACACACCTAGCTACAGTAGCTACCTGGCCGCTCTCTCCAGCGCCTGCATGCCTGCATCACACAGATGGGCACAGATGGAGTCGTTGAGTTTAGCAGCGCTGGCGTCTGGAGAGGCCAGGCCTTCTCTTAGCATGTTCTCTCCTCTCTGGACCAGCTCACACACCAGCGTGGCCCTGCAACACACACACACACACGTTAAAGCACATGCATTCAAACAAAACACAAACAAATGTAAAGACAAAGAAACACATAAAACACACACACAACACACACACACGTGTAAATACATGCATGTGTAAAAACACATGAGGGCAATAGTGCATACTAGCTTTTCCAGTAAAAAAAAAGGTTTTGTTGCGTAAACACACATCCACACGCTGACACACAGCTCGGGGACTGACTTGATGTGCTTGACACAGTTGGAGCCCACCCGCTCAGACACAAACTCCACTGTGCGCCGCAGGGACGGAGGCTGGTTGTGGAAGAAGGCTTGCTCAAGGTCCACCTGCACACACAGGAAACCAGTCAGGCAGGGAATCAGTCAGGCAGGGAATCAGTCACACAGGGAATCAGTCACACAGGGAATCAGTCACACAGGGAATCAGTCACACAGGGAATCAGTCACACAGGAAATCAGTCACACAAAAAACAGTAACAAAGGGAAACAGTCACACAGCCATCAGTTAAGGTTTCTAACCTAATATCCAGACCAAGGCTGCCCAAACCCTGAAGAGCTAACCTCTGTATCTTCTCTACACCAGTAGTAACAAACAGGACTAAACTATCAAGCAGCACTAGTTTAGTGTTGGTGTTGAAACCTGCGGCAGCTCTACACAGTACATCCAGTCCCAGTATTGTTCCCAGTCTGTCCCTCCAGACAGCCTACCTGTAGCTTCTGCTGGGAGCGCGGAGGGGCGGGGGTACCCCTCGGCTCGGCAGAGGTGGGCGTGATCTTACGGATCAGACCACCACTCCTGGACGAGCTCCCCGCCACGAACGCGGCCAGGAGCTTCCGGAACTCGCCTGATGGAGAGAGGCGGGGCTAAACGTCACGCATCATCAGGGAGGGAACACCAGAGGTGAGGATCATCCAGTAAGGAGAGACCACCTTCAGTATGCATGTGCTCCCAGGTTGATGCTGTTTACTTACCCAGGAAAGGACAGCAGGTGTAGAGAAGCTGTTGGTCCACTAGGGGGAGACAATCCTGGGGAGAAATGAAGAGATACACACACTGTAAAAGTCTTGAGAGTGTTTCACATGAGGTACTCTATGAACAGAGAGTTGTGGAAAACAGGAAGTCGGGTATGGAGAGGAAGTAAACAGGAAACAGGAAGTCGACTCACAAGTCCTGGAGCACTGGTGTTGCTCTCCTCCAGCTGAGCCTCCTCAGTAAAGTCACTAGTGAAGAACAACTCCTCGGGAATGACTGGGATCTGACAGAGAGAGAGGCATAGGGAGGTAAAAAGAAAGGGAAAGAGACAGAGAGAGAAAGAGATAGAGAGAGACAGAGACCGTTGTTTAATGACCTAATTAAAGGGAGCATATTATTTATTTACAATGCGCAACCAGTTACTGTGTCACCTGGAAGAGCCAGCCCATTACAGCCACCATGAGGAGCTGGTTGTGGTAGCACACCTCCCCAGCCTGGACCAGCGCCATCCTCCTGAGGAGTAAACACACTGTCAACTGCTTTCACTTTCTGCAAACTTTACATGTAGAAATATGTATGTGAACATAAAAAGACGCAACAACTAAGACATGAACTGAACAAGAGTCACTGAGGTGACGAGATGGAGAGAGGAAGAGCGAGAGGGAGAGAGAGGGAGAGAGTCAGAGAGAAACAGAGAGAGAGATAGAAAGTGGGGGTGAGAGAAAGTTGTGGAGGAGGAGAGCGCCGGGGCCCACCTGTAGAGCAGCCGGAGCAGGCCCAGCGCGGTGCGGTAGCAGGGCAGGTAGGGGGCGCTGTGGTCCAGCATGGACAGGAACTCCACCAGCCAGGGCACAGTCAGCACGGTGCGTCTCCTCTTCACGCTGCTGCGCAGCACGGCACACACATCCAGCACTGGGGCACTCTGGGGGAGGACACACACGCACACACACACAGGATGTGGTGTGTTAACTCTCAGCAGAGGGGATGTTCAAAGAAGACATTGTTCATGTGTCTGAATTAAAAGCTCCTGACTGAGATCCAAAACTGCGGCCTCACTACATCCTACACACCACTGACCCGACAGCCTTGCACACAACTCTCAACTCTGTAGTCTATTACTCCATAATAAAGAGGGGAGAGGGGGTGAGAGGGAGAGGGAGGAAGGAGGGAAGCAGGGCGGGGGGAGACGGAGGAGGGGGTGTCCGGCCTGCCTTGCTGCGCACGGCCACGGCCGCCTCCAGGGCCTCCCTGGACGGGCTCTCTGACGCCTGGTAGGACAGGAAGGACAGGAAGCCCAGGAACTTGGCCAGGAGACGGGCCAGGAGCAGCACCGAGGAGAACCTCTGCTTCTCATCCTGCAGGGGAGGGGGGGAGGATGGGAGGGAGTGAGAGGGGGATGGATGGAGGGAGGGATGGATGGAGAGAGAGAGAGGGAGAGATGTAAGTGACCGTGACAGTGTGTGTGTATTGTAAGAGGTGAAGTCGATGCCATGCCAAGTGTAGCCCACTTGTAGTGTAGGATGTCTACCTGCTGCTCCATGTCCCCCCTCCCCCTTTCCCCCCCTCCCTCCCCCCCGTGACCAGGCCCAGGGCAGGTAAGGTGTCTACCTGCTGCTCGATGTCGCCTTCCCCTCCTCCGCCTGCCCCTCCGCTGGGAGGGCTGGGGGCCAGGATGGACACCTGGTCCAGCTGCAGCAGCTGCTGACACAGGCTGTCCTTCAGGTGCTGGTTCAGCTGGCAGCTGCGACACACACACACACACAAAGGTTACACAGACATCAGAGCATCCTCCATACAGCCAGTATGAACAGTAAGGTGGTTATGAGGGTTTCGCCTGTAGTCTGACCAACTGGCTGTCTGCAGGAAGTCCCTGAAGAACTCCTCGTGTCCAGGGAAGGACGGCGGGGGACAGGGTCCCAGGATGCCCTGCGGCTGGATCAGGCGCTCCTGCAGGCGTTTCAGCCGGCCCAGGCCGTCTGCTCCCAGCATGCCCAGCAGGTCTGGGTCGGGTGCGTCGCCGGGAGACCCCGAGGCACACGGACCTTTACACATCTGGAGGTGGGGGGGGGGGGGGGGCAAGATCCTCAGTGTGTGGGCGTGAGTCTGGGAGTTTGTGTGTGTGGGCATGTGTGTGTGTATGTACATAAGTGTGTGTTTATGTGCTTGTGTTTATGTGAGTGTGTGTGTGTGTGTGTGTGTGTGTCCACCTCACCTGCACCAACTGTTTCAGGAAGAGGCGGGCAAAGTGGGCGTGGTTTCCAGCTACAGTCAGCTGACTCACCATTCCTCTGATTGGACAAAGCACAACCAAAACACACACATCACAATAACGCAGCAAACCCAACAAACCACCGTGCACACTTGGTAAAAAGCACATACTGCAACACCACCATGTCTATACAAAGCAAGCACAGGACATGACAGGACAGAGATGTTGGGTCCCGTGTCGTGTTCCTCCCTCCATTGTCCTCCATCTTGAGGGGCGATCGTGGGATCTCGTGTACCGATCATCTCTCATAATCACTGCTTAAACCAGCCACGTCTCCTAGCTTGCCATTCATTGGCACATGGATTGTTTCCTTGAGGTTGAGTTGAACCAGATGAGCTGGGTTCCTGTGGTGCTCACCTGACCCGGCTGCCCAGAGCAGGTTCGAAGGCCCAGCCCGGCTCCTTGTGGAAGTCCTCCCACTCCCTCAGCAGCTCATAGAAGATGTCCCTGATGACGGAGACACACGGAACAACGTTACCTCAGGACCCCCACGCTCACCACCGCTTCACACATTGGCTGTTTATGTGGTGACCCTCAGTTGTGACCTCCAGTACGGTTAGCGGTGACCCCCACTAGCCTAGCGGTGACCCCCACTAGCCTAGCGGTGACCCCCACTAGCCTAGCGGTGACCCCCAGTAGCTTAGTGGTGACCCTGAGTCTCGACCGCCCAGTCCTCTACCTCTGCTTCTTGAAAATGTGGAAGGCCTTGTCACTGCTGAAGTTGGACCTGTTGTCGGTGGCAGGCTGGAAGGGGACCGAGTGGATGAAGGGAGAGACCGTGGGAGAGACCTAGAGGACAGAGACATGATCTTACACCAAAACACCAGCTACTTCCTGTCCACGCTGCCATGATCAGTACCTAGCCACCAGCCACTTCCTGTCCACACTACCATGATCAGAACCTAGCCACTAGTACACTTCCTGTCCACACTATCATAATCAGAACCTAGCCACTAGTACACTTCCTGTCCACACTACCATGATCAGTACCTAGCCACTAGTACACTTCCTGTCCACGCTGCCATGATCAGTATCTAACCACAAGTACACTTGAGTCTGTACAACGGATCAGTATACTTTTGCAGTACTGTAAGTATCTAACTGCTGGGTACTTCTATACTACCTTGGCCGTGCTGCTGTCCTGGGCCAGAGTGAGGCGGTCCCTCAGGGCTGGAGAGAAGCAGGCCAGCCTCTCATTCTCAGCCAGTAGGCGCAGGGTGACCCTGTCCAGGTGGGCTAGCAGGCTGGCGGGAACAGGACATATTAGACACGCACTCCCTCGTGCTGGCTCTAAGATCGGACCACAGGAATGTTTGAAGCGGAGGAAAGCCAAAACAACCGGCAGGAGACTCACTCAAACAGATTCTCCAGGACCCTCACGGAGAAGAACACACAGTTGTGCACCTTCCTGAGGTAACCTCTCTCCAGCACGTCTGGAAGAGTTGAACAAACAGGACAGGCGTTTCATAGAGGCCCCACCGTGGAACCTCTGGAACCCTCTGGAAGCTTATGTTAGACATCTTCTTCACCTTTTCTAAACACATATATACCAACACGCTCCTTCTCTTCTTCATCTGGCCTTCATAACGCACACACGCTGACAAACTCCTCCTCTTCCTCACCTGGCTTCAGCACACACACACTCGGCTCTTCCTCCTCTTCCTCGGGGGCTACAGGCGTTCGAGACGTCAGCAGCTGCAGCAGGAAAAACAGCTCCACAAACACGTTGGGCACCAGGTTTTCTGAGGGAGAGGAGCAGAAGTGTCGCTTTTTCCTGTTCCATAAACACCTCAAGTTTAACCTCCTTACTATTACACAACGACGCTAAAGTTGAAAACGTTTAGCAGGAGCTTCAATTCCATCGCCCCCTCATGGTGGCTTACCGCAAATGCAGGTGCAATACAGCTCAGCCAGTAAGCCCAGCTCAAAGGCCAGGGTGACTTTGGAGGGCTCTGGGCATGCAGCCTGGGTGTCTGGGGTCACTTTGGCCTCTGCCCTCAGTCCGGTCTTGGTGGGGGTGCATGGGTCCAGGGTGGGGGGCAGGGTGGAGATACCGGGGTCTGGGGTGGGGGGCAGGGTGGAGGGCAGGAGGCAGGTCTGTTGGGCTCGTTTACACCTAAAATGAAGCAGAGAATGAGAGGGGATACCAGCACTCTTCGTTTCTACAGAACTGCCTGCTCTGATGTAAGTGTCCTGATCAGGAGGAGTCATTTAATCTGGATACTCCCTGATGAGGAAGAGAGAAGAGTCGTTAAGGACAGTCATCTGGATACTCCCTGATGAGGAAGAGGGAAGAGTCGTTAAGGAGAGTCATTTAATCTGAATACTCGTTGATGAGGAAGAGGGAAGAGTCGTTAAGGAGAGTCATTTAATCTGAATACTCGTTGATGAGGAAGAGGGAAGAGTCGTTAAGGAGAGTAATTTAATCTGAATACTCGTTGATGAGGAAGAGGGAAGAGTCGTTAAGGAGAGTCATTTAATCTGGATACTCCCTGATGAGGAAGAAGGAAGAGTCGTTAAGGAGAGTCATTTAATCTGGATACTCCCTGATGAGGAAGAAGGAAGAGTCTTGGGAAAACCGAAAGACGGTAGATAACTACAGGTCCTGGCAACCCAATAAACAACAATAATCCTGTGCGATACTTAATAATCCCACCTAACAATATAAATGCTCCTACGAAACTATAATCCTCCTCAACAAAAACAGCAGTAATAATAACCCCACTTCTCTCTCTTCAGCATCTCTCTCTCCTCCTGCAGGCTGAGGGGGCTGCCCAGGGCGGTGGCCCCTGTTGCAGGCTCGGAGCCCGGGGTGGGGCTGGGGGCCTTGCTGATTGGGGTGGAGGTGAAGCAGCTCTTGGGTCTGGAGTGAGGCCGCTCCACGCTGACGGGGGTGGGCTTGATTCTCCGAGACGGCTTCGACGGCCTTGTGGGTGTGGGGAGTACAGGGACATGATCATACAGTACATCAGAGGAAACGCACACCTATATGACGTAGGAATGTGAATTTAAGAGTATAATTACTTGTAATGTAGTACGGTGCCTATAATACTGACCCAAATAAGTGAATCATAACCTTAATTCAATTGACTGTGCAAGAGGAATACAGTGGAACTAAATACAGCTTTGACTCTGGGTGAAGTAAAAACAGGATTGGGCCTGTTTTATGACCGTCTGAGTGCGTTTTTGTTGACGTTTAACAAATGGCCGACGAGAGAGAGAGGAAGAGAGAGAAAGAAATAGAGAGACAGAGAGACAAACAGAGAGAGAGAAAGAGAGACAGCAGAGGACTCACGGTGGAGATGTGCGTGAGACCCCCACAGGCGGGAAGTCTTCCAAGCTGTTGAAGTTCAGCGGTTCCACGGTGGGCGGAGACACCTGCTCGCTCACCCTACTGGCCCCTCCTCCCCTGCTCCTCCGCCCCCCACCCTCCCATCTCCCCCCTTCCTCCACCGGGTACCCGCGCCCCCCTCCGTGCCTTCCCTGCGGCCCTCCTCCCATCCCAGGGGTCCTCCTGCGGCCTCGCTGGAGGTTTGGGCTGGGCTGGAGCTCCGGGGGGGAGGCCATGAAATCCCCCAGGCTGACCCCGCGCTGGGCAGGGCGGCGCTCGGAAGGGGAGGGCCTGGAAGCTGGGCTCCATGTGGAGCTGAAGGAAGGGCTGCTGAGGGCACTGAAGGCACTCTGGTTCAGGGACCCAGACAGGCTAGTAGCATCCCACTCTGCCCCTCCCTGAGGAGAGATGGAGGGGGCCGGGAGGAAGAGCTGGACACGGCTGGCACTCCGGGAACCAGAACCAGCCCCTGCAGAAAACAATTACATTTCTTCAACAATGGATATATAATATATTGTCATGACGGGATCATTAGAATATGGTTTGGAGCTACATTTTTGCTACATTCAAGCGAGTCTTAATAAAGCTACCTGTTGACCTTCCACGCTCGCTGGGGGGGTCCTGAGGCAGGAGGGATCGGGGGCGGCTGGGGGTTTTAGCGGGCGTGGCCGGACCGTGGGTGAGTGCATGGCTGCTCTGCTCCCTCAGGAAGTTCAACAGGAAAGGTACGAACTCCTGTCTGTCAGCTGTCACCTGAAGCTCGCTCGATGACAAGCTGTCACTCTGATCAAGTACATGGATGCATTTTATGTATTTGTTTACGGACTAGCGAGACATATGACTACCTGAATGGTAGCTAGGGTAAGATTTCGGGTATACCTAAATGTTATTTTAATGTGAATGTGCCATGACAAGAGTTTTGATCAGACAATTTGGTTAGCAAGACAACGCAAATGTTAACAGCAGTGAGTTAAGCCTAATAAGAGACTAGCTATAGCTAGCACTTAAAGCTACCTGTTCCAAGTATTTTTTGTGCTACAGCCTTTGAGAATCGCTGTAGTTGTAGCTCAGTACATTTTTTAAGAATTGGCAGTAGGCGAAACAGGCTAGGATGGCTACATGGAAAGATAGATAGCATATGGAAGCGTGAGGCTAGTTAGCTAGTGGCAGCTAGCTACCTAAAAGTTTTGTTTACATTCTTACTATGCCATGACACTTCAAATTACAAGCTCCAAACAGCCCATATGATACCCATCATGGAGTGCATCTCAGCTTTGCACATTTTCCTCTTACCGTGGTATCTTTCAGCCACTCTACGGCCTTTCTTGTCTCTACTTTCTGCAGAAGCAACGATTCCAAAAGAGCCGCCATTCCGGAGTGAGCAAGCGCTCCTCGGCTTCAGTGGTGTGGGCGGACCAGATCGGAAGCAGGCGCGCACATGTCAAAAGACGCAGTGCATTTGGGTTAGCAAAAAAAACACAACAGTGTGTGTGTAGTCAAGATTCTCTTGACCACTAATGCCATCATAGATGTCCAGTGCCTCACCAGACACCCCGCTGATAAAAACTGCTACAGTTGCACATTTTATGGATAATGAAACAAATGGCAACACACGATTGTATTTAGTCTGCATGCTGAATGAGTATTTTATTCATAACCAGTTTATAAAAATAAAATACAAAATAATTTTAAACGAACAGAAAAAAACACTGTACAAGGCATTGATATGGTACAAATGAAAAATAAACATAAATAATTACAGTTATGTACAATGCAAAACCTCCCCTTGTTACATTCTTTCTTTGTGACTGTACATTTACATTTCAAAACAATTACATTGTAACACAACACTAAAATGTGAACGATTAATAAATATGTCCAAAGTTCATACCGGTGAAGGGCACTAATAGTGTGTGGTAGTCATTATAACAATAACTCATATAAATAATTATATTTTAAGCAGATAAGTAATTTCTCAGTAACTATCTTCGAACGCTATGACACACAAGGGGGGTGTTGGACGAGTGCACACATTAAAATATGGCCCCTTAACAATGTGATCATTTTGTTCATTAGGCTTTAAAACCAGAGGTGTAGTCTACGTTATACGCAGGCATGCCGAATTGACCACAAGGATTTCCCGCAAGCCTACTATAAATTAGTTTGTAAGACAACACGGGTGTGGGACATCACGGGGAGGAGGGCGGGGCTAGGTAAACTGACAGTATGCCCGTCACTTCATACCAGACTACACCACTGTTAAAACCACAAACGCGTCTGCGATCGTGATCGATCATGATCGGACCATAGATAGACAAGCTATGACACCTTTAAAATGACCAGGCCACGCAATAAGTGACAAATGATAATCTCTTCATGTACATAATACTACTTACTATACCTCTGTGCAACGCCAATGAGAAATAAAAGAACAAACACAAAAAGAAGCAACTGATTATCTTTTTCCAGCAGCGATGCTGTTGTTACCTCACTCCATTTCATTTAAGCACGTTAGCAAATAAGTTATTAACTTATCAAGGTGATCTTTTAAATAAATACTTTTTACATGTATATATTAAAAGTTTGCAGCAACGTTGTTTCGAAGTTAGTTGCCTTGGTGTACCGAACATAGCGTTTTAAAAGGAGCTCAACACTGATTGTAAGGATTCATGGGAATTCGCAAGCAACTGCTGACGCACCAGCATAACATTCAGCTCACGCTCAAGGATGAAACACCGCCGAAAATTCCAAGTGAAGTCTCATTTCAAAACCACCTCACAGGTATAACGCGTACCAAGAGTCTAGTCAAACAGACTTCGTTCAGACCAAGAGTCTAGTCAAGCAGACTTCGTTCAGACCAAGAGTCTAGTCAAGCAGACTTCGTTCAGCGGTGCTAAAAACAACACTTGACACTGCAACGGAGCTGAGCCACATACACAGAATCAGGCTCAGTCCTGGTGGTAGACTAGACCCTGGATTATGAGGACTGGCAGGCTTGACTCGCAATAACGCGCCTGTCAGAGACCCAACCATACCCCATGACCTCTGACCCCTATCCACATCACTGACCCGAGACATCACACACCCAGGACAGCCGACTGGCTAGCTAGCTACACAGTGGAATGGTCCAACACTGACGCAGTCCAGTCACCCCTAGCTCTAGCAGCAGGGGAGTAGAGGAGATATTAAGGCGTCTCACTGACTGAACGTTGCCTCAGGATGAGTTGTAGCTGCTCAGGACCAAAGCAGGTACCTGTCCCTCCCACCAGGAGGTACCCACACATCACTAGAAACACTGCCAATCAAGATGTCTCTTCCTCAATAGCGTGGAACTAATCTCACCAGTGGGAGAACCCACAATTCCAGTAGTAGAACCCATAATTCTAACCAGTAGAAGAACCTGTGATTCTAGCAAGCAAGTGAGAATCCATTATTCTAGCGAGCAAGTGAGAATCCATTATTCTAGTGAGCAATTGCAAATCCATTATTCTAGCACAATTCTAACCAGTAGAGAATCCACTCATAGCTGGCATCAGGGTACTGGTTTCATTATGCAAAAAATTAGGCAAGTCTTTCTCCTTTCTTAATTATCAACTATCCTACACGTGCCACTTCATACAAGCCAATCAGTCGTGTAAAACCTCACAGGACAGTGCATGTGCACAGGTACTCTTTAGGAATGAGCATGTAGAGTTCTGAATAGGAGCCCTGGTCAGGGTCAGGTGGGAGGAGGGCGGGGAGGTGGGGCTCATTAGGAGAAAGAGAGGAAATCCAAATATATATTTAAAACAAAACAGCACAAAAAAAAAAGAAATATCCCTTGGAGACAGCATTCGTCTCAGGATGGGGGATACATGTGGGGAACTAGTATGCTGCCTGTTTGATTTGACGGTTTAAGTTTTTTTTCTCTTTTCTCTGAAGCGCATGCAAACAGTAGTAGTGGAAGCAGCGGGAGGTCTTTTTACAGTATCTTACAAGCGGAGGAGTGGGGGGAGAGAGAGAGGGAGGGTGGGGGAGAGAGAGAGGGAGGGTGGGGGAGAGAGAGAGGGAGGGTGGGGGAGAGAGAGAGGGAGGGTGGGGGAGAGAGAGAGGGAGGGTGGGGAGAGAGGGGAGGGTGGGGAGGTTCGGGCGAAGGAGTCGGTGATTAGTGAACATGGAAGTCAGTGAGGAAAAACAAACCTTGGTTGGTTCTCATAGTGCACAAACGTATGTCATCAACAAACAAATGAACATTCTCTTCTACTGTATCACAACCAATATAAATGCTCGGATTCGATTGGAAGAATGAAACGTTTTAGAATATGATCCATGATCTTCATATGGCAAACACAATATATGACATTATAGACATAATGTTTTGTTGACTACAATTCAGATATTCAAAGTTTCATCTGAATCATTGTTAGAGACAGAAAATCTAGTTTTATACTAAACATTCCCTTTATTATTAATACGATCGCAGAGAAATCCACTCATTCTTCCTTTTGAGAGTAAATTCTCTCAAACTATGAATGACGACGTCAATAACATTCCGGTTTCCAGCTCCTCTTTGAAGATATGAGTCTTCATCCACATGAAGAAGAATGTCCTTAAAGCTGGCACAAATGAACAACTGTCTTTTTTGGCTCCCTTTGTGGTTGTCACAAACATACTGGAAAGAGCCAGAAGCTCTCCAGAGTGCCAAGGCACGATGAGAAAAGGGTTTGTGTTGATGATGTACACTAACTTACCAGACACTAACTCAGAGTCTTGTATTAACTACTAGTGTTTGAAGAGCAGAAGTAAGTTCAGTACCATTCACATACGGAACGAAGGAATCATGACCTGAACTTACTCCACGCAGCCATCCGAAGATTCCCCAGACCAACACATGAGGCACCAGAATGTGTGTGTGTGTGTACATACACTTCACACGATTGTATAAAAGATCACTTGGATTGATCAGATTCATTGATCGCTTTAGGTCAGTTTTGAGTACACAGTGCCCGACGTTGACGAGTTCAAATCAAAAGGAAGAGAAAGAGAGGGAACTGTGACCGGCGTTTTTCTTTTGCTGCTCCCACTATCTAGGCTATTAATATCATCAATGTCACCATAAAATAATACTGTACGTTTTGTACACACATTGTGTCCCTGCAGTCCCCAAGATTGTGCCAAGGACAAACTAGGGACAGAAATTCGGAATTAGTGCTTGTCGTGTCACCCCTGCTGTAGGCCTATATAGGAGCATTCAGACAGGGGAGCCGCAACTAGGTCCGGTACTGCAGGGGTGGACTGCAGATTAGGACCAGCTGACAAAAGGCTTAGGAACCAGAACCAGAACCAGAATCCTGGATAGTACAGCTCTTCATGGCATGACAGACTCTAAGTCTAAACATACAGTTGACTTTTTAAAGTTTTTTTACACTACTTTAATTCTATAAACTATCCTTTAGGTAAACGGATGTCTCGAAAACATCCCCTCGTGTTTGTATGACAGACGTGAACGCAAACAGGTGAAGATGTGTGAAGAATGGCAGAGGGGCACAGTGAAGGGGGACACAGAGGGAGGGATAGAGATTCTCTAAACTCCAGGGGGACGGGGGGCAAATAGCCTCCTCCTGACTCCAGTCCTGATTGTATTCTCGCCCTCCCATGATCCTCTGCAGCTGGGGGCCGCTGCAGGACGACTATCTGCTCAGCTTGCCGGAGCACTTCCCCTCGCGGCTGCAGGCCTTGCCCCTGGCGAGGTGGAAGGGCCCGGCGCGAGCCTGCCGGCCACAGCACGTCTCCTGGTGGTGGGGGTAGGTGCGGCGGGGAGGCGGTGAGCCGGAGAAGCTCGGCGGGGAGCGGCTTCGGCCCAGGCAGCCCCCACCCCCGCCCCGGGGTTCGTGGCGGGAGGGGGAGGAGCTGACAGAGCGCTGCAGGGAGGAGGAGCTACGCGGGGAGGCGCTGGAGCTGCGGTGGTGGTGGGGGTGGTGGTGGTGGTGGTGGTGGGGGGAGTTGGTCAGGCTGCAGATGCCCAGCCGGGAGCCCCCGTGCTGGGCCCCTGAGCGACCGTGGTGGAGCGGAGAGCTCCGGGCAGAGCCGCCGTGCATCAGCTGGGCCAGGCAGGACAGGAGGTCCGAGTCGCTGTTGCTGCCAGCTCGGATCCGGTAACGACGTCTTAATAAAGGTGGGGGGGGGGAAGAAGATATTATAAGAGTTAGGTAAGTCAGGATAAAGTAAAAATGTATCAAGTAAATTAAAATAAAGCAAAGGAACGCGGATGAATAACGATAAAAATACAAATGACTCGATAATACAATGAAGATAAATCAATACGAGTCAAATCAAGTTAGATATGCCGAGTAAAGAAGGTTAGCGACATAAATGAATAGACGCTGAATTGCTACAAAAGGTAATATGCTAATAAAAGAAGAAACGGATTGACTGTGTTGGGACACTCACCTGCCTTCCACTGCAGGGCGACTGGGGGGTTTTCCCGGTGGGGGTCGGGGCAGGAACTGGGCGGCCAGCTGCTCAGAGGTGGGGGTGGGGTTAACGGGCCGTGGGATCCTGCTCCTGCGGGACAGGGGGCTGGAGGAGGAGGAGAGGGAGGGGCCCTCGTCGCCCTGGCGGTCGGAGCCCAGGAGAGAGTCCTCGTCCTGGGACCGGTCGGAGGCGGAGGACAGGGGGTCCCGGGGGAGCGCAGAGGCGGCGGCGATGGGGCGGCGGTCCAGCGACAGGGAGGGCGAGGCTGCGGGGGAGGAGCCCTGGTGGCTGGCCCTCTTCTGGAGCAGCTTCTCCTTGGCGGAGCCGGGGGGCGGGGCCTCCAGGAGGCTGGCGGGCTCCAGGACGGGGATGCGGCTCAGCCTGCGGGCGGGGTCCCTGCGGGGCGCGGGGGAGGCCTGGTCGCCGGGATGGGGCTCACCACCCAGACCAGGGTCCCCCTCCTCCCTCGGTATGTGCTGCTTCTGGGCCTCCCTGGGTCCCCGCTCCCCAGGGTCCGGCACCACGGGGCCGGCCCCTGGGGGGCTGACAGGGGGGGAGAGGCGGCCGTTGACCAGCACCGGGCTGTGGGCAGAGCGGGGGGACCCAGGGGAGGACACCCTGCCTGGTACGGGGCTTTGGGCTCTGGCGTGGCTGTCCCCGTTGACTAGCATCTCCACCGGGGCGTCCAGGGCGGGGGCAGGCCGGGCGGGCCCGCGCTCCTCGGGGGAGCGGAGGTCTGCCGTGGGGTCCGGAGGTGGAGCCTCCGTCTCACGCCTCTCCAGCAGGAGGCACTGTGGGGCGCTGTCTGAGACAGACTGGGAGGACAGACCAGAGGGCCTCTGGGCCGTCAACTAGAGAGAGGAGGAGAGGAGAGGCAAAGTGGGAGACAGTGAAATACAGATCACATAAGTATATGAGAGAGAGAGAGAGAGAGAGAGAGAGAGAGAGAGAGAGAGAGAGAGAGAGAGAGAGAGAGAGAGAGAGAGAGAGAGAATGAAGATGATAAAAGATAAGATCACAGCAATAATATCTAAAGTGCTTCTGTCAGTAGAAAACTGCCGAGGCAGCAGCGGTCATGTGAGGACAGATCCAGTAGATGACTGGAGAGAGAGAGATGGATGACGGTCGATGGCCAAGTGTAGCTAGCTGAGAGCACTGGAACAGAAAAACAAGCAGGGCAAGGCAAAAGCAGAACAGGTGAGAGAGGGAAGAGACAGAGACAGAGAGAGAGAGTGTGTGTGAGAGAGAGAGAGAGAGAGAGAGAGAGAGAGAGAGAGAGAGAGAGAGAGAGAGAGAGAGAGAGAGAGAGAGAGAGAGAGAGAGAAAATAAAAAGAAAGAGGCGGCTGCGAGGAGCGAGAGCAAAAAATAAAAGATGGTGAGCAACGCCTAATCAGTCATGACATTCCAAACACACATGCCACCATCACCATGACGACAGCAAGCCTCTGAGCATGCGCCTTCCTGCACCTCAACAACCAAACGAACGACATATCACATCATATTGAAAAAGATACCTAAATGAAACAAAACAGAGAGAGAAAGGAATATCAAAAGGACGGAAACAAGAGGTGTAGGAGGCATGGTGTGTGTGCTGGGTGTGGGTAAGGGGATGGGGTGTGAGGCGGTTAGGGGTTTAGAGGTCAGGGGTTAAGGTCGGAGGGGAGGGGGGGCTTGGCCGGGGTGTTCACCTGCTGGAGCTGTGCCCGTGTGATGCGTATGACAGAGGGGAACTTGGCGTTGGCAGCGCCCGCCGGGATGGCGGGCAGCTTCCTGTGTCCGGGCGAGCGCGTGCGGGGGAGAGGAGTGGGCGGGAGGGAGGCGTGGCAGGAGTAGGAGGAGGAGGTGGGGTGCGGCTGGTGCTGGTCTACCGACTGGCTCCGCATCATCCCCGGGGGGTGGCGCTGGTGCAGGGGGTCCGACAGGGTGGTCAGGAGGGTGTGAGGGCTGGGGGAGCGCAGGAGCAGGGGGCTGCTCGTCCGGACCAACACCTCCTCGGGCAGGGAAGGAGGAGAGGTGGGAAACTAGGGGGGGGGAGGAGGGGGGGATAGGAGAGAGAGAAAGAGAGAGCGAGGAGGGAGAGAGGAGGGAGGGAGGGAGAGGAGGGGGGGGAGATAGGTGAGAGAGAGAGAGAGAGAGAGAGAGAGGGGGGGGGGGAGGGAGAGGAGGGGGCGGGATGGGGGAGAGGAGGGGGAGATAGGAGATAGAGAGAAGAGAGGATGGAGTTTGAAAGGGGGTGAGGGGAGGGGAGGAGAGGAGAAAGGTGAGGGAGATAGGACCGAGAGAGAGAAGACAGAAGGAAGAGAGCGAAAAGGAGGGAGAAGAGAGGTGGAGGGTGGGGTGAGGTGGGACAGGAACGGGGATAGAAGAAGTGAAGTGGTGAAGAAGGGTGTAGCCAGATAGACAGAGGGGAGTGAGAGAGGAGGGGAGGGGAAGACAGCAGATTGGGGAGGGGAAGGGGGGTATATCAGAGTATGTTTACAACTGTGAGGGACTGGACTGGAGGTGAAGGGAGGATGACCCCCCCCCCCCCCCCCCCCTCCTAAAGCAGCAGTGCTGGTAGTGCTGGTGGTGCTGGTGGTGCTGGTGTCGTCAGTACTGGAGACGATGACAGGGGCATGTGCTCTGACGAGGTGTGCCAAACCAAATCAAAGCCAAGCTTGAAAAAAATACAAAGGCATCAGCAAAGAAAGGCGGCTGTAATACTGTGGATGGGAGAACGCAACTGAAACGATCTCTGTCCGGCTGTGAGCCGGTCGGCCCGGCTTCCCCCTCTGAAGCACGCGCAAGCCAGGAAGCAGCAAGCAAACACAAATGCTGTCTCCTTCTAGACTGTTCTACCGCTGCGCCGGCCCACGGCCTGTCATGGGTCCTCTGTGAGGAGTCGTGCGCCAGGTGCTTACCTGTGTGAGCACCCCCTCTGCCAGGGCCTCGGCGGGGCTGGTGGGCGTGACAGCGGGCAGGTGTCCTGGGGTTCCCATGCTCAGCTCCAGCCTATCCACCCTGGGGACCGCCAGGGCACCCCCGCCTCTGGGACACCCCGGGCTGGAGCCCCCCGGGCTGGAGCCCCCTCCCTCTGCTCCAGGAGAGGCCTGGTCCTCAGGCTGGAGCACCTCCAGCTCCTCCTCCTCCTCCGAGGGGCTGGAGGTGGCTTTGGCCCCTGGGGAGGCCCCCGGACGCTCCACCAGCACCCAGGAGCCCCGGGAGTCGCCCTCCTGCTGGGCGGAGCTGAGGTTGAGGGCCACGAAGCCGTCGGCCTGCTCCGGGGAGCCGGGGGACGGGGGCTTGGGGGAGCCGGCGCCAGACAGGAACTCCTCGTCGTAGTGCCACACCCTTTCAGCTCGCTCTCCGCCAATGGCAGCCTGGCCCTGGACCCCCTCCGCCCCGGGCCCTGGTCCTGGCTCCCGGTCCTCCAACTGCTTCCCTGAGCTGCTCACACACACACACACAGAGACACACACACAGAGACAGTGTGGTTAGTCTACCTGAGGCATGTGGATGGCGTGGTGTGATAGAGAGCCAGAGGAGGGGAGGGTAGCAGAGGCACTGACCAGGCCCCCATGAAGCGCTCGGGGCTGGGTTTGGACTCCAGGGTCATCCTGCGCTCCATCTCAAAGCTCAGAATGTTTCGGAGCTTCTTGAAGCGGTCCGAGGCCGCCACCACGTCAGAGTGGCCCTTGACAGGGGAGCCCAGGCTGGGCCCTGCGAACGGGCTCTGGGGCCCCTGGTTGTTGCTGTGCTCGTCCTCGGTGGCAGCCTGCAGGGACACAGGGACAAGTTTAAGGCCGTGTCAGTGATAGGAAACAAACAGCCTTGGCGTGCTCAAAGTTCCTTCATTTCAACTTTGACCTTGGTCTGCCAGCGGGCCTTCAAAGCACAGCCAATGAGATAACAGCTGTTGGTGACGTGGTAAAGTTAGCTTCGCTGTTTATGTATGTTGCTATGCAGCACAGCAACTGTCTGCTCCCCACCTTGAGGTGAGCCAACAGCACATTTCTTATCATGTGTTCCCGGCTGTAGAGAAGACTAGGAGGAAGTGTGGGATTGATTAAACATGATGTAGGTGTGTGTGTGTGTCTGAATGTGTGTGTGTGTGTGTCTGAGTGTGTCTGTGTGTCTGTCTGTGTCTGTCTTCACTTGTGTGTGTGTGCGTACGTGTGCGTGTGCGGCCTACCTTCCAGACAGCTGATCTGACGCGGTTGCGGTTGCGGTCCAGCTCCTCCCAGACGTCCGTCTCCTGGATGCGGAGCGGGTGGAGCGGGGACCCCGGGAGGCGCTCGGGGGGAACGTTGTTCTCCCCGTCACTCAGCTGCTCGTCCTGCAGAACCTCCTCCGTGTTCTCTCTCAGGAGATCCCCCGGGATGAGGGAGGCGTTGGCCATGCTGGGAACACAAGATCATCATATCAAATCATCATCATCCTTATTGTCATCATTATAATTGTCATTGTATTATTGTCATGATCATTATCATGTTAATCATTATCTCCATTGTCAGTCATTATCAATCATCGTCGCTGTTGTCATAATCATCATCTTTTCTTAAAATTAAATTTTCTGCCTGGGATAAATAACAGGAAATGTAGAGGGCCAGGGCCAGATTCGAACCCGGGATCCTACGCTAAGGCCTCAGCTTATGTGGTACGCACACTTGACTGGGGAGTCCTAATATCTCCATCGGTCTCAAGACGTCAATGTTTAGTTTAGCTTAAGAGCTTGGTTCTTATCATTGTCAGAGTCCAGTTCAGAGTCCAGTATGGGGGGAGAGAAAAGGAGGGAGAAGAGAGGTCCAGTCTGGGGGTGTCAGCAGGCAGCCCTACCCCATGTGAGCAGGGGTGAGCCTGGTGTGGTGCTGCGGCGTGGTGGCCGCCGTGCTGATGGTGAGGGTGCCGTCCGAGCCCGTCCTCTCCCAGTCGTACGGGTCGTTCTCTACCACGTTGTACGTCTTCATGCTGCTGTCAAACACCGACATCAGCAGCTGCAACAGAAAAGCCCAGTCACCTCCCCGTTTCGAGTTGTGGACGAGCGCGGGAGGTCGATTCGTCTCTCCCGAGATGGCGATGACAGCGCACAAAAGAAAAGAAGCATGGGGAAGATTTCGATAAACCCTGAGTCGCGGAAAAAAAAGAGCAAAAAGATGTTAGGAAGGCAATATTTAGAGCTAAATATAGAAAGGCTTGCGGGCATTCTAGAGATGACCAACAATTCTGCGGACACTCCACAGCCTCTGCAGACGAGAGGGACTTCTGTAGGCGACGAGAGATTCGGCCGACAATCAGAAGGTCCATCAATCAAAGATTCCGCAAACATTTGAAATGGATTCGGACAGTAGATTCAGCAGTCAGTGTCAAATAAAGATTTGCTAAACAATCATTCATTCCCACACACAGAGGTTTCATATCCTGGTGACGTGTTTCTAGCAGCTAAACGGCAGTGCTGAAGAGATGCTGTTGCTGTTTACCTGATAGTCAGGTTTGGTGAAGTAGTCGAGACTGGAGATGTGATCCAGGAACACGCTGAACTCTGCTGGAAGGTGCTTCAGCATCAAACGATGGTCGTAGGTGTCCTTCAGCTTCCCCACATGCTCCTGGGGGAACCACACACACACACAACCATGTCTCTTCTCCTTACTCAAAGGAAAAAAACTTGCGAGAATGATGATTGGTTGCCAGGGGGGGAACTCGGGAGGAACACGTACCTTGTCTTTGATCTTTCTCCATGGCAACTGGCCGACCATGAACTCCACCAGCATGTAGAAGAGGGACCAGAGGTCGTCATGGCGACCCATTTCCTGTGGCATGAAAAGCAGCAGTTAGGCTAGCGTGTTAGCGCAGGACAGAGTGCTTGTCCAGTACAGAGTGTAAGGGGAAAGAGACACACCTTGTTCTTGTGTGCGTTGACCGAGGCGTAGCGGACAGTCCCCCTGAAGCCTGCCACGGGACGAGGCTGAGGAACACACACACACACACAGCACAAACACAGCGCTGAGTCAGCATCCCCCCCTTACTGGCAACATGCAAACCTTCAAGACAGCTTCACCCTGCTTCACATCCTCCTCCCCCCCACCACCACCCCACCCGGTGGACACTCACAGGCCGGACCTCCTGACAGGAGTTGGTGAACTGGCGGGCCAGGCCAAAGTCCAGCATGTAGCAGGTGCGACAGGTGCTGGGGAACCGGCCCATGGCGAAGTTAGACTGAGGGAAGGAGGACGAGGATGACAAGGAATTTAAATAACAGTCTACCTGATTTCAAATGACATTACGCATATATGATACACACAATATTACAGATATGACTTTTCTCGACATAGTTCATCATTTTCGAAAAAATAATTCTTGCCAGACAGGATATCTCGTTGGATCTGGTTCACTTCACAAGGCAGTTTTCCCCGTCTGTGTCTCACCGGTTTGATGTCCCGGTGCAGGAAGCCCACAGAGTGGATGCTCTCCACGGCATCCAGGATCTGGCGGCCCAGACGCAGCGTGGTGCTGACCGTGAAGGTGCCGCGGCTCATGCTCCTGCGCAGGTCCGCCAGGTTACGACCCTGAAACGCACACCCAAAACGTGAACACGGACACAGAAAATAACCAGGAGAAATAGCAAGACTACCCAACGTGGTGACCCGTCATCCGTTCATTTGGTGTTTATAGTGAAAAGGGCATACGAATGGACACGTTTCCTTTGTTTTGACATTTTATGCATCACACCTGCTGCATATGAGTAAAAACTCGTAGCCCAAGAGTGTGGATGAGGGTGTGGATGAGGGCGTGGATGAGGGCGTGGATGAGGGCGTGGATCAGGGCGTGGATGAGGGCAGTGGACGAGGGCGTGGACGAGGGCGTGGACGAGGGCTTGGATGAGGGGGTGGATGAGGGCATGGACGAGGGTGTGGACGAGGGCGTGGACGAGGCGAAGCTGATCTCCTCTCAGGCGTACCTGCAACTCCATCACCACGTAGTTGAAGCGGTCGTTGCGGCCGCATCCCACAAAACGGCACACATGGTCCTTACCTGGAGAAGAGGAGAGACAGGAGGGAGGAGGGGAGAGAGGCGAGAGAGAAGGGCGAGAGAGGAAGGAGAGAACGAGAGGGAGGAGAGAGCAATGGTGAGAGAAGAGAGAGAGGAGGGGGAGAGGAGAGAGAGGTGAGAGAGACACGTTTAAGGAAGTGATGCAGCAGAATCCTTGTCTCGGGTACTTCAGACAGCATGTATGGTTCAGCATTAGGGTTGGGTATCGTTTGGGTTTGTAAGATACAGGTGCCAAATCGATACTTAACAGTTCCAGTGCTTAAACGGTGTGATAAAAAACGATACTTAAACCGATACTTTTCAAAAAGAGCCACAAAACAACGGTGGATGACATAAAAAATAATGTCAGTCGGGATTTTTTTTCTCCAGATTATTCTGACTCCACATGAACGCAGTATAATTTAACTAGCGATCATGTGTGGTGATGGTGCTTCTTACGTCCGTTTCGGAGCACCAGAGGGTATAATATTTCAATTGAGAGCTCAGGCATTTAAGTGGCACCGAAACAAGGCACCGAAATCTGCGTTCTGATTCAGTCCGGTACATACCGGTCATGTAGGTACCGCTGCCATATTAGCACTGAGTTTTGGTACCTAACACTATTCAGCATGTCTCTCTCCTGTCCTGTCTCTGCTGCACTGTGCGCCCTTCTCCTCCTCCATCCTCCCTTCACCTCTCCCTCCCTCCCTCCCTTCTCCTCCACCCTCCCTTCTCCTCCTCCACCCTCCCTTCACCTCTCCCTCCCTCCCTTCTCCTCCACCCTCCCTTCTCCTCCTCCACCCTCCCTTCACCTCTCCTCCCTCCCTCCTTTCTCCTCTCCCTCCCTCCCTTCTCCTCCTCCACCCTCCCTTCACCTCTCCCTCCCTCCCTTCTCCTCCTCCACCCTCCCTTCACCTCTTCCTCCTCCACCCCTTCTCCTCCTCCACCCTCCCTTCACCTCTCCCTCCCTCCCTTCTCCTCCCTCCCTTCCTCCCTCTCCCTCCCTCCCTTCTCCTCCTCCCTCCCTCCCTCCCTTCTCCTCCTCCTCCCTCCCTTCACCTCTCCCTCCCTCCCTTCACCTCTCCTACCTTCCCCTCCTCCCTCTGCTCTCCTCCCCAAGCCCAGCAAGCACACAGTATGACGGGCCCATGGTTCTTCTGATTTACAGTGTGTGTGACTGCTAGTGTGTGTGTGCATGTGTGCGTGTGTGCCGGTATCTCAGGGGACTCTGCTCACCAGCAGCCAGACCACTGCCACGCCCCAGAGCCCTTCAGCACACAGCACCCTCAGAGCAGGGAGACACCCTTACCCTCCTCCACTGGTGTGTGTGTGTCTGGTGCAGTAGCAGTAGCAGTGGGGGGAGGATTGAGGGGAGGGGGGGGGGGGGGGGGGGTTGAGGGTTGCTGTTTGGCGGGGGCGGGGGGGTCATCTGGTGTCTTGTTACAGCCTTCTTCCCTCAGGAAACCACTGAACAATATTATCGTGCAGCTCTCCATTAGGACACATGATCCAGCCCATTGATTTTCCTCAAGAGGAGGCCCAGACTGCAGGAGAGCAGCACAGGAAGGGAGGATGAGAGGGAGAGAGAGAAAAAAGAACGCAAAGAAAACAAAATGTCCCCGATGGATCTCCCCTAATTGCTTTGTTGATCCTCTGGCTTCTGTGATGGGTTGCAGAGTTGGGTTTTAATCTAGTGGACGGAACACACAGTGGAACTACTGCTCAATGGAACTAAGAAAGGAATAGTATTTTTGTGTTCATTCTCGTAATACTAGCCAATGAGCCTTTTTCAATACCATGGGATTAGTAAGGGCTTTAGAAAAGTTCTCTCTCTCTCTCTCTCTCTCTCTCTCTCTCTCTGCTGGTGTCTCTAACAGTGTCTCTGCTCAGTCTCCTGGTGTCTCTTAAGGGCTGTTCTGGTGTCTCTGCTGGTGTCTCTAATAGTGTCCCTGCTGGTTTCTCTATTTGGCTGTGCTGGTGTCTCTAAAGGGCTGTTCTGGTGTTTAAGCTGGTGTCCTAATACTGTCTCGACTGGTGTCTCAAAAGGGCTGTGCTGATATATCTGCTGGTGTCTC
The DNA here is from genome assembly GCA_023658055.1 of Thaleichthys pacificus. NCBI lineage: Eukaryota > Metazoa > Chordata > Actinopteri > Osmeriformes > Osmeridae > Thaleichthys > Thaleichthys pacificus. Next base: position 16,393,093 of record CM042866.1, on the reverse strand, counting down.
TAATAGTGTCTCTACCGGTCTGTGCTGGTGTCTCTGCTGGTGTCTCTGCTGGTGTCTCTGCTGGTGTCTGTGTATCTGCTGGTGTCTGTGCTGGTGTCTGTGTATCTGCTGGTGTCTGTGCTGGTGTCTGTGCTGGTGTTTCTGCTGGTGTCTCTGCTGGTGTCTCTATTTGGTTGTGCTGGTGTCTCTATTTGGCTGTGCTGGTGTCTCTAAAGGGCTGTTCTGGTGTTTCAGCTGGTGTCCTAATACTGTCTCGACTGGTATCTCAAAAGGGCTGTGCTGATATATCTGCTGGTGTCTCTGCTGGTGTGTCTTACCCTGCAGCTTCTTGAGCACGGCCACCTCCATCTTCAGAACCTGCTTGGGCTGCTGGGCCGACTCCACCTTCAGGGCCACACTGACCCGGGTGAGCAGGTCCAGCGCTTCGTAGATCTCCCCGAAGCCTCCGCCCCCAATCTTCTTCACCTGGAGGAGGACACCCCCCCCCCCCCCACACACACACACACACACACACACACAGAGACACACACACACATGCCAGCCATGTCAGAGTTTACAAGGCACCACACCCCCAAAACAGATGTCAACAATGTCTTCCTACCCATGTACACAGACACACGTGCGCACACACACCCACACAACCACGCTTACAGACAGGCACACACACAGGCGCGTGCAATCTTGTGTATCGCCTTAGCAGCTCAGGCGGTGGGATTAGCAGCGACAGTGTTGCGTAACACACCTCCTCAGTCAGAGAGCAGGAGGAGGGAGGAGGGAGACTCCCTGAGGGAGAGAACACGCTGGGTGGTGGGGGGGGGGGGGGGGGGGGTAGACACGGAGGGAGGGAGACAGGAGGAGTGAGGGAGACAAGGGGGAGGAGGAGGGATTGGGAAGGAGTCTCTAGAGGACAGGCCTGGAGCCCATAGCAAGCTGCAAATAGCTACACTGCTATTTTAAGAACCTGCTATCTTAGCACCATTTCTCACCCAGGGACACTGACCCCAAACTGTCGCCCGGTACGGTACCGGTGAGGTGAGGTGAGGATGGAGGAGACGGAGCCTGACGGAGCCTGATGGTGAAGGGGGGCTCTGTGGACGGAACACTCACCACTTTCCATCGCTCCTTGACCAGGACGAGCACACTGAGAATGTCTGCTTGTTCCGCGGCACCGCTCATCCCTCCGGTGGACCTCTCCGAGTGCTGCAACGGCCCGCCTCACACTGGGCCGGGCATCTGGACCCTGTAGAACCCTGGAGAGGCGGCCAGGGGGAAGGGGGGTGGGAGAGAGAAGGAAAGGGGAAGAAAGAGGGATAAAGTGAGAGGGGGGTGGAAGAGAGGGAGAGTGACACGGGGGTGGAAGAGAGAGAGAGTGAGAGGGGGGTGGAAGAGAGGGAAAGGGGGAGAGAGAAAATGGGAATAGGAAAGAAAGTGAGAAAGAGAGGGAAAGTGGGAGAGGTCGTGCGAATGTGAGCAGAGAGAATGAAAAAGAGAGAGAGACAGAAAGAGAGCGAGAGAGCGACAAAGCAGCAGAACGTGGAAAAAGTGGAGAGGAAAAAGAGAGAGGGGGGAAAAAATAGATTTATAATCAAAGGCACGCCTCCACACTGTGGGGTCCTGGAAACCCAAATGTAGTCGAGCTAGTAAAGATGTATGCATCAGGGACGCTGGGCTGGTGAAAGCCAACCCCTCGTTTCTGGATCACAGACAGGGTCTCTGATTCATAGCTTCACCACAGTTGTTACCACACCTGTTGCCCCGACCGACACATGTTCCCCCCTCCACCCTCCCTTACAACAACACACACTGCGCCACCCACACGCCCAAAACGAGTCGCCCTCACTTGTCCCAAACGAGCTCCTTCTCAGACACAAACGCAGACGGGGAGACACGGGCATTTCTGCAGCTCCCACAATGTGCTGTGGTGAACGTGATCTCAGTCTGTAAAAAGAAATCCAACAACAACAACACTATAGTGGTCATAATATTAATCATCTTCATCTAGCAGATACTTACATCCAAAAGTGACAGTGAGAATTGAACCTGCAACCTCAAGATCTTCAGTCACAGTGCTCTACCACTAAGGTATAGCCATCCCCATAGTCTAGTAGTCAAGGTTGTTGATAATACAACTTCCTTTCACTGTCTACAATGCGTCTGCTTAGACTACGGTGTTACACGATACACAGACTCTCTTTATAATATTTAGGCCTTCTGGCTGTTTCTAATCCGACTTATCAAACAGGGGGTTGGCAGACTGCTGTTAGTGTATGCCTTTCCATGTTCTTTACATTTTGATATAATAAAAAGAGAGAGAGACTAATGGAGGGCTCCCTTGTTGGGCATGTGGATGATACTGTATGATCGATGTACTGTATATTTTAGTGTCAACTAGGAGGATTCTCTCTGGCCTGCAGCGCCTTCTCTAAAGTTATTATCATTATATAACGGTCATCTAAGTAGCAAACAGTTACCACAGATGATAGAGCTCTCATCCTGCTCCACACATACAGCATGCCTGCATCACATTGGCCTGCCTCTAACACACTGCCCTGCCTCTAACATACTGCCTCTTAGCACACTGCCCGGCCTGTAGCCTAGTGCCCTGCCTCTAGCACACTAGCTTGCCTCAATCACATTTCTGCTTCAACAACACTGCCCTGAGTGCCCTGTCTCAATCAAACTAGTCCGTCTCCATCACACGGCCCTACCTTACAGTCCTGCCTGCATACATCCCCTGCCTCAACACACTGCCCTGACTCTATACAGTCCAGCCTCTATACATCCCCTGCCTCCATCACTCTGCCCTGCCTCCATACAAGCAAGCATCCAACGCACAGGCCTGCCTCCATCACACTGCCCTACCTCTATACAGTCCAGCCTCTGTCACACTGCCCTGCCTCCATAAAGACCTGCCTCCATACAAGCCAGCATCCAACACACTGGCCTGCCTCCAAATCACTGGCTCACACATGTTGTTGTGCTCGGGCGTTACATAAGCAGGTCTCAGAGCAGCACGACTGGGTTACAGAGCATCGCAGACACACCAGAACAGACTACCCAGTATGCACTGGGGGCAGGAGAGCATGCTCAGGTCACAGGAAATCAAGACAGTGAAATTGGACTCGAGCTCGACAGAGGAGCCGAGTGGCCTTGGCAGTCTGTCCAAGTCGCTTCTAAACTGCAGAGGGGGTGACTAGGTGAACTCCAACAACCTCTAAAGGTCGACCGCTCCGGCTAGTCACATGTTCCAGAAGAGGAACAGAGCTGTGCCAGCGTCAGACTGCATCGAAAGGACAAAAAAGCCAAGCAAAGACGCATGGCACATTCCCATGAGAAGATTAGAATGAGTGCAGCAGCCCTAGAGACACGTCGACAGGGGGGGGATCCCCAAATCCCCAGAAGGTCACATTTCGAAACAAGCCCTGACTCCACATAACATCTCCACTGAAGTACACTCTGCAGAGAACCTCGGTTCCAAACATCCCTCAAGGTCACAGACTCTCACCACCCTGCAGCTCGGTTCCGTTCTCGTCTCCGGAGTGATTCCGGAGGAAGCTGCCAGGGGTTTCAGCCCCAAGCCCTTCGCTAGCCAAGCTAGCCAGAGCAGAAGGACAGGTGGACCGCTGCCAGGAAGCCCAGAGTCGCTCCGTTCAGCCAGCAGGCTGGTCACACTGTGACTAATCTCACACCTCCTCACACACAAGGAAGGCAGCGCTGCCGTCTCCTCCTCCTCCCCGATGTGAACCGTCAATAATACACACCGACGCCAACAGATTTGATATCCGAAGCCAGTCAATATATCTATGGCAATCTCCTGATGCTCTCTCTGACCCCTGTGTCTCCATGGTGATGGGCTCATTTTTCCATTTGCTTCCCTCTTGCTGTCCCTCCCTTTCTTTTGAGTGAAATGAAAGACAGCATGATAGATTAGCTCTGTCTGGCTCTAATCCTCTGAACTCTACCCATTCATTAACTTAAATTCATTTATTCAGCCTAATAACTCACGCCAGCAGTTTATTTATGTCCCAATGTGCAAACAACTCTTAGCACACAGTGAATAAACTACATTAAAGGGTATCTTCTCTGTTAACACTAATCGTTTTTGTTACTGGTTGTGCCTCAGGATGAAAGCAGGGTTTGACTAATCTGGCAGCTTCAGTCGGCCCTGGCTGTGTTGATTGCTCTGGAGCCATGCCGTAGTGGGGAGACCCTCCTCCGGCCCTGGCCAACTCAGTAGTCCCGCTACTAGACGGGAGGGCGACTGCATATTGGGGATGGTCTGTAAACACTACCACATTCCGTTCCACTATCAGGAACACTGGTTATCCCACATGTTGACCTAAAAAACTGTGGAAGACCTGTCCTGGTTTGAAATGTGATGCGCAATGGCCATCTTTGTGAAACTGTCAAAAACCTGAGATGAACTTCTCTACTTTGTAACTAATGGTCACCAAATTTACAATTAGACGCACGCACAGGAACGCACACACACCTCAGCTAGCTGGCTAATCTTTTTGTGATGTAAAGTTAATGTGGTAACACACGGTGCACGGTGTTGTAGAGGATTGGGGTTTCACGTTACGGAAATACAAAACTATTAGGTTCGATACATAATAAGCAGTCCGCGTCCGATGCGGTTAGCGAACCTGCGTAGCTAGCAAGCGTTGCTACAGCAGATTTACGATGCGCGTACACGCGAATACACACAGGCCACGTTAGCTAGCAAGCTGTCTCTTAAGCAACGTTGAGTTGCAGAATGTTAAATAATCATGCATGAATGTAAACAACTTGACAGTCGCGCAGCATTGTTTCGTATTTCCCTGACGACAATGTCACGGCGACTGCTGCATCCCTGAATGTTGGTATGATCACACCATCCGCTAGAATGGCTGCTTCTCCCATACCTTGATCCTTCTTCCAATCCTTGCTTGATCCAAAAGGAGCCGGGTGTGGTTACAAAAAATCCTCTACGTTTGTTTTCACGAAGGGCCGTGGCATCAATTGGAATCCCATGGCCGAAATACTTTCCATGTGCTGCAGGGTTTGTGGTTGTTAATCCATAAAGAAAAGAAGGCAAATCGGATATTAATGGTTTTTTTTTCTCTTCCCTCGATCGTCCCTTTCTCCTTCTCACTGTCACCTCAGCATCTCTCGATCGCTGCAGATCCGTGACGTGACTACTCTCTCCGACGATCAGCCTTCCTGCGCGCGCGTGCACGATCCTATCCTCCTCGCAACAGCTCGCTTGTTGAACGCGCTCAGGAATTATTTTTCTTTTTTTTTTACAAATAAATACATTGAAAATACAAAAACTCATGCATGTGTACGGACGTGCATGAGTAGTCAAGTTCTTAATAATCCATAGAATATAATACATTCATAATAATTAACCACACATAATATTCCCTTGTCAAATAGATGTCAACGAGTTTATTTACCTGTCATAATAATAATACATGTCTAACATATGCGAAAACGTTTCTGTTTCTGTGTTTTCGTTGGGAGAATATGCACTTATAACTTCAGAAAAACCTTCCATTTTAGCTTTGCGTTATACAAGCCAGTAAATTCAATTATATGTAGACGGTAAGAAGAGGTTGGAGATATTTGTTTTGAATTGGGCCATGCGTGACACTGCGCATGGGCTTTTGGAAGGACCTAGTCGGATGTGAGTGAGTGGGCGTTCCGTTCAACGCGATGACGTTGCCATATCCAACCCGGTCAGTTCGGTATCCCTATAGCTTCCGCCTCTTGGCATCTGTTTATCAATCCACGTTTTTCTCAATGTATCTGTGCCCCAGCATTCCGTTTAGAAGCAGTGTTTAGCTAGTTAGCACTGCTAAACTAGTTAGCATTCCCACCATTCTCTTCCACAGGATGCTGAGGTTGTTCGGTGCGCTGGTTCTTGTTGGACTGATATTAGCGTGCTTGACTTCTTGGGTGCTGGAGAGCTACGACACTGCCTGGCACCCCAAACGAAGTGTCAAGCACTCTACTGACCATGATGATCATGAGGAATCTCGGAATAGTGTTCCACCATATCCCGGCGGTGAATTCGATAACTATATTTTGGTTTGTGCAGGTAAGTTAATCTATCATATTGGTTCGATATTTTTGCGTATTCGTAAGTAAAACTATTTCATTAAGACATGGAGCTTACTTGGAAAAGAATATCCTACCAGGTAACTGAGTTGTAGGCTTGTCAGCCTTTTGTGCAGTGCTGAATGAATGGGGTCACCGACCAGTTTGCGAGCTGTCAGTGTCATCATGTGGACAAAGGTGTCACTAGTAGTCAGCCAGTCATAACCAGGTCGCAAGACTTTGAGCCCTGTTGTGATAGAACAAGCTTGTTCTAAATGGGGTCGTACAGGTGAATCGGTGAACAAGCTGGCTTTTGGTTTTCACGGGTATGTTCACAGTCACTCTTACGCACTCATTGTTTGTTTTCCAGGTGTCTGACATTCATATCAGCCGCTTTCACGATCCCAAACGGATTTCAGATTTTGAGAAGTTCTGCACTGACACCATTGAAGTGATTAAACCTGCTCTTGTTCTCGTAACAGGTAGTCTGACATCCCCCGTACACACACACTCTCCGTCTCCGTCTTACTAACCTTGTCAGTGAAGATCAGTCATGTGTTCTCGGGGCTCATGACAAAAACACTGTACACACACTTACAACATGGTAATAGTATTAGAAAGGGATTGTATGTCAAATTGACTATTATTAATAATGCATGTGTGTGTGTGTTTGCGCACCTGTATGTGAATGTGTGGGTGTGTGTGCGTACCCGTGTGCGTATGTGTGCATGTGTGTGCGCACCTGTGTGTGAACGTGTGGGTGTGTGTGCGTACCCGTGTGCGTATGTGTGCGTGTGTGTGCACACCTGTGTGTGTGCGTGGTTCTGCCCATCAGGAGACTTGACAGATGCTAAGACAGAGAGCAAGGTGGGCTCCCTGCAGCACGAGGTGGAGTGGCAGGCCTACCACAGCGTCCTGAAACGCTCCCGGGTGCTCGGAGCGCACCAAGTGGATCGACATCCGGGGGAACCACGGTGACTGGAAGCATCCCCTTCCTTAAGCAGCGCCCGCTCCCAATTTACACGGCCGGGCTGTTTAAGGAGCGTTTGTTTTTTCGAGAGCGATGTGGAGAGGATCGATGATGTGCTGCAAATCTAAGTAGCTACTTCGCTACCCACTCCTCCCAGGGTGTTGAATTACAGGCTGTTAGGGGTGAAACGAGATATCATCTCATGATCTCTCCACAAAATCCATTATATTGGACCTGCAGCTGTCTGACGGACATACAGTTCTTCAGTATTGATTGGTTGGTTGTGTTTTCTGGCACTGACATCAGGCAGTGTTTGAACATGCTGGGAAGGCATGTTCAAATGCAACCCTGACATTCTGAGAAGGGACTTCAACATGTTCCACTTGAGTTTGTTGTTCTTGGTTAACTATGTTTTGTAGCTACAGCTGTTGCATCCAACTTTGCAAATGACATGACTATTATCTTCCTGGACAGATGCCTTCAACATAATCTCCCTGGACAGTGTGAATAACTACTACAGGTCAGTGTTCACTCTTACTGTGATCTAACAGGAGTAAACACTCCAGTACTGTTGGTCTCAGTGCCATCATTCTCTTTAGCAAGGATAATAATAAGAATGTAATAATCATATAGGTATCAGACAGACCCCTTTATCCAAAACAGCATACAGGCGATTTGAAACTAGCTAGATATCCAGCCCTACCCCAGCCATGTACAGTAGCTGTCTAGGCAACATATGTGGTAATGTTATTTATTGACCTGTATCCAGGGCTATCTAGGTGATGTGAAGGCCAGGAATAGAATCCCTGTCTGGCAGCCAGATGAAAGCGCTCTCTCCATGAGGCCCACAGTACTGACAGACATTTCATGTCATTCATAATGTCTTTTTGCTTTGCTACTTCAGGAAATGCCCCTCGGGGATAAATACAATGTTTGAACTGAGTTGCAGACTGTACTCCCATACACTGTGGTTCTGCAGCTTGTCCATACCATGATGTCAATGTATTCGTACTTGTACTTGCTGTCAGTATAAATCAGCCTTCAGATAGGAGCAGGACCCCTCCTTCCCCTCACGTCTCCTCCAGATGCCGTTACTGCATTATTACAATGTGGCTCTCCTCCAATACCATTGGTCTCCCCCACAGGAAATACTCAGCCAATCAGAAGGTGGGATCTTTCCACCATGTCCACCAGACTTCCTTTGGGAACTACTCCTTCATCTGTGCAGATGCTACTCTCACTCCCGGACCGAAACGACCATACAACTTCTATGGCATTCTCAACCAGGTATATCAACAGTATATCTACATCCATTAGTCATTCTTTACCAAACATATTCCACTGTGATATTGCAGTGTATTAACAGATTTGACTGTACCTAGGTCACATAATAACCAGATTATACCGTACCAAGGTTACAGAATAACCCGATTTGACTGTACTTGGTAACAGAATAACCAGATTTGGGTGTGCATATCTCTCCAGGATCAGATGGATCTTTTGGCGGACTTCAGATGGGAGAGCCGCAGTAGCAACCAGTCGATCTGGTTCGGCCACTACACCACCTCCACCGTCATCTCCCCCTCTCCAGGGCTGAGAGGGGTGATGAGGTGAGCCTACAGGAATGTTTGCGTGTGGTTCTAGATGGAGCAATGTGCGTGTGTCTGTGTGTGTGGTTCTAAATGAAGGAATGCGTGTGTGCATGTGTGCTGCGTGTGTGTGTGCAGCTCAGCTGTGGCGTACCTCTGTGGCCACCTGCACACCTTGGGGGGTCTGATGCCCGTCCTACACAGCCGACACCCCCAGGGTACCCTGGAGCTGGAGCTGGGAGACTGGATGGACAATCGAAGGTAACCCTGGGAACACGGTACATCACAGACACACACACATGCAGTACACACACACACACACACATGCAGTACACACACATACACACACATGCAGTACACACACACACATGCAGTACACACACATACACACACATACACAGATACAGTACATACACATATAACAGACAAACTGACAAATGTATGTAGCACTGGAGTCACACACACACACACAGGCAGGTAAGCAGGCTGACAGGCAGACAGACAGATATAGATTAATAACTATAGGTAATAGAGGAAGTATTATATCTCACACACACACACACACACATATAGTGGACACGCACACATGCTGACAGTTCCCTCGTGTCCCCTCTCAGATACAGAGTTCTGGCCTTTGACCACGACCTCCTCAGCTTCTCAGACCTCACCTTCCAGCGGTGGCCTGCAGTGCTCATCACCAACCCAAAGGAGGTGCAGTACCTCCACCCTGGAGCGGAGCCCCTGGGGAGGATGAAGCGCTCCACCCACATCAGGTGCCCCTTCTGTGTGTGTCCCCCTGACCCCTGACCCACCCTCCTGCACCCTCATATGTCGTACATGACTAAGCTACCCCTCCATATTCACACCCACCCATCTCATAGTGTTTGTTCAAATACATGTTATACACTTGACGGTGTATGTAGTCGTCATACTGTATAAGATCACTCAACATACCTGTCAGCTATGTGGATGTAAACCTGTCCCTATACCATAATAGGTCCTGATAATGTCACCTTGCTTCTCCTGTTTGTGGGGGTCATCCCTGTTTTGACCCTGGTCCTCCTGACCCCCCTCCCCCAGGGTCCTGTCCTTCTCGGACGCCCCCATCACCGCCGTGTACGTCAGCGTGGACGGGGTGGGTCTGGGGGCGGCGCGCCCGGCGGGGGGGCCCCTGTATGTGCTGCTGTGGGAGCCCTCCCTCTACCTCGTGGGGCCACACACCATCAGTGTCAAAGTGGAGGTGATTTTTCATTTCTTATTTAGCTATTAATCACAGTCCTGGACTTTTTTATTTTTTATTTTTTTATTGCTGTTCATCGTCACAGTACGTTCAGAGTTAATGTTGATTGTTAGGCAGGTGCTCTCTAGGATATTCATGCCATGAGTTGGTCAGACCTTTCTATCGACTGTGTGTGTGTGTGCGTGTGCGTGTGCGTGTGCGTGTGCGTGTGTGTGTGAGTCAGGACTCGGCTGGGCGCTCGACGGTGAGAGAGCAGCACTTCTCTCTGGAAGGAGACATCTCCCCCAGCTTTGGCTTCTTCCAGTCCTTCATCCTCCTCTCCGACCACTACATCCTGGTGAGGCCCCCGCCCACAACCTCACAGTCCGTCATCCTGGAAACCACCTGGTCTGAACGGCTCACCTGACCCAGGTCACCTGACCCTGTTTGCGTTGCGCCCACAGGCCCGGGCAGCGTTTGTGACCCTGATGTTGCTGAACGTGGGAGTTCTGGTGTTGTTCCGGTTCCTGCGCGCTCCCCCCGTCAGAGGTGAGAGGACTCTCCTACACTCCCCCACCCCCCATCAGCCCTGGTTGAGCCCCAGTAGCTGTTCTGATCTGGACAACCTCAGTGCTGAGTGCTCCTGACGTGTCCCACACCGGCCTTCACCCTGTCCTCTGCTTCCTCAGTGTCGGGGCTGTACTCCCAGGTGTGCGTGTCTCTGCATCTGCTCAGTAAGACGGACTTGTTCTACTACTCCCTGCTGCTGTTCAACCTGTGGACGGCCCTCGGTGAGTAGAGGGGCCCCCGGGGGACGCCTCCTCCTGGGTCTGTGTGCGCGTGGATCCATTCACCTTTACTCCTCTCTTTCTTTCTCTCTTTCTTTGTCTCACTCTTGTCTTCCTCTCTTTCTTGTCTTATTTGTCTTATCTTGTCTGTCTCTCTTTTCTTCTCTCCTCTCGCTGCCTCTCTCCTCTCACTCTCTCCTTCTCTCTGTGTCTATGTGTATTGCTGATTCTCTCTTGATTTCTCTCTCTCCCCACAGGGCCTTGGTTCGTAGGGGACCTGATAGATGGCCACAGGGGTGTGTGTTTTGCCTTTGGTGTTTTCATCAATGGCCACTTCCTAGAAGGCAGTCTCACCTATGTGGTTGGAGTCATGCAGGTAAGAAATTAAAGGCAGGCTGGGTACATTTTGAGTTCGAAATAATTCGAAACTAAATATCCCACCCCCTCCCTTCAAAGCCACTCCCCAAAAACATATGAATACACGCTGCCTGACTAATGCCAGGAGGTAGTTAGACAGACAGCCAAGTAGCCCTTCCAATCATTGCATTTGGTCCGAATGCTGTCCAATCATTACACTTAATGATTGGTCGTGTTTATTACAGTTCTGCAATGCCCAAAGATATCGGATACATTTAATTTACTTTAAAACGTTCAGATTTTTCGGTTGCTATCAGTATGTGAAGTTTGTCAGCAAATGACAAAATGTGTGTCTCAAAAATATTACTGACTCTGCGTTTGAACAGAGAATGACTGCTCCTTCCATGGGTTTAACTTTTTAGTAAATACTTTACTAAACCAGATGTACTCACTGTACATCCCACTGTACATCCCAGTCCTACACCTTTTTGTTGTTTTACTATTTCTCATCCTTACATACCATCCATGTTTGCCATGGAGACACACTCTGACGTGTGTGTTGTCCTTCTCTCATACTGAGTACTCTGTGATTACCATGGAGACAGACGTGTGTGTGTGCGTGTGTCTCTGACAGATGGTCTTCTTCAACATGCCTCTCACCTGCTACCTGTGCTGGAGCCTGCAGCTGCGTTTCCGTGGCGGCTCGCTGCGCTCCCAGCTGTGCCGGCCGGGCTGTGGCCTGTGGGCCCTGGCGGTGCACGGCGCCATGCTGCTGCTGCTGGCCTGGCAGGCCCACTCCTGCCTCTTCCTGCTGGAGACCTACGGGCCCACGGCCTTCCTGCTGTCCCCCGTGCGCACGTGGGCGCTGGGCCTCAGCCTGGCGCTGGTGCACCGCGCTTGGAGGGGCCCCGTGCCGCGTCTCCACGGCGACAGCAAGGCCGCCGCGCCCTCTTGACCGTTCTCGCACCCCCCCCCCCCCCCCGGGCCTGTGGTTTCGGAGCTGCGCGTGTCTTTGTCGGGGGGCTGTTTTCCCCCCCACCACACAGAGGTTTTCTTTTTCCTTCCTATTCCACTCTCTCACTTACTGTCCTCTCTCGGCTTCTAGTGTTGTTTCATATGCATGTTTCTGTCAGGCACCGAGCACCCCCAGACCACTGACAGCCCTGGTGTTGAGTCTGAACCGTCATGCTCAACAACAGTAGTATACCAGTATATCAGTGTGCAGTAGACTACAGTAGAGGGTACACTACCTGGATGTGTTCTAATGAACGTCTTACAATGTAGTTGACTTGCCCTTTGAAAGTGTTGCCTTGGCCAACTGCCGTATCTGTACAGACCTAGCTCTGCTCTCTACCCACTACTGCAGGCTGAATCTTAGGATAAATGTCTTTAAGACTGTCACGATCCATGATTGGAGTCATTTTCGAACGAAACAATCATCCTTAACCCCAGAAGTACCAGAATGTCAAAAGCTCAAAATGTTGACATGACAACCTGTGTTACTTATTTAATAATATTACAACCAACATCGTGTTTCCAATGCAGTCAGCATGACAGATTGGATAACCAATTTTGCTCTCTTTTAGGACAAATTTAAGACAGCTTTTCATGATTGCTACAGTGAAGCGTAAAGCAGTTGTTTACAGCACCACAGCTGCCATGGAGTTTCAAAGATGAAAAAGTGAATTTGACTTCACTTCTTTCATCCGAGTAACTCAATTCATGATTTACAGAATGCTTGACTACCAAAGTAGTCCATTAGTGATGACTCAGAATGGCTCCAAATGCCAAATCCCCCTCTTAGGGACCCTTGAACAAGGATCAGATGTCATGGGCTTATTTTACCACTGGCTCAACTAGTCCCTTTTTACAGAAGAGCGACTGTTTGAATGTGGGTCCAAGTATTCGTCTAAATGTGATGGAGAGTGAAGGGGGGTGTATTGCACTACTCTAGTTCAGTATGTTGTTTTAGGTGGTACACAAACAAATGTATGAATTATAGCAAGTCTAAATGTTGTATAAATAGAGAGGACTTCAGGGCCGCTCTGTCCCCCTGATGCTCCATATAAGTCCCAGCAGTCAGCTGCTGTTTCTCAGGAACTTGAGGGCTAGAACAAGGTTCTAGAAACTTCCTCCTCAGGAACTGAGAATCTTACAATGTTGTTGTTTTTACTTAGTACTATACTCAATGGTAGCTAGACCATACATTCACAATAACATAATGGAGTTATCTGAGGATCATAAAATAATTAAGGAATATACATTTGTTGTCAAATCTATCAATAGATATATTAATTATGAATAGATTAATATATATATATATATGTATATATAATATATATATATAAGAATATAATGCTGGAAATGTTACTGCATTATACTGTGTGATTTCCTTGTGTTACATTTTGCACTGGCGTGGGGCATTCATTATTATAAGTTAATTTGGCAGTGTTGTGTATGTTATAATCTAGAAAGAGAAGAATACCAGGTTAAATGCCAGACCAAGTTCTTTGTAGTTTATTGATAAGAAATTATGCAATCAAACAATGTATACAACACACCAGGATGTCTCAGTCTAGATCAGTGATACCAGTCAATGTTACCAGTCTCTCTTCACAGAGTAGAGCAAAGGGGGGGGGGGGGGGGGGGGGGGGGCAGCGTATCCAGGGGGAGCAGACCAGACCCAAAGGTCTGATGATGTCCAGATGCAAAAGGATACATTCTCCACTAATGACTCTTCTTCTCTCCTGGTGTTGACTCTTAAGAGTTGTGAAGCCCATTGTACCCGCTCCAGTCCCTTGGCGCTACCATTTCGCACCCCCCTGTCAGCATGCTGACCTTTTGCATTCCTCCTAACACCAGAAATTATATTCCCCAGAAGATGGTTCACTTTTTACACATTTTGTATATCTGAGGTATTGATTGTCTTTTATTCAACAGAGACATAGAACATATGAAATAGCAGCATAGATTTCATTCTTCCACAGCAGCTTTTCTCCTCACCGGAGTGAGGGTCAAGTTACAAACGTCCTATTTGGTGATGCTCAATACCTCCTCACAAGCAATGTGATGTCCACTAGGGGGCAGATATGACATTTGATAGATCTTTCGGGTAACATTTTACCCATGGGTAACTATAGTGCCGATTGCGTAATAATGTGTCAACAATGCTCATTGTTCTGGTAGTTCGAGTGTTCTATCCATGTGACCTCAATGTCGATGTCACAAACAGAATCTAAATCCAGGGTTCCTGCTTTAATAGGAATGCTGAATGATCACCTGGGTGATGTTGTAAAGAATCATGGTCATTGTCATTAAGCTGTATGTTCCCCAACAGTTAAATAGATTGAATGTTAAATGGTTTTACACTTGCATTAACTGTTTCAGATGACAACTCAATCAAACAAACCACTTTGGGGATTTTATTAATGGTTTATAGTGCTGTGAAATAAATTGTTGATGAAAGTGCCATTTGGTTGTGTTTTTATTGTGTTACTATAGTCCATGTTACCTTTCACTGCTAAGTTAGATATTACTGTTGTACTGTTCAGTCTGTTGGTTAGGACAATGATAAGAACAAAAGTTACTTCCACATAGCAGTCAAATACATTTGAATTCATGGAAATACACAGACACAATGGTGGCTAAGGTTACGTGGTGAGGCTGCCCAACTCCCAGCACCTGCGGCTCTATTCAGGTCCAGTTCGTAGGGGAACAAGGGTGCAGGTTATTGTCATTGTATGACTGGTATCCTAGAGAGATGTGTCCTGATAGCAGTGGGCTGTATCAGTGTATACGGTGTTATCGTCTAGTGAGCAGGTGTGTTTCCAAAGGCCTCGGGACAGAACCAGTTAACCCTAACCAGTTGGTTCTGTCTCTGGGGCTTGTCCTCCTCAGGCAGATACTTTGACGATTTGTTTGCCGATGTTTCCCCCAGTCATCATGGAGCAAAACGCCACTGGTAGGAGAACAAAAGCAGTGGGATTCTGACTATCTGATTCTGGAACATTCACTGCAACTGTGGATTTCACCTCAGTTATTGATTAAACTAATTCAGATTCTGATGACACTTACCGCCCATGTTTTCGATGCCGTTCACCACCGTTTCCAACACCTGACAGATAGACACCACATGATTTACTCTACATATGATTTAGCATGAGTACTGATCATGTTTGGATTCTGGGCACGAAACAAACCATATGTATGTCCAGTATTTAATAACTCCAATTAAATGTATTTCACTACAGAATTTAAATGTAACAGAACCTTAAGGGTCTCCTTCACACTACCAAGCTGCCAGTGACAACTCACGCCTGGTTTACACTGAGCATATTTTTTCAGAATGCGCATAACTTTTCAACGCTTCCCTATGTACGACTGCGTTTGATTCCATCCATTTTCAAAATGGCCGTGGAGGGCGTTTACCGCACCACAAGTTGAGAAAAGCTCAACTTTTGAGTCTGTGCGGATGCATACGACCAATCAAAACACAGATGTTTCCTAACTCCTGCACAGCAGCCTATCAGTATGAATCCCAAACATTTGGAGCACGCCCACCCCCTGAAGACATCCGTAAAGATACACAACAGTGTCAACCAGCCGTCATTAAACAGCAATACGTAACACACACTTCCTTTCTCTTATACACGCAGGGTTTGCTAACCCTCGCCATACCTTGACTTGTCCGGTCCGGACCCAGTCGCTGAGCTGCAGGATGCCAGCATTGTGCTTCTCCATGTAGTTGAGCACCATGAAGCGCTCTCTCGTGATGTTCTTGGAGCGTAGGGCCTCCTGGGTCACCTCGCTCAGGGGTGGAGGGTAGGGCACGTCCTTGTTGTACTGGGAGATCTGCCCACACAGGATCACATGGCCTCCCTCATTCATCTGAGGGTACACGAGAGCGTTTCATAAGTATAATATTTGGTCTTTTGGCAGGTCCTTATTTAAACAGTCCGTACTCGTTCCATGGCTTTGTCTCGTGGGCTTCGGTGAGGCCGCGGAAAACTCTCACCTGTGCTATGACAGCATCACTGATGGGGCCGCCCACATTGTCGAAATAAACGTCCACACCGTTGGGACAGCACTCCCTTAGCCTGGAGGGTACGTCTTCCTGGCGGTAGTTCAGAGCTGAGGAGAAGCCCAGCTCCTCCACCAGGGCTCGGCACTTCTCATCAGACCCACAGATCCCCACTACCCGCACGCATCCGTCCAGGCGGCCAATCTGGGGAGAGGACATGGCGACGATAGCCCCTCATCATACTGACACACTGCAACATGAGCACCGATTCACACGTGTGCCGTCTTACCTGCACCATCTCTTACCTGGCCAGATATTGACCCACAAGCCCCTGCAGCTCCACTGACCACCATGGTCTGATTGGCACCCTTGATCACATTACCCTTTTCTCTGATACCCAGTAAGGCGGTGAGGCCAGGCATGCCCACTGTACCCAGGAAGTAGGATGAATGCCCATCCACCAACTGTGGGTCTACCTGCAACACAGAATTACTAAGTAGAACTAAGTACTAGACCATTTTCTATGTGAATACAACTTTATTAACAATCTTCAGACAGCTTTTTTTCTCGCACCTTTATTAGTCATATTCATAAACTGTATTAATTATATTCTGATAGTTCAAGGGACATGGGTTAAAGCAGGGCCTGGACTTGAACCATCTACCTGCCTATCGGTTTTTTCTCCAACATCAGTTTTGATGAACTGCGCTATGATTTATCCGGGAACAGGGCTGCACAGGGCCGTATGGGACTGGGGTTGAGAAAATTGTACCTTCTGTAGGAGGCCTCCTTTGACAATATCTTGAGTCTGCCAACGACAGTTGAACGAGGTGACCATGTCGCCCGGAGAGAGACCAGGGTAGCGACTGGACTCCACCATCGCCACACCTCCGCCGTCCACGCACTCGGATAGCTCCCACGGCGTCAAGTACTTCGCTCCCGTATCTTCGTTCATGCGGCATCGCTATTTTGGAGACAAACAGTGTCATATTAGGGATTATAATCAGAAACAAAACAAAACAAAAGGCTGATCCTAGCTACATCTCGGTCAAAAAATAGGTGTCGCCCAATGAGATTGTTTCTATAGGCGTACTTGTTAGTATTTCCTTAATTGAGTTAGCTGCTGTAAATATTTTCAGTCTAGGAAAGTTTCTTCCACAGCTTTCAATCACCATGTAGGGGTCGACAGAGAGAAACAGCGTCCGAATCTGGACCTCTCCCTCCTTCAAGTCTAGGGGTATGCTCTGATTTTCCATGCGGAAATTCTCAGGAACCGGGACACCATTTGACCCTGCAGCACGTGAAACATATACGAGTCATTGTCGTGCACTTTATGCACTGTGCACATCAGCTAAAACATCAAGCTAGCTCGAAATTACCCGAATTAGCCAGCAATTCAAAAACAAAGTTATCTGCAAACTATCAACATACCAGGTCGAGAGTCCAGCAGTATTCTCTGAACGTTCAACATTCTATAATGGTCAAATGGCTTACGAGAGTTGACTGGTAGGTCCTAATAGATCGTGGCATAGATAGATAGCGACCTGACAAAATGCGATCCTGTATGCTGCTCACTGGATTTGGTTGTGCATTGTCTTGGAGTATACTTCTCTGACTAGCGGCTCGCCATCTAGCGATAGTACACAATGCTACACCCATTAGCCCACTCATGCCATTACTCCAGTCTTTGCCAGAACAGAAATGGAACGCGGCCCTTCTCGCCCTATCATCTGTCTGACGTGAACGCGCAATTACTGAACCAGTGATCGTTCGTCGATCCAAAATATTGTTCAACAAAGATTATGGACAATCGAATGCAAATGAGTTGCATTGGAAACGGTTTACAGCTTCAGAGTGCACTGTGATGACAAGGCAAGTTTCGGCTAGGTCAAAAGAGGAAGTGACGATTGGAGAAACAAGAAGAAAAAAAAAGTTTCAGTCTTTCTACAGAACAAGAGAATATTACAGCCCCGGCGACGACACAAGGTAAATTGGTTATAATTCACTTTATTGCACAGGCTATTCATGACTACGGCATGCTATGTTCTGATATATCTCAATTGTATCCATGTGTGGTGGGGTGTCTGAACATGTTGAGCTCAGTCTTCCTCGGTATGTAGATTGTGCTATATAGTCTGTATAAACATAGTTTATTGTCGTATTTCACTCCAATCGTTGAGGGCCATTAGGTGCAATAAAGTGCCACTGCGAGGAATCGAAACCGTCGTTCTTTGAATTCCTATGCATTCTGTGATTGCATGCGCATACTTGTCGAGCGACCGTTGATTTATCGATGGAACGAGAATTAGGGTGGAAATATAGGGTGGAAGTTCTATTACTTTGTATCTCTTGCACAAGCTGCGCCTAGATCGTCTACAATGTAGCATTCGTGAAGGCAACAGTTGCAGCGCTCTTCTGATTACGCATTCTGTAGTTATAGCTTCTGATGTTACATTTCTGTTCGCCGCTGCTGTTAAATAACTTTCAAGTGTATCTGTTTTAAAAGAAGCATTTTAGAAGCTTTGAAGATTGTAGCCCAACGTGTTATAATTGAAAAGCATATAGGTCTTTGAGGAGAGTGATAGCACCTGCGCTCTCTTTCTCTCATGGCATACAAGTGAACTGTATGTGTGAATGTTTTCAGTCTTTGCAGGTTATTTTAAGGTACACGAGAGATGGAGCACATACTGCCTCACAGAGACATATTGGTGCTAGCCAGCATGTTATGGCAGTGTCTCCTTTCTTGCACGCATATGCTTGGTCATCATTGCAAACATCACTCTGCCTTGATGCTGGCACAGTCTCTTAAGATAAAGTGCTTGGTACGCTAAACCCATACTGTATATATCCTTAACATACAGTTGCATTGTAGGTGGATAGCCTATGTCATGGGATCTACTTTTTGGTGACTCACTAGGCGTTATCAGTGTCACTGGTTTGTGTGGTTTCTGTAGGGGAAAGTAGTTCTTAAACTGTCGTGAAGAGCCCCAATCCTGGCCCCTTATAACCACATTACCCGGACACCAAAGAATGACTCTTGTGCGTTTATAACACACGTATTTGTCATTCCTGTTCAGCCTTATGCCTCGACGTTTATCTACAAACTTGGCTGTGTGCTCGCAGTTACAGAAGTCGAGACGCCTATGTTGTTTTAATCTTTTAACGAAGCTAAAGGTTACATTCAAGAGGCCCTTGTCAATGCTTTAAGCCTTTCACCGTCAACGCTTCAACCGTGTGTGTACCACTGGCGGAATTTCCCGCATGGACCGTGAGTTTGCCCCGTAAATTACAGCGCCCCACATGTAAGAGGAAAGCCTTATATGGTCAGGGAAGTAGGTGTGGCGAACGAACCAGAGAGGATCACAAGACGAGCTGAAAGAGAATGTGTTGTTCGATTCAGAAAGGGGAAAAGGCCGCATAGCCAATGTGTGCATCTATACTTGCGCAATCGTAGTGCAATAATGTGCAACCTATGAGTGCAACGCTGTTGCGTCTAGATTTGTGCAGGATAGTTCTTCGTTTGCGATTGGATAGCAGCTCATTTCTACAGATCCAGCCGACCCCTTGACTTGGAAAAAATAATGGTGAGGTCAGCGTAGAATGAGTCAACCTAGGAAATGTATGCAGTCATCACCACTCTATTGCACAGTGGGTGCGTGGACACAGGAACCGTTTCTCAGGTAACGATCGCGGGAGCAACGCAGGAACACGACTGGAATGGTGAGCACTCGAATTGAGTTGTCTTCAACGCATCAGACAAGCTATTGCCATGCATTATTGCAACCAGTAAACAAAGTTTAACGCTACACATAACAAATACTCTTCGGCTTTGCATTTAAGTGTTTACTCTATTATTCGGTAGCCCATATGTTTGTCATGCCACAGTTACTTAGGCTACACAGTTCTACGCGGAAAGTGAAATAGGAGTCTGAGTTGTGACGTAGGCTACGTAGGCTATTAGTATTATTGACAACTCGAGTAGGTCGGTCCACAGTATTAATGCGAGTAACTGCCTTGGTCGTGAGGCTCATGCACTTAGATATAGTCTGCATTGTTGCCTCACTTTGTTGCAATGTGGCGTGGAATTAGTGACTGGATAATCCCTCGACTTCAACAAAGGACTTCTCGTAAATAGCGCTGAGCTGGCTGGCCGCGGGAGACAGAGGGGGGTACAGGAAGGGTTCTAGGACGCGCGGCGTGTTATTTTTTTTCGCTTTTTTCTGTCTGTGTGGAAAATTTCACGTTAATTTAACCGACCTCGCATTCACTACTGTGCCCTATCAGTGCACGGTGTTTAAAAATAAGAAACCGCAAGGGATTAGGCAGTTATCCAACGGTTGACGTTACAAGCCTATTTGGCGCGTTACCTTGTTTATTGGGTTAAAACCAGGGCTTGTGTAACGACGATAATGTACCTGGTGCGTCATTATCTTCACCTTATATAGCCTACAGTGGGGCTGTGGGTGTCACACACGTTGATATTGTGTTATGGTGCACAACTTCCGTATTGCACAAAGCAGCTTTTTGTAAACAACTCCGGCCCGCTGCCATAGGCTGTTCAGTAAACAGAGCTGTGCTTCTTGCGTATACCAGTGTTATTACAGAGGCGCCTAGCTGTCCAAGAACTTGATAGGGCCTCTGCTCATGAAATTGGGGAGTGGCTGATTTGACATGTCGCAAAGTCCTTGCTGATTACAATAGCTGAACTGATTAGGAATCACGCAGATGTAGACATGCACGCTGTCCGCTTTCCCTGCTTGGCCCCGGCTAGCCCGTCTTCCTGTGTTACCCCCTCACCTTCCAGGCAAGTTCCCCAGCACAGCCCCACGGCAGGCAATGAACAGCTGCAGCCTTCTATTTTAAGGAGTGTGTGTTTGCGCGCGCGCGTGTGTGTCAGTGTGTGTTTACTAAGTAAGGGGGCTGCTAGACCTGAAAAGTTATGGTGACCGTTACTTACAAACCGTCCTACACCATAATTAATTTGTTATTTGGCGTAGATCAAGTAACATCTGCAAGAAGACATTGACATCAGCTTCCCCGGAGCGCACATTATGATTAACACACGTTACCGTGACAACGGAAGTCATTCGATCAGGAAAATACTTGTAGTTGATACTTCTGGGACCTGAATTGTTCTTTCCACGTTTCATATTGTGTAAGATGATGATTCAGCACACAGACTATTGGTCTATTTGCCCTTGTATAATGAAGATAAACAAAGCTTCGGTGAGCATCGGGTTTTCTTTCCTGTGAGAGGCAAAGCCGATCGCTGAAAGAGCAAGCATGGCGCCTTTTAACCTGTCATGTATGGGAAACAATGGCATGCTGGTTCAGGGGGTAGAAGTCAATAGATCTACTGGGTTAGAAAAACAGCTGTACGGCTGTATTTGAGCTCCGATATGGAGCGTTTGCTCGTGTCAGACAGAGAGAATGTTAACGATAGGCTAGAGAACGAGAGAAAGAGGGAAACCGAAAGAGATGGCCTCCCTACCCCAGATGTCCCTCTGTGTGATGTCATCATGAGAAGTAGGGAGATGAGGAATCAAGACTTGCTGGCAGTTGTCATGTGATCACCTCTTCGATCAAACATGTAATCAATTAGCCCAGCAGGAGAGCTGCTGAATGCTTGTGTGCCCGCCTATATATGTCCTTATCCCTGTGTCATGTGAGCTTAGGTAATAATGACCCAGCTTAGCTCCCCACCCACCCCCTCTGTTCTCTTGGCCTTACCTTTCACTGCAGGTTCTTTGTGAAAAAGACCCACGGCAGGTTTTTCACATTGTTGAGGCAGGCCCGACAATGAGACCCCCCTAGGGGACCCCTCTGACCGTGACCAGTCTGACCCCAATCTCTCTCTCTCTCTCTCTCTCTCTCTCTCTCTCTCTCTCTCTCTCTCTCTCTCTCTCTCTACTTCCCTCTTTCTGCCCCCGTCTCCCTCCCTTCTCTCTCCCACCCTCTTTCTGCCCCCCCCCCCCCCCCCCCGTCTGTCTGTCTGTCTCTCTCCTGTCTTCTGCAGGGTGTCGCCCATGAGTGAGCAGCACACAGACACCCACACAGCCAACACCAGGTCAGCGCTGGCCAGCTCCTGAGTAGGTCAGGAAGCGAGGAGGAGGACAGAAAGGAGGAACATCCCAGCGTTTGACCTCCTGGTCTCCAGCCGGGGCCCTTTGGTTTTGAGAGACGGTTGACGGCATTCTCTACCCCGCAAGTAGAACGTTGCACACGGGGGGATACTTTGGATAAGTGCTAGGGAGGCTAGTTTGGCTGAGGGGTTTGGTGCTAACCTAGTACCGCCTCGGCTGTAGCAACCCTCCCGCCCCCCTTCCCCCCTCGACCACCAGCCCCTGGGTCCTTCATGCGCGTCATGAGTTTACCGCCCCAGCCGAAAGCAAACCCCAAGAGAACAGGCAAGCGCATCTCTTTCTTCAACGAGCAAGGAGCAGCCATGAAGGAGACATCGTCCCAGCACCCGGAAGGTTCCTACTATGCCCTGGCCGCCCCGGCCTCCGAGGCAGCGCCCAGCGAGGCTGCCAGCACCGTGTCCTCCAACCCTGAGGCTCCGCACATGTACCTCAACTCTGTGATCTTCAGCCCAGAGAAAGGGGACCAGAACCGGGGTCACTACCAGCAGACGCTGCCCATGAAATGGGCCCACCAGGAGCCCTCGCCGCAGAGCCAGCAGCAGCAACAGAGGGCTGGCAACTGGACCCAGGGTGTCACCATGGCCAACTGGGGCCAGAACTTTGCTCCCTACCTCGGAGGGGTGGGCGACGCCAGGACCCAGGCGTCCTTTGCCAAGCAGGGCCGTGAGGGGCCGGCCCTGCAGCCACAGCCCCAACCCCCCAGCAGGGCCCCAGAGAAGCAGCAGCTGGTGGCCAACCCTACTGGAGAGGCCTATAGGGAGGTAACCAAGGCCCATGGGCTGGACTGGGACCCGCAGAACCAGCCCCAACACCAGGCTCCTCAGCAGCCCCAGGCCCAGGTTCAGGCCTACCAGCAGCCCCTCAAACCGGGGGCGCTGAACGCCCCCCAGCATAGCGTGCAGAGCCCCGGAGGAACCTCGGTCCTCCAGCCCTTCCAGTTAGCCTTCGGTCAGCCCAAGCAGAACCTCACAGGGTACTACCAGGCCTTCCAGGGCAGCAGAGCTCTGCCCAACCTGAACTATGGCGGCCAGCCACAGGCCCAGGCCAAGCCCCAGCCTCAGCCTCAGCCCCAACCTCAGCCCCAACCTCAGTCCCAGCCTCAGCTCCAGCCCCAGCCTCAGCCTCAGCCCCAGCATATGCAGAAGAAGGAGCAGATGCAGGAGCAGATCCAGCGGCAGCAGATCCTCCAGCAGCAGATCCAGCAGCAGCAGCATCACATCCAGCAGCAGCAGATGCTGCAGCACCAACAGCACGTGCAGCAACAGCAGCAGCAGCAACAACAGCAAATCCAACAACAGCTACAACAGCAGCAACAAAAGCAACAACAACAACAGCAGCAGCAGCAGCAACAACAGCAAATCCAACAACAACTGGCACTATGTGGGATGTACTATAGCAGTCAAAGCTCTCACCCCCACGCCCAACCTCTTCCCCAGCCCCAGCCTCCTGTCGTCGTGCACTCCCAGGAGCCTCCAGCTCCAGCCCTCCCCACAGTCCAGGAGCCGGCCCCTCCAACCCTCCCCTCGGACCCCCAGCCGGCCTCAGACGCCCAGCCTCACCAGCCCCAGGCTCAGCCTCGCAGGTCCAGAAGGCTGTCCAAGGAAGGGGGGGCTCCGTCTGGGGAGAACCCCTTCCTCCTCCCCTCTGAGCAGCCGGAGCTTGGCTCCCAGAATGGGGGGGCCCCAGAGGCGGTGCAAGGGCCCCCCAGGACAGAGGAGGTCCAGGCCGCTTCTACGGGTGTCATCCAGAGCACACGCAGGAAACGGAGGGTCTCGCAGGAGGTCAACCTGGAGACCCTGGCCCAGAAGGCCTCTGAGATGGAATCCTTGCCCTCCCATGGGCTCAAGGTAAAACTCCTTCTGCTGTGTTGTTATGGAGACATCAACGCTATCTTGTTTCTTTTACAAACTTCTCACTCTTTCTACTAACTGATTCATGACATCAATCAAAAAACACATTAAATCATATATATATATATACAGTATATATGCATATGTTCAGTTTCCTTTACTATTTAAACCTTTACTATAACTCGAGGAGTTATTTTACATCAATACATCAATTTTGCGTGAGCCATCCCAGGGTGGCAGGGTGATTTTGGCTTCTCAGAGCAGGAACAGAGCAACCTGTCGCTTGCATCTGCCAGGGCAGAGGCTGCCAGAATCAGTGTGGTTTCAGATTAACACTCTGCAGAGAGATATACGCAATTAACACACACACCACCAACATGCAGGCTTCATAAACAGAACCAAAGTCTAGCCCCCCCCCCCCCTATGTTTTCCCTATTGTTTCCATAGTCCTTAAGAGCTTTCCTGTCATGGGCAACACTGTCCCAGGCTAGAACAAAGGTGTAAGGGGGTAGGTAGGGGGATAACTGTTGACTCATTACCCAGCCTGGTGGTTGGTTTGTATTTGAGTAACAGCGAACGTCTGGTCGCTGGAGCATGACTGCAGCATGTTACTGTGTTCTGCCTCCTGGCCGGCTCCACCAGTGTATAGACGCTTGCACCTCCCCCATCCTCACCACAGCCCCGATACTCCATCCTGGAGGTGGAGCCCCCGATGGCACCCTGCCCCCACCTCTGTGCAGGGGAGCGGATGGGATAGTGCTGGTGGGGGTGGGGGGGTAGCCTGGGGCCCTAGCCTGCATGCTCAGCAGAATGGCACGTCACTGCCCTGCTCTGGGGCTGAGGCTGGGGATGAGGCTGGGGCTGGAGGGGGAGCTGGGGGATATGGCTAGCTCTGGGTTAGAGGCTGGGGGTTGGGCTGGGGGCACGGGGCTGGAATCTGACTTGAGCTAACTGGGCTGAAGCTGGGGCTGGTGCTCAGACTAGGGCTGGGGTAGAGGCTGTGTACGAGGCTGGGGCAGTTCTTTTTTTTAACAAGGAATAGAGAACAGGCTAGGCTAGAAGGCCACAATAAACTCCTAATATGGGCCTCTGACAGTAGTGGTGTACCGTACAGTACCTGTAACTGACTCATAACGTGTCTTCAGCACAGTGAAAGCTACATCTTGACAGTTGGATACCTCAGGTGGTTGAAACTGAAACAAAGTGTTCTTTTATGATCTATGATTAGAGTTCAGTAAATCACATGCTCAGACACTTATCTTATATAATAGCACATATCTGTGCTAATGCTCCAAAATAGAAAATGCATGTAAGGTTTTGTTAGCTACTGTATATAGTATATACAGCCGATCCACAATCTGATGTGTCAAACTTTGTGTGTGTGTGTCTGATCCCTGTGTGTGTCTAATCCCTGTGTGTGTGTGTGTGTGTGTGTCTGGTGCCTGTGTGTGTGTTTGTGTCTGGTACGTGTGTGTGTGTGGTACCTGTGTGTGTGTGTGTCTGGTACCTGTGTGTGTGTTTGTGTCTGGTACGTGTGTGTGTGTGTGTGGTACCTGTGTGTGTCTGTATGTGTGTGTGTGTCTGGTACCTGTGTGTGTGTGCCGTCCCCAGGACCCCCACCGACCGTGGAGCCCCTCCAGAGCTGGTTCAGGCCCAGACCGGGCCCTGGGTCTTGGGGACGGTCTGACCAGCAAGCGTCCTCGTGACGACAGCCTGCTGCCTCTGGTCATCCCGGTGTCGGTGCCGGTACGGAGGCAGGAGCCGTCCTCCCTGGACCGGGCTGCGCTGGCCTCCAGCTGGCCCCTCCGTCACGGATTCCTGGACTCTGGGCTCTCGGACCACAAACCCTCCGTCATCGTCACACGGCGCCGCTCGCTCAGGAACTCCCTGTCGGAGAGCTCAGGACAGGTGGGCCGTGTCCTAACGTGTGTGCGTTCTAGAACTCCATCGAGGGGACAGGGGGCTCTGTCCTGAAGTGTGTGTGTGTTCTAGAACCCCACATAGTTGATTGGGTTCATGTCCCTCTCCCCCTGCTCTCGGGATTATAATCCCACTGACACTCCTGGTAATCCTCTCCTTTCCAACCTTCCCTCCCTGCCCCCCCTCTTATCCTGTGCCACACTCTCCTTGAGCAGCCCCCCAATAGTACCCCCACCCCCCCATGCCCTCATTCTGACTCTGCCCTCCCCCTCCCTCTGTGGGGTGTTGGGGAGGCTGCTGGCCTCCCCGGCCCAGATGAGGCAGATTAGCAGGCTTAAGCCTTCCTATGGATGAAGGGATGAATTTGGGGGGAGGGGGTGTGGCATGGATAACTCTCGAGGTTTCAGGTCAAAATGTTAACAGAACACTCTCTTTCTCTCCCGCTTTCTTTCTTTCTTTCTCTCTCCCTCTCTCTCCCTCGGTCTCTCTCTCTCTCACGGGTGCAGAATGGTGGGATGGAGGGAGACAAAGACGATGACGGCAAATCCGCAAAGTCCAAACGGCGGCCCCGCCCCGAGCCCCTGTTCATCCCGCCCCCAAAACCCGGCACCTTCATCGCTCCGCCCATCTACTCCAGTATCACGCCCTACCAGAGCCACCTGCGCTCCCCTGTCCGCCTGGTGGACAACCCCCTGGCCATGCCGCCCTACACCCCCCCGCCCATCCTCAGCCCTGTCCGCGAGGGCTCCGGCCTCTATTTCTCCACCTTCCTCTCCTCCGCCGCCGCCAGCGCCCAGGGTCTGCCTCCGCCCGCCACGCCCAAGTCGGCCTCGCGCAGCCTGCTGCGCTCCAGTGAGTCCGGATCTCTCTCTCTCTTTCTGCCTCTCTCTTTCTCTGCCTCTCCGTCTCTGGCCGCCTCTCTCCACCTCTGTCTTTCTCTCTCTCGTTCTCTCTCTGTCTGTTTCTCTTCTTTGTTTCCTTCTGTTCCCTGCCTATACCTCTGCCTCTCATTCTCTCGTTCTCACTCTCCGCCCCTCTCATTCAGACTCTTTCACTTCTCTATTTTTCTCGAACTCTCTGTCGCTGTCCCTCACTGGGATTTCAGGCTGTTTCAACTGTGCTAATACTGTCAACAGTAAAGTGGATCTTAGGAAACAGCAACATACATTTTTTACCTGCAGCTATGGTATTTGACCTTGAATGGAGCTGCTGTGTGTATGATGATAGTAAGATGTCGTTTGGTTGTACTGTAACTTTAGACAGCTGTGACATCACTCCTCCAGTCCTGTCTGCTATAGGCGAGGCCACTCCAGTCAGCATCGAGCCGTAAGTACCTCACCCACCGATAACTACACTCACCCTCACCCCCAGAACTCCCCTCACCCCCAGAACTGCCCTCACCCTCAGAACTCCCCTCAACCTCAGAACTCCCCTCACCCACAGAGCAACCCTCTCTATGCCAGTACTACCGCTATCCTGCCAACCTCTTCCTTAGAAACAGCTAATGACACGTAGCATCTGGGCGTTCTGTTTGGGCTGCCAACCAGTCCACGATAGATCCTCCTTTAATTAATGTTGGAGCAGAACAGACCTTGGGCCGAGCTCGCAGAGAATCTGGCCAACACACAGCGCTTGTGTGCCATTCCTCAGCGATAGAGGGACTTATTGATGCAGGCTGAGGAGAGGCATGAATGGACTGAAAGAGTCTTCTGCCCCAGCTAGTGTATGCAGGGTGGGGGGACTCTGTTTTTAAATGACAAAAGTGGGAGGGGTGGGTGGGAGGGGGGATCAGGGTGCATTGTGGGAGCTGTTCCCTGACTGGTACCAGCTGCTCAGCAGTTAACTGAGGACATGCAGCTAGGGGCTGTAAATCAGCCTGCCAGATGAGCACAGAGTCCTCCCAAACTATGCAGTCCTGTTTCCAAACCAGACAGACAGACAAACTAGCCAACAAGCTAACCAGCCACTCAGCCAAACCAGCAAGACAAACCAAGCAAGACCGACCAGCCAGCCAGCCAGCAAGCTGGTCTCAGGTTACATCTTCCTTTCTCAGGTTGGGAGGGCTAAGCCGTCAGGCGCGCACACACATTCAGCAGCAGAGCACACACACACGGCAGGTCTGTCAGTGTGACCAGTCAGCATCACCAGTCTGAAGCATCTCTCACACTGCTGAGCTGCAGCCAGGGTCAGAGTGACCCTGTGTTTTTAATATCCGGACGCATTCAGCTGCCCCAGAACTCTCCCAGGAAGGTGCCTCAGTGTCACTTTTCCGACCTCCTCGTCCTCTAACAAAAACACCATAAACCCCGGATATAGATATATATATATTTTTTTTAAATTACTTTTAACAATTCAGTTGAAGTTATTTAGCCAGCGCCTTCATCGAGTGTGCAGTTGTTGAGCGGCGGCCATCTTGTTTGGGTACCTAGGCGTATCAACATCGGCGTGCGCTACCAGGCGGAGGTGCCGGAGCTGCGGCAGGGGCAGGCGGCCCAGCACGACCCCCACCTGGCAGAGCTGCTCTGGGCCCCGCTGGGAGAGGCCCTGGCCAGGCCCGCCTTCCAGGAGAAAGGTACCAGGCACCAGCACACACACACACACGTGTGCACACACCCAGTGAGACAAATGCACATACGGGCACACACACATTGCCAAACACACCCTGTATGTGTTTGGGCACAATACAGGAATACCTTTTAAGTGAGTAATCCATTACCCATGAAAGGTTAGTCATTATTCTTGTTCACTCTCTCTTCCCATCCTTTCTTTTGTCTCTCTTCCCCTCCCCCCCCTCTCCCCCCCCCCCCCTCTCTCTCTAGTGGATGACCTCATGCATCTAGCCTGCTCTAGTGCCCTGTGTGGAGGGGGAACCAATCAGGAGCTGGCACTGCACTGCCTGTACGAGTGCAAGGGTGACATCATGGTGAGCAAGGCAGGCTTGGTGTTCAGGTGGAACGGGGGGGGGGGGGGGTAGGTGTGATCCATGACCCTTTAATATGACCGGCAGACACTGAGGACGAGTTGCCATGGTGACTGACGGTACATGTCATGACCGGACAACCACAACCACACACACACCCACACCAATGGTGCCTGTTAAGAGAGCCATCTGTCATATTTAAAGACACACACACACACACACTGCAGCCTGTCAAAGAACCAGGGCTTGATTTGAGTGATGCTACTCAGCAGAGCCGACAGCTGTGACCAGGCATTAGGCCCTCCTGAGACGGCCTTGGGCTGTTAGCTTCCTGCCGGCCTTGGGCTGTTAGCTTCCTAGCGGCCCTGGGCTGTTAGCTTCCTAGCGGCCTTGGGCTGTTAGCTTCCTAGCGGCCCTGGGCTGTTAGCTTCCTAGCGGCCCTGGGCTGTTAGCTTCCTAGCGGCCTTGGGCTGTTAGCTTCCTAGCGGCCCTGGGCTGTTAGCTTCCTAGCGGCCCTGGGCTGTTAGCTTCCTAGCGGGGCCATCTTGTCTCTGTGTTGTTGTTCAGTAGATCTGCTCAGACGTCCCTGTTGGCAGAGGACAGATCCAGTGAGGGCCCGCGGGCCAGATCCAGAGCTCCCACGGAGGGCTATATGGAGACTGTTTCAGGGCCTAGCGACCAGTGCTTGTTCATGTTGTCAAGGAGACGGAGAGGGCCTGTCATCGTGCCCACTCTGTGCAGAGCTGAGCCTCACCGCTCTGCTGCTCCCTGCAGGATTCATCCCTGGGATTTCCAATATACTGAGAAACTGTTGCGCAGTCTCTTTTAGTTAATCGAGTAGTTAAATAGTTTTCAATCCTTTGGATTTTTAATGCGTCGGAATATTGGATGTTTCTCGGTTGATTGGATTTCCATCACAGGTGAATATCTGTTTTGATACAGACTGTGTTTCTGCTCCTACAGGGAGCGCTGGCTTTACTGCTGCTGAAGAACCCCGTCTTCCCCAAGGCTCACCGCTTAGCTGGTTATCACTACTCTGGTAGGAACGCTCTCTATCTACATCTCTCTCTCTCGCTCCCTTTCTCTTTCTATAGCTCTCTTTCTCGATTTTTCTCTCTTTCTATTTCTCTCCCTCTCCCTGGTTTCTCTTTCTATGTATCTCGTCGGTCTTTCTCTGGTCAATCTCTCTCTCGCTTTCTCTCTCTCTGTCTCTGTGTCTCACTCTGTCCATGCCTAGCTACAGATCCCTTCTCAGTCCTACACAGTGCCAGCTGTAGTGGGAGTTAGGAGGGTGGTGGAGGAGGCGGAGGACAGCCAGTGTGTGTGTGTGTGTGCGTGCGTGCGTGCGATCCAGTGAGTGTGGCGTAGCTGCAGAGGGGCTGACTGTGTGTTTGTAGGGTCTGCTGTGGGGGGTGAAGGGAGAGGGAGGGAGGGAGGGGGCAAGGGGCTCGTAACGTGTGGTTAATCCCAGAAGACAGGAGAGCCATTGTTTACCCAGCCGCGTGTGGGTCCTAGCTGTCTGCAGCATGTGTGTGCGCGCGTGTGTGTGCGTGCGTATGTGTGTGTGTGGTGCGTGCGTGTGTTTGTGTGTGTGCGTGTGTGTGTGTGTGCGTGCGTGAGCATAGTAGGGGGAGTAAGTCCACGGTGGATCAGTTGTCCCCCCGCAGAGAAGCAGACATTCACAGTCATCCTCTAGCGACTGCCTTTTAACCCTCGTCCCCTCTTCTATCTCCCTGTCTGTACTTCTCTGTCTCTCCCCCTCCCCCCTCCTCCCCTCAGGGTCAGACAGCTGGACTGCTGCAGAGAGGCGCTGCTTTAACAAAGGCATCGCGGCCTACAAGAAGGACTTCTTCATGGTGCAGAAGCTGGTATGTGTGCATGTCATGCCATGGGTGGGCAGGCTTCCCGGAAACCCATGATGTGGCTTGTGGGTGTGTGTTGCTTAGGCGGCCGCCTTAACTGCAAAGTGCTGCGGGAAACTGGTGTGTGTGTCTGTGTGTTCTTGTGTGTATGTGTGTATTTGTGTCCATGCGTTCCTCTGTATGTTTGTTCTCATATATGTGTGTGTACGCATGTGCTTTTGTATGTGTGTGTGTTCTCATGTGTGTGTGTGTGTGTATGTCCCCAGGTGAGCACCAAGACAGTGGCCCAGTGTGTGGAATTCTACTACACCTACAAGAAGCATGTGAAGATGGGCCGTAACGGAGTACTGCTGTACGGAGAGGCAGAACCTCCGGAGACCAGGACCACTGACGAGGAGATGGACCACAAGGTGAGCTGGGGTCATGACCCCCCCCCTCCTGGGGTCACGACCCCTTACTGAGCCTCAGGTGCTGCGCTCTCGTTCACCCTGCTAAGTCACCCACAGAACGCACACACACGCCTACACCCACACGCACACACCTATGTGCGCTCGCACTCACACACACGCTGGGGAGCATCAGGTTGGCTTCTAGAGAGTAATCTGCTTCCCTCCACCAACAGAGCTCTCACAGACTGGACTCTCGGAAGGAGGAAGAGGACAACAGGAAGTGGGAGGGGTCAGCTGACAGGAAGCCATGCGGCAGCAGCCCAGGGAGGATAACACAGACCTTACAGGCCAGTGACAACGTAAGTTAGACCCGATAAGGGTGTGCGGCGTGGAAGTAGTAGTGTTCCGTGTGTGACGGCATCTGCTAGACCAGGGGTGTCAAACTCTGGCCCGCGGGCCAAATCTGGTGGAATTATATTTGGCCCGTGAGATAATATCACATTTCTATTTGAGCTGATCCGCCGGTAACGCAGTGGTGTCAGGGCCAGCAAGGCCTCCTCTGCTGGCCTAAACACTATCAGAATCACTGACTTGTGTCGTAATAAAAAAAGAATTAAATGGCACGCCACTGCGGTAACGCATACACCGCTAATACTACAAATCCCAGAATGCTCTGCTAGTGCCTTGGTGCGTCGAGACCCGCACTCATGCTACCAGTCACCTCGGGCAGATGTCCGACACCCCTCCCAAATGGCCTAATGGAAGGTGGAAACAGGAGCTTCTAGACAGGTGGAAGACAGAATATCTGTTCACGACCGTAAAAGACAGACCTGTTTGTCTTGTGTGCGGAGCCAACGTGGCTGTAACGAAAGAATATGACATAAGAAGACACTATGAAACGAAACACCACGACAAGTACAAGGACCTGGACATGAAGCAGAAGCGCCAGAAGGTAGAGGAGAGAAAAATAAGTTTGGTTTCACTACAGACTATGTCCACAAAGGCCACATCACAAAGTGAAGCTGCTGTAAAGGCTAACGTTATTGTGGCAGCTGCAGAGATTGCTAAATGAGCCTGACCCTTTACTTCAATAAATGAGAAATCTGGCCCGCGACTTTGTCCCAGTTTTGAATTTTGGCCCACTGTGTATCTGAGTTTGACACCCCTGTGCTAGACTGTCAAATCGAGAGAATATGTCGACGTGAATGTGGTACATTCTGTTCTTAGAAAGTCAGCCATGCCGGCCCTGGTTGAAAACACGAGCCTTGTCAGACCAGCTGTGGTAGCTCAGCTCTCTGCAGGAGAAGCGGGAAGCGTCTCAGCTCTGCTGCCCCCTAGTGGCTCCTGGCCCACTTGTGTTAGCGGTGGTTGCGTAACTTCAGGGTAGTGTCAGCAAAACAATGACTCAGAAGACCTGTGGCCTGGTTCCATGTTCTTCACATGTGAGCTGTAGGGCGAGGCTCTCCAGAGTGGGGTGTCTAGTCTTTCTGTCTCTCTGCTCTTACTTATTCATATAATCCCTTTGACTTTGAACTTGCTGCTGTTTTACTGATGATAGTGTGTCTGAATTAATCTAATCAGAGGTGTGTGTGTTTTTATCCTTTTGTGTGTATTTGCCTGTGTGTGTGTGCATGTGTGTATGTGCGTGCATGCATGTGCGTACATATGCATGTGTTTATCTATGTGTGTGTGTGTGTGTGTGTGTGTGCAGGCCGGCGCAGTGCTGGTGCTGAAGGGCCAGGAGGACGTGAGGAGGGATCAGCCTTCGTCTCGTGCCGGCCTTCCTCATCCTCCTCCCTCCAAACCGCGGGCCGCTGCTGCAGCGAAGCCCCCGCCCAACCCCACGGGCCAGGAGGGGGAGTTCCCCTGCAAGAAGTGTGGCAGGTCGGTCTCTCTTGGTCTCTCCACACCTCCTAGTCTCTCCACACCTCTGAGTCTCTCCACACCTCTGAGTCTCTCCTAGTCTCTCCACACCTCTGAGTCTCTCCACACCTCTGAGTCTCTCCACACCTCTGAGTCTCTCCACACCTCTGAGTCTCTCCACAACTCGGAGTCTCTCCTAGTCTCTCCACACCTCTGAGTCTCTCCACACCTCTGAGTCTCTCCTAGTCTCTCCACACCTCTGAGTCTCTCCACACCTCTGAGTCTCTCCACACCTCTGAGTCTCTCCACATCTCCTAGTCTCCTAGTCTCTCCACACCTCCTAGTCTCCTAGTCTCTCCACACCTCCTAGTCTCCTAGTCTCCACACCTCCTAGTCTCCTAGTCTCTTCACCCCTGCACACAGGCAGACTCAGGCTTTTGTTTCCCTCATGTCTTACATCCTGGTTTACGCATAATATTAAATCATTGATATTTGTTTATGTCAACGTGACGAGGAGGATGGTGCAAATTCTGACCTTCATTTGAAGGGGTTTTGCATAATAGTTCACGTGTAATTCTAAATGGATGTGTATATATATTTTTGTATATTTTGATTTTGGTTCTCAGTTGACTTTAGCAATGCACAGATCTACTACAGCATGAGGGTTTAACGTGAGTGTGTGTGTGTAAAGTGGATATAGATGGTGTGAAGTGTGTTCTGTGGTATTGGAACAGGAAGGTATCCAGCAGCTCTTGTCAAGCTCGAGCCGACTGACTGAGTAGCTCACCCATGGCAACAGCAGTCCTGTTTTTATCAACTGTCTCCTAGCAACTGAGAGTGCACACATGCCATGCAGTGCCGTGCCCAGCGACTGTGTACATAATACAAGCACGCCTCTCCACCACCCCAGAGGGGTGCAATGACACCTTATGACCCTGAAATTAGTGTTATCACAGAACCAATTATCCTCTCGTTAATTCCAGCAGTGACGAGAAACAACAGTAAACGACCGTCGTGTGACCTCTGACCTTTACCCAATTACCCTCTGTTAATCCCAGCAGAAACAGTGAACGACCCTGGGGCCGTGCAACCCTGCGTGACCTCTGACCTTTACCCAATAACCTCTGTTAATCCCAGCAGAAACAGTGAACGACCCTGGGGCCGTGCAACCCTGTGTGACCTCTGACCTTTACCCCCCCCCCCCCCCTTCCAGAGTGTTCTTCAAGGTGAAGAGCCGCAGTGCCCACATGAAGAGCCACGCGGAGCAGGAGAAGAAGGCGGCCGCGCTGCGCCAGAAGGAGGCCGAGGAGCGGGCGGCGGCCGAGGCGGCGGCCCTGCTGGCCGCGCGGCACAACGGCGCGCTCCCGGGGGCCGCGGGTGACAGCACCAACGACGACTCGTCCGAGGACGATGAGGACAGGAACGACGCGGACTGGCACTGAGAACACAGGGGGGGGGGGGAGGGGGAGGGGGGGCTAGCACCCTCTCCCGGCACCCCCCAACGGACCTGTCGCCTCGCGGTGTCCTTGATTGGAATGGACAGCCACTTCTAGGATAGCAGTGCTATCTATACGAGTTGGCCTGCATTGACCTTTACTGGTGCCAGGATAAACTCAGTCAGCATGGCCGCTGGTTCATTTCTGTCCGCACCTACAAATCCTCCACAGTGACCCCCCAGCCCTCCTCCCGTCGCCCGGCTGCCCACTGCCTTGCACCTGCTGCAGCCAGCCTGTGGAGCTGCTCACCTAGCCCTAGCTGCACACCCGGAACTCAGCTGTTCAGTAGAGGGCAGAAGAGAAAGTTCTAGATCACGCTTAAGGTGTTTCTGGGAATCCTCTCTCCAGACACATATCACTCATCAACAGGCAATGGCGTTGGGAGTTGATCCTGCATGGAGGTCCTGGACATTACGGAAGGATAGCTAGCTAGCTAGCATCTTTGTTCATCGGGGACGTTGTCACTTTCGCGCTGAGAACGTTGGGCGAACAAAGGCACACACCTCCAAGAAACATCCATGGAGTTATGTGATTGGCCAATATCGAATGAAAGGATTTTTTTTATTATTTACTCGGAAAAACCGCAAAAAGTTGACTCCTGTTTTTGCCAGGTGCAACTCTGGTCTCCCTGACACTCAGGTTCACAGAGACTTCCTGGTACACCACCGGTATCCAGGAAGTCAACAGCGAGGCTCTTCCTCGACAACACAGTGGATTGAACCTGAGTCTGTTTGTAAAACTGCTTAACATTTTCTGTGGAACAGGACGTCCCCTGCACGCATTCAGGGACCGGTTTACTCCCGTGTATGTGTGAGAGGAGTGTTGTATGCTGATCTGGGTGTGTGTGTTTCTATTATGTTCTCCTAAGTTGCTTGTGAAGCTATCAGGGGATATGTCTGTCTCACAGACACAGGGCTATGTGCTACAACAGCCATGAGAACATGCTCTGATACAAGGGCCTCCTCCACACACACTGGCTCCTCCTACTTCTCCTGCCTGCCCCAACCTGGCCCCTCCCACACAGACAGGCCCCTCCCACTTCAGCGTGAGCTCCTCCCCCTCGGCACTTTCAGCCGCTCAGCTCGTCAGGTCGTGTTAGACTGTCTGGGATTCCTCCAGTGAGACACAGTGCATCCAGCCACAGCCATTCACACACATGAACAAACTGTCCTTCAGTCTCCTGCTGATGCTACTGTTTTGGTTTCCTTGGTACCTGTAGAGAAACACAGAGAGAGCCCACTATGGTGTGGTGCGTGTGTGTGAACACTTTCCTCTGCCTGTTGTCCCTTTATCATTCAAGGCTATCAGAAGCTTGCTCTGTGACACGTCTACCAAACAGAAAGTTCCGTACTTTGGGTTTGATCCTCGTGAATCCCTGCTCCCCCTCTCCGGCTCTCCGGCTCTCCCCCTCTCCGGCTCTCCGGCTCTCCGGCTCTCCGGCTCTCTGGCTCTCCTGTTCTCACTGTCGCTGCCTTCGGTGTTACCATGCTCTTTATCTTTAAATGACAATCAATTTTACAAAGGTCTTTTTTTATATTCAAGAAATTGCTGTTACATTTTGCCTGTATCTATCAAATAGTCATTGTTGTATTGTGAATATTGCTGTTGTTGTTGTTATTATTATTATTAAGGATATCGGGATGTGCTGTTGTTACTTGTACAACATATTATTATTATTACAGTTATTTTATTATCATTTGTGGCGCTGATTGGTTGTTGAGCTCTGTTTTTGATTCGTCTGTGGGCGTCACTAGGCGGAACACGCCGGACTCTCGCTGCCTGTGTTTAAACTGTGAGGTTCTAGAACTAGCTCCATGAAAACAGCCGTAAGAAGGAAAAAAAAGACGGAATTTGACAGTAACGTATGTGCAATAGAACACCCTGGTCCCTACTGCCCCCCACCCCAACCTAGATCACCCTGGTCCCTACTGCCCCCACCCCAACCTAGATCACCCTGGTTCATACTGCCCCCCCTAATCCCCAGCATAGAACACCCTGGTCCCAACTGCCCCCTTCTGACCCCCACCCCAACCTAGAACACCCTGGTCCCTCCTGCCCCCTTCTGACCCCCACCCCAACCTAGAACACCCTGGTCCCTTCTGACCCCCAACCTAGAACACCCTGGTCCCTACTGCCCCCCACCCCGACGCTACCCTAAAGCCATACGCCTCCTCAGTGTGTCTAAGGTTTCTCTCCTGCTAAAAATGGGATGGCAACATTGAGACTGTCTGTTAATACTGGGGGGGAGCTGTTCTGACAGCCTTTATCTTTGCATATCTCTCTTTACCCCCCTGGCGTAATGCCCTGCTACGTCGCCATGGCAACAGGCAGGCCCAAGACTGTCAGCTATGATGGGGAGCTGGGAACTGCTTAAGGGGGAACGTCTCCACAGACCCCCCAGCTCAATCTGGGTCTATGCACAGTGTGTGTGTATGTGTGATACAGGTGTGTGTTTGTGTGAGAGTGTGTATGTGTCAGATACAGGCATGTGTGTGTGTGTGTCTGATACAGGTGTGAGTGTGTGTGTGTGTCTGATACAGGCGTGAGTGTGTATGTGTCAGATACAGGCGTGTGTGTGTGTCTGATGCAAGTGTGTGTGTGTCTGACACGGGTGTGTGTGTGTGTGTTTGCAAGAGTGCTTTTGAGGTGAAATATCACTCTGAAAATCAGCCATTTGATATAAAGAAGTTTTCCTGACTTTTACTATCTTAATTTATGTCTCCTTAAATTACCCGTTCCTTTTCCCTCTTGGGGCATTTGTTTAGAAATGGTTTTCCTACTGTTAAACAGAACTGTGGATGAAATGGAGGGCACGAGCACCAAGCTGTAAACTTTCTTTGCTTTCATCCAATATGTCAAGGGAATTAAAGATAAAAGGTTTATTTAGCTAGAGAATAGAATATATATAAATGAATGAAATTCTATGGATGCATACTTTCTGTGCTATTTTCCTATGAGGTTCAAACTATTGTTGACTATGGAACGGATCTCATGCTTTTTACTACGATGTAACTTATTTGTTTTGATTTTTACCACCTGTGTTTTTTGTAATTAAATATGGAAAGGCACTGTTAATAAAAAAAAAAGAAAAAGATTTACAATTAGTGTGTTTAGTTTTTTTCCAACACATTCACGTAAACATGGTTCAATATCCCCCCTGGGATCAATAAACTACTACTTTATAATCTTGGATTATTAAAGTACTTCTCTTAATGCTTGACTGTGTTTAGCCTATGGCCTGCACCTCTCTGTCACCGGCCATCTCTGGAGGAGATGAACCCTCACTGAACACTCTCAAGGTTCCTGCCATTGTTTTTCCTCCATTAGTTTGACTGGGAGTTTATCCTTGTCTTCCATGAGTGTTTTCTCTGCTTTAGGTGCAGTTCTATGGGCGTATGTGAAGCACTCTTTCACATTGCTTGTAGAAGGGCTATAGTAATCAATGGGATTCATGTTCAGAAAAGGATAGTGTAGTGCAATTAGCTGCTGTTCCTCTAACATACACCAGAGGGCAATATTGTCAATGATTTTCATAAGTCACAGGGACATGAGAGGAAGAGGACACCGTTTAGTTTTGACCATATTGACAGTTAGCAGTTATAACTTTTTGGATTAGAGCCTATGGCTACTGGCCTACCAGCAGTGATACCTGGAGTCTGCAGTTTTTCTCCTACTACCAGCAGTGATACCAGGAGTTTGGTGTTTCTCCTACTACCAGCAGAGATACCAGGAGTCTGTGGTGTTTCTCCTACTACCAGCAGTGATACCAGGAGTTTGGTGTTTCTCCTACTACCAGCAGTGATACCAGGAGTTTGGTGTTTCTCCTACTACCAGCAGTGATACCAGGAGTCTGTGGTGTTTCTCCTGAGACCAGCAGGGATACCAGGACTCGGTCCAGTGTTTTTCCTAGGGTAAAAAATAAACCCCAGCGGACTGAAAAGTCGAGGTGTGTGATTCAGAGAACTGTGATGTGGAGGGCCTGTTTCGATTATGGCCAATCAGAGGGCTGAGGGGGCTGGTGTGGTTAAAAAGATAAGAGTAGCTGCCAACTCCACAGAGCGCCAGAACAAGCAGCAGGAGTTCTGGGAAAGACAACGACAACTGTCCG
This sequence comes from Thaleichthys pacificus, assembly GCA_023658055.1. Taxonomy (NCBI): domain Eukaryota; kingdom Metazoa; phylum Chordata; class Actinopteri; order Osmeriformes; family Osmeridae; genus Thaleichthys; species Thaleichthys pacificus. The sequence goes on along the minus strand of CM042866.1, from coordinate 16,354,518 downwards.
AGGCTTAGATATGTCCTCACACCCACAACCTGCTAGAAGTGGAGGAAGAGGGGAAGGAGGAGGAAGAACTGGAGTAGGGGGAGGAAGAGATGGAGGACAATTGAAGGCAGATGGAGGTGGAGTTCAGAGAGGATTCGGAACATGAGCCATGCATTGCTTTATCTGTGTGTTTTGTGAAACAGCTGTAGACAGAGCAGAGATCACAACATCATTCAGGTAGCTTGATTCTAAAGCGTTGAGAGAGACCGGCTAGACGCATCGGATTCCACTCAAGGAGTCTCAATCTTATACAAGACTTAGACAACATTTGTTTGAAGAAAACGCCTTTATGAGATTCCTTTAACTCATTTCGAATTGATTGGACTGGTGTACTGGGTCATTTATCAGGCAGGAGAAACTGGGTAATTATTCATACAGTCCCTGTAATCACAGACTGCCTCCAAATCGCCTAAGGCACTGACAACATGTGTGGAGAGACACACACAATTGTGGCCAGGTGCTGGTATGTGTGTGTGTGTGTGTGTGTGCCATAGAGACTGCTTGTCCTAATCCCCTTTCCCAAGGCAAGTCAGAGCAGGGGTCCTGTTCTGAGTTCCAGCTTTACAACACACTCAACAGAACCATCCATTACACAGCAGTGAGGGGTGTGAATGTATTTAAACATGATGATGTTAATTGTGCAGTCTAAAGTTTAATTACTCTCTGATAGGGAGGTCCTCATTAAATGGAACTCCCTGGGGTCTGGATGGAGGAGAGAGGTCCCCTCCAGGCTGCTCTGGTGAGGCCAGGCAGCCCAGTCACCCTCCCCAGCTCCGAGCACTTCTGCTGGGCTTGGATCACTCAAGGACCCCCTCTCAGTGTGGTTGGTTAAACAGACATGGTCATACAGTTTTACAGACCCCCCCCCTCCCCTCCCCATCTACTTCCATTCTGGTTTGCAGCCTCAACACTTCCAGATTGGGTTTACACACTGGGATAGAATACACTCCATATGTAGCCAGTAGACCTAATCATCTGCAGCCTCTCCCCTGTCCTTCTAGAGAAAACAAGAGGAGGGAGGGAGGGAGGAGCAATGGAGGAAGCAAAGAAAGAAGGATAAAGAAAGGAAGGAGTGGAGGGAGGGAGGGTGGGAGAGAGGATGGAAGGGAACTAAGGAAGCAAGGAAAAAAGGAAGGGGGCTGAAGGAATTAGAAAGGTGGGGATATCTGTAAGTGGGCTTGCATATTGATCGAGAGTAATCGAGGTCCTAACCGGGCAGGAACCACTGCTTGGTGTCTCCCTTGCTACACTTTGCTGTCGGTTTCTCCCCTGCAGTCTCCAGATTAATACGTTAGAGAGAGACCGTCAGGGGAGAGATGTGGAATACATCACGGGGCTGCACAAGTCCCTTAGTTGCCATTGCTCAAGATGTGAGTCCACACACAGCACGTTCTCAAATTCCACAGTCACCGTTTATGAGCCCCTAGTGTGCTTTGAGCCAGTGGAAGGAGGTGGTGGATTCCTCTGAGAGACAACGGTCACAGAACGAACAAGATCTCCCCATCACACGCTCCACCCTTCCCAAGGTGATCGCTGGTGAATATTGGAGTTTAGGTATCAAACTGACAAAGAATACCTCAACACTGAGCTGCCATTGCTATTTCACACTGAGAGGAAATTATGCTATTCTGTAATTCTGTAACTCAATTATTGTTCCTAAACCACATGCATCCCTCCATAAAGACAGCCAAGTGGATGGAAATTCCACCCTGGGCCCTGACTTCAACATCAACCATTCTTTTTTTGTTCCTAGCCTGGCTCTTAGGGGCAGTTAACTTTTTTCAACTTTTCGTTTTCCTCCTCCTTCTGAAAGCATAAAATCCCAGTAGCAGCTCAGGCAACACTTCCAGTGCAGTCTGGAAACTTTGAGGAGAACAAAAAAACTTCACCTAAAACACCCAAATGACATTCAAAGGTTCTCAGTCGAACTTTGAAAGGGGATCTACTTTGAAATGACTCGCTTGGTAATAAAAAGAAAGCACTAGCACAAGCAGTTATTTCTAAACGTGTCGGCACACATTAGGTGCACTACTGACTCTCAAAGCTGGCACCTTCCGTTTATGAGCTCCATGATTCAGTGGCTCTCTGATGCACTTGAAAGAGTTGTGGGTGAAGCTGAAGGAACATTGAGCCAAACGTCCTGTTCTCTCCGCTGGCATCGTGTTCTCTCTGTTCTGGCCCGTTTTTTAAGAGGGGGAACTTGAGAAATGTCCTGTCATAAAAAGAATGTAGAAAAGACGTACTGGCTGCTATTGTAATCTTGCTGAGTTGAGTTAGCAGAGGAGGGGTCCTGCGGTGCTTCGAACGGTCCTGGTTTTAGTTTGAGTGTTTGCTCCCTCTACTCAGCCCTCTGGTTCTACACGTGGGCCTGGGTTTTGGTCTGGTTCTGGGCCCGTTTCTAGGCCTGGTCCTGGTTCTAGACCTGGGTTTTAGTCTGGTTCTTGGTTTGTTCCTGGTCCAGTTGTTATGGTGACACGGAGGAGCATCGGTTGTTATAGGTGACATGAAGCAGCATCAGTTGCAGGAGGTATGGTTTCATTTCACATATGTGCGTGCGTGGGAGACTTTTTATTGAGAAAATTATATTTAACGGCCGCATCCTCAGTTATTAACAATCTGTCCACCCAGATTTGAAAACAAACCTATGCCCCTGATCCGTTGTTATGGTGACTTGGACCAGCATCGGTTGTCAAGGTGTGCAGGAGTAATTGGAGCTGTGAGCTGTGAGATTTCCCCCGGTTACAGATTTATACCTTCTCTTCCATGTCTCATCTCTGTAGCCAAGGGCAACAGAATTATAATGATTCTGCGGGTTCATCTTGGGTTATACGTCGAAACACATTCATACACAAACACCCACACACACGCACGCACACACACACACACACACACACACACACACACACACACACACACACACACACACACACACACACACACACTTGAAGTTTCCCCACAAAAAATAGTAACTACAATGATAATTGTAGATCATTCCTTCCTGTTCTCTGTGGTAAGTTGAGAAAAAGAAATGAAAACCTTGTGTCAAACAAGGACAAACTGGAAACAAGAAAGAGGTTCTCTGATATCTCTGTCTCCAGCTCCAGACAGAGTATGTCTGAACCTCCAGTGAGAGGACAGGCCTCAGGGATCTACAGAAAATTTCTCAACAAGGTAGACGCATATTCTTCGGTAACAAAGTTTAAGAAGGCCAAACTGTCACAGAAGCACATTCATTTAGTAATGTCCTCAGTTCCACTTGAGAAAGACTAGGCTGGCAGAAGAATGTCATGCATCATGGCTGGGAGGTTCTGTCCCCCCTCCCTTCTGCACCCCCCCCCCCCCCCTTCCCCTCACCCCCCCCCTTACCAGGACATGCCTCATTGTCGGTAGCCCAGTCTGTCTCTGTGACACTGGATATCTTTGTTTCAGGGGGAGGGAGGGAGGGAGGGAGGGAGAGGGGGAGGGAGGGTGAAGGACGGGTAGAGCAACACGCCACGTTGGGTGTCTGTTGAGTCCTGTTTGTGTCTGTTACCATGGGAACGGCGGCCCTGTGACGGCGGAGGGAAGGGAGGGAGGAAGGCTGCGGCTGCCAGTTGTGTGTGTGTGTGTGTGTGCGTGTCAATGTGTGTGTGTGTGTGTGAATGTCTGTGTGTGTGTGAGTGGATGTGTGTGTGAGTGCACGTATGCGTGAATGTTTGTGCATGTGCATGGGTGTGACTATGTGCATGTGTGGGCACAGCATGTGAGTATGTGTGTGTGTGGGCACAGCATGTGTGTGTGTGTGTGTGTGTGTGGGGCATGTTGATTCTGCTGGCCTTGGGGCCCGAGGGTGGCTCCAGAGAATGAGGTGGGGCAGCGGAAGCCACAAGGTCAGGAAGAGGGCTCTGGTGATGGGAGAGATCCCAGGCCTGGCCCCCTCACAGGCCTGGAGCCAGCTGCTCTCTGGACAGGCTGGGAGTGGAAGGCTGTCTCTAACACTGATGTGTCTGGTTGTCATACTCTACACCATGTGCATGATCCTCTTTGAACTGGATAGTCATCAGAATGGGATGATGTTATTAGCTTTATTCCACTATGTCATTAAGTCATTAAGGTGTGACGGTTTGCGTATTAGTGCCTTGGGTCAGAGACAGTTTAATCTAACTTTAATCCGAAACGTGTAACACATTGACAAGTCATGGTCAATTATGAAATTATGAAAATCTATTGCTGATGTGTTGAAAGTGGACTTTGCACACGAGTTGTTGTCTCCAGTGGTCAAGCAGTAAACACATTAAACCGTAAACACGATTCACACAGACTAAATGACTGATGAGATCAGCTTCCATGCTGAGGCATGTGGGATCTAGCTAGCATTAGTGCTGGTGCTAGTATGTACATACACAATGTGTGAATGGAGTCCTTATAGATGCCAATGAGGAGAAATAAGCAGAGGAGAAACTGGGAGTTTTTACTTGGAACAAGGACAAGAATGGAGATATGGAAGTCTAACACTCCTCGTCTACTAGCAGGAATATACAACATCGTTCCTCAGAACACAAGCAAAGAGAAAAGGATTAACACAAAAACAACTTTTTATTGTGGTTTTGGGGGGGTTGTGGGGGTGGGGGTGGTGGGGGGGGTCGAAGGTGTGGTGGTGGGGGGGGGGGGGTGGATGCTGTACAGCTTTCTCGTCTTCAGATGAACATCCATGCTTCTACGATTCTACGAGGACTGGACCAGGAAACAGAGAAGACATGGGTTAGACTTTATTAAATCAAATGAATAACATATTTTCACGTATTATATTCCCCGTGTGCATGTCCGTTTTCTCAGTTTGTCTATTAGCAGTCATATGTCACAGGGTTGAGGTCCGTATTGTATGACTGATGCAGGGAGACCTACCTGTCGAGGGTCTAATTGAATGTGTGGCTCTCAGTTCCACCATGTCCGAATCCTGAGAAAGTAGAGAGAGAGAGAGCGAGTGAGTGAGAGACACACAAAGACAGAACCATGACATCCCATGACAGGAGGAGAGGGCGCTATGTCGGTAGAACGTTCCGGAGTTCGGTTTCAAAAGGAGACAAAAGAGCAGCTGAACCCCACACGCATCCTGCTGCTCTAGAACCATCAGGCGGAACCGTCAGACGGAACCGCTGGACCGACAACAACACCGTCACCATGATGCCTGACCCCTGTCCTGCTCTGGCATTGAATTCCAACAATTCCTCTCGTTCAGGAAATCTCCAAACCCAGTTTGGATAGCAAACAGTTTTTTGTTGTTTTGCTGGACTGATATGAACACAGCACCATACTGTGAGTAAAGCTTTGTCTTGTAGTTCTACACCCTGGTTGTCCCTGGATACAGAGGTCAGGGGACATCCTATCATATTACAAGGTGACCCAGAGACAAGGACAAAGATGTTTATTAGGATCACTGCAATCTCCTGTGACATTAGCGTGCACTCTGAACCGTCAACTGACTACCAAGCGAACCAGAGGGTGACGACATACCTTTAGGCCCAAAGAGGGCAGCGTAGCAGGGCTTGTTACAGTAGGGCTTGCCATCGTGCTGGAGGGAAGAGGAGTACAGCATGAGCCTTCAACACGTGACATCATTTGACTCATGATGTCACTCTTTGTTTGTTTGGGCTTTTATAGGTCGCTTCTCGTAAGGGTTCAGGGCTTCAGAATGAAGGCGGACCAGAATGTTCTGAATGTTCTGAATGTGTGTGTGCGGAGCGTGTGGGGTGCGTGTGAGGACTTTGTGTGTGTGGGGTGTGTTACTTGTGTGTATCTGATATGTATTGAGGTGTGTGTGAGGTATCCGATGTGTATTGAGGTGTGTATTCGGAGTGTACTGAGGTGTGTGTGAAGTGCATGTCTGCTGTGTGTAAGGTGTGTGTTGAGGTGTGTGTGAGGTGTGTGTGAGGTGTGTGAGGTCTCACCTGTGCATGTGAGCCAGCTGCCAGCGTCTTGCTGCATTTCTCACACTTCAGACAGGGCCTGTGCCAGTCCTTCCCCAGGGATGTCACCCGCTCCGCTGCCAAGGCAACGGTAGACATGATTATTGGATGATCAATGCCACACTCATCTTTCCACCCACACACTTTGAAATACACACACACACAAACAAAAGGCACTGTAGTCTGCAGAGGGCGTGATAGAGTCATTTTGGGTTTATGCTATTATTATTGTATATTATGTTGTGAGACTGGATTAGAATTTAAGGAGGTGCTTTGAGTGCAAGAAAGGCACATTACAAATTATATAATAATTACAAATAATAATAATAATTATTCTTACACTGACAAAGCACCAGACCATACTAGATGATCCCAGAGTAGGGACAGAGTGTTACGTCTATGCTCTACAGGTGTGGTCTGAACCAGGGGAACATTATCTGTGCTCTTCCATCACATCAGATTAGGGAGACATGGGAACATTGTCTGACTGGCTGGGTGTGGTGCTTGGCTCCCCTCCCTCATCCTCCCTCCCCTATCCTCCCTTTCCCTCCCTCCCTCATCCTCCCCTCTCCCTCCCTCATCCTCCCCTCTCCCTCCCTCATCCTCCCTCCCCTCGCATCATAAAGTCTGATAAAAGAACGTCTTTATCTGTTGGGCCGGGCCCCGGAGACAAGGACTTTAACGAGCAGCGATGTTGACGGTTGTAAAACCAGCGAGGGCAGATGTGGTCATGTGCCTCTGGGTGTTTTTACGACCGTTTAGGATGAGTAGGACCTCTTCAGGACCGCAGAGCACAACCATCACGAGGGAGGGAGCGGCCAAACGGCGAGCAGGAAACTCGACGCCGGACGACCCTGAGACAACCACTCCTCCCACGCAAATACCGTCTGGAAACGGCGATAGGAGGAAGAAAAAGTTTGGGGTTTTGGAGCACTGAGGCCCTCTAACACTGGCCATAAATACGTTGTGAGAATCCCATTATGACCATCTGAGGGTCTAAATGTGCATGAGGGGCTCGCTAAAGTCTGGTGCGAGAGAAGATGTTAAACAAACGTTTTGACATTGAAATGACGGAAGTGTGAGCTCACAGCTGATATACAGGCTAAATAACCTTAGAGCCCTTATGCTGTATATGGGTGTACATCAGAAGGATGGAAGTGAATATGTCTGCTGGATTTATATTTTGGCTGTGTGTTTCAGCCCAGTGTGTCTGTGTGTTTCGGTCCAGTGTGTCTGTGTGTTTCAGCCCAGTGTGTCTGTGTGTTTCAGCCCAGTGTGTCTGTGTGTTTCAACCCAGTGTGTCTGTGTGTTTCAGTCCAGTGTGTCTGTGTGTTTCAGGCCAGTGTGTCTGTGTGTTTCAGGCCAGTGTGTCTGTGTGTTTCAGCCCAGTGTGGCTGTGTGTTTCAGTCCAGTGTGTCTGTGTGTTTCAGCCCTGTGTGTCTGTGTGTTTCAGCCCAGTGTGTCTGTGTGTTTCAGCCCAGTGTGTCTGTGTGTTTCAGCCCAGTGTGTCTGTGTGTTTCAGACCAGTGTGTCTGTGTGTTTCAGCCCAGTGTGTCTGTTTGTTTCAGCCCAGTGTGTCTGTGTGTTTCAGGCCAGTGTGTCTGTGTGTTTCAGCCCAGTGTGTCTGTGTGTTTCAGCCCAGTGTGTCTGTGTGTTTCAGCCCAGTGTGTCTGTGTGTTTCAGGCCAGTGTGTCTGTGTGTTTCAGCCCAGTGTGTCTGTGTGTTTCAGGCCAGTGGTGTGGCTTGACTGTATTCCAGCAGACTCTGGTTGGGTAAGGCGGAACAGAATCCAGGCCAAGTCTTCACTAATGACTGCACTTTACTTCCAATAACAAGTCACAGCAAGCAGGAAACAGTGGGCCCTGCCTCCCTGCCTTCTTGGTGCCCCTGCCTCTCTCCTCCCTCTCTGCCTCTCTGCTGCCTCTGCCTCTCTGCCCCCCTGCCTCCCTGCTGCCTCCTGTCCTCAAACCAGCATGGTGTTAAGCTCCACAGGTTAAGCTCTTCTGGAACGTTTGTGTCAAATACATTTGGTTGTTGTGAGGAATGAGGCAAGCCTTCACTCCTCATCACTCAATCCTCAGGTTTTGTGAGTGTTTCTGTGTGTGTGTTTCTGTGTGTGTTTCTCTTGTGTGTTGTGTTCATGCACCATGGAGAGAAGCGATGCGCGACAGGGGTAGTGAGGGACAGAAAAATAGACAGATCTGCTCTTTGCATCAGGGGACGTTGACTTCGTAGCTATGTGGAGGTCGTCCAACACACACATGGTTCTGTGGAAAAACACCCAAATGGGGAAACGTTCAACCATTTACTCAATGAACTTTCTCAATGTCTCTACACTAATCACAAGACCGGGTAACTGTGTCCAGTGAAGACAAAGGCAATTTCCTTCCTTCTACATCCAGATATTTTATGGATGTTTGTGGACAGACTTTCTCGTCATAGATGACTTTGTCTGAGGAGAAACGCTTTACTGTCATGAAACAATCGTAGGAAAATGAGCTTTGCAGAAATCTTTGCACAAAAAACGATTTTTAAAGCAGAAACGAGATAAACTGTGGATAAACTACAGAGAACACTGGGTACTGCCGAGATACAGTAAACACTCATATCTAATTGTAGTTCCTGGGTAATTTCCTACACAGACTGAGGATTGTTGACAATTACCCCCCCCCCCTCTCTCTCTCCCTTTCTATCCCTATGTGCCAGTGATCCTGAAGCTAATTCCAGGCAGGGTAGATTTTATTGTTTCCCTCTCTGGAAACAGAGTGAATTTTCCCTCCATCGCTTAGAGGACGGCAGCATCAGTAGCATGATTGCTTCCATCTGATGGCCCAAACAATAGTCAGACTTCGAGTCGAGAGAGAGAGAGAGAGAGAGAGAGAGAGAGGGAGAGAGAGAGGGAGAGAGAGGGAGAGACAGAGGGAGAGAGAGAGAGAGAGAGAGAGAGAGAGAGAGAGGGAGGAGAGAGAGAGAGAGAGAGAGAGAGAGAGAGAGAGAGAGAGAGAGAGAGAGAGGGAAAAAGAGAAATAGATAGCAGGAGGATGGAAAAGCAAAAAGAGGGGGAAAAAGGGAAAGACACAAACAAGAGTTAAGAGGAGTACACAGACTGATCCCAGAGGGAGAGGGGCAGGCCATCAGGATGGGGCTAGGAGATCAACTGCATAGAGAGCAGAGGACCAGCATAGACCAGATTGGGGATGAGGGCCTAGGAGCCTGACAGCTGCAGCTGGAGTTATGTTCATCAACACGGCTCACAGCACAGCTGCAGAGCCAAACCGACACCTCGAAATATGATGTGAAGCAAATATTTGAGAAGAGAAAACTGATAACACATGCTCCAGGGTTGAGAATACAAAGCTTTGTTTTTAATTCTCTCCAGCCCTAAGGATTCCTATTCTAAACGGTGTTTTTTCCACCACATGAAAGAAAAAAAAGAGAAACCATTGAAACAAATCTGTGCTTGTTTTGGCTCAAAGGGGAAAGTTAATCTGCGGAAAGGAAAGGGGAAGAGACGTCTCCCAGAGAGGTCGATCCATCTGACTGACAGTCCGAACCAAGCGCTCCCTCTACAGAGCCTCTCTGTGTCTCCTGAGACGAAGCGGCTACTTAACTCAGGCGAACGTGGTGAATGAATCAGGATCAAGGCCCAAAATAAAAAAGGACTTCCATCATTTCCCCAGATGGCGGAATCAGTCCTGCTTCCATGGAATGCCCTGGAGAATGACTCAACCATGTCTGACTAGACCCTGGGTTCTTCTTCTCATGTATCTCGGAGGCCATCAGTCATGAGAAGAAGAAAAGCATCCTCTCTAAGGGAAAATCCTTTTCAGATGTTTCAGATCAAACCACAGAAGCTCTTTATTCCTGCCAGTAGCAGTAGACCTGATGGAGGCACAGTTGAGTAAGGCTGTGCCTCCACTGTGCCTCCACTATGCCTCCACTGTGCCTCCACTGTGCCTCCACTGTGCCTCCACTATGCCTCCACTATGCCTCCACTGTGCCTCCACTATGCCTCCACTGTGCCTCCACTGTGCCTCCACTGTGCCTCCACTATGCCTCCACTGTGCCTCCACTGTGCGTCACTCCCTGGTGAGTCGGGAAGGACTTTGCCTCACTGGACCTGGCTTATCATCTACTGATAACCTCTGCGTTGCAAAATTAGTTTATGTAAAACTTTACATGCAAATCCTGAGATGAACGTATAGATGTGTATGGCTTGCCAGCTAATCAGACTGACTGTCCATTGTTTGTCTGTAGATATTTACAATAGAGTGCTGTGAGCAAGATGCTATGAGCAAAACATTTCTAGCTTGACTACTATCATCACTTCAAAAACGGAGATAATTTTCGACCAAATTATTAAGATGTTCTTAAGATTAAAGTAAAGGTTGGTGAGCAAAATAATATTTGTTCTGATAAGTAATTAACTTAAGACTTCCCGACCGTGCGTTATCTTAGTATTTTAACGATCTAAATAGCGGCTTAAACATAGTGAAATATTCAGACATGCTTTCATTTTACAGAACAGGAAATAGCAGATAATTCCACGTCAGATTGACCCAGGGTTGCGGTTCAACTGCATGAACCAGCAGAACTCTACTGCAGCAACAAAAACAAATACTTATCAGATAAACTGAGATTATTATTTTTGCTCAAACGAATAAACATACAATTTTAACATGACAATTAATTTGTCAATTAACAGAATTAAAACAATCTTACCAAAGTAAACCTCCTTTTCGCATTTTGGGCACTTGGGCATTTTTGCAAAATTAAGTGATGATCTCCAAGAGAGAAAGAGAGAAAGTATCCTGAACTTGTACTGCTGCCTACCTGTGTGTGTTAACAACCACGCCTCGTTCTGAACACCAGATGTGCGCGGGGACGCGTATTTATACCACTCAGGAAATAGTTTGCGCTCGATGAAACTTTTTCTTTTTGAATAGGGAGGGAGAGGCTTTGTGGGCGCGCTTGCGTCGTAGGAGAATGTGCGCGTGTATGTAGCGAGGGTGTATGTATGCGACAGAAATATTTTTTTCTGATGTGAAGTTGCCTTGAATTTGCACTGAACCTAGGTAATGTAATATTGATCTTGTCCCTCAAATATAATAAAGCCATTAAAACGTCACCAAAAAGTTGTCAAAGAGTGACATGCTATAATTGTGTAACTAAATCACAATACTGCTCATTGAAAGAACTATATTTAGTCATAATGACACTAGGTATGCTGTTTTAACTGCATGGTTCTTAGAAATATTTGCACATTATTTATGGCCATGCTTTTCATGTAGGAGCAACACCTAGTGTCAAAGTTCATCATGCTGTGCATGCAGGTGTTGATTTCAGCCAAACACAATTTACTCCCAAGAACTGGGGTTCCACATTGAGAACATACAGCAGGGGGAGGTCAAAAAGGTTTAGCCAAAAAAAGAAGAAAATATTGAGCTTCTGTAGGGAGTTCTGAGGGAATGCCTGATCGAGCCTGGTCTAGGATGAGTTGTTGTGACTCACAAGCGGTAGAAATGTTGTCAATTCAGCTGCCTCATTCCTACACAGATCTGCTCCTTAACCCCAGTCAGTCTAATGGCAGAATTCCACCTCAGAAAACTTTCTATATATATATAATTTTTTATTTATTTAATTTATTACCACATCTATCGTATTTATTACTACATCGACCCTATACCATTAAGAAAAGATGTACCCTGAATCAAACCTTATTTCTCAAAACCTGTTTGCAGCTTCATATCGCATCCAGTGTGCCCAGCGACAGTGGTGGAAACAGGAGGTTGTGATGGTTGATAGGAATGGGATTTAATGTTTAGTGAGGGTCTTAGATCTCCGTGTCTGAACACCCCTTTAGCGAGAAACTGATAGGAGCTCACCCCGTTCAGTTCTGCTCTGAAAGCAGACGTTTGAAATGGGATCTGTCTGTCAATCACACTTCCTATTCACCACAGCACTTCAAGGAAACCTTGCACACCTGTGCAAAGTTATCTAGATATGGGAGCATTATCGAATGTGACATTGACGTAGGGCGGGTTATGGGCTCACCCTTGGGTCAGGTTTGATCTCCCTGAGAGTGATGACATCATGCGTGCTAGCGTCCATGCATCCTGCCCGAACCCAGCCTTGTCCCAGCTTCTGTGTATTAGTTACCGATGGGAGTGTAACTAGGATGTGATCACACAGTGCTGTGTTGTCACAAATGTCTCAACTTGGCACGGAGAATATTTTTGATAGCTTCCTCAGAAGGACCTGCCCTCTGGTTGTTGTGTATTGGTCCCGTCATTACCTGAGAAAGACAATGACAGTTTCACACTCTCTCTGCACTCCCTCTCAAACCTATACGCTCTAACCAGGGGGTTCAAAGGCTAACCAGATGTCATAACCCACCTGAGAATGTTTGACACAGAAAGGTGGTAAAGACAATTTGTCTGTGTTTAAGTAGGCCTGAGGGTGTTAACTGTGTAAACACATACTGAGCTTTAAGCACACACTCATACACACCTTGCGTGCCTCTTTCTCTCTCTGTGTGCTCCCACGCTGTTGGCTGACTTCAAAACGATAACAAGGTCTCGGACCATCCCTTTAATTAGCTCACCATGGCAACCAAACAATGAACCATCCCACCGCCGTTGAAATATTCATGAACAGAACCCAGACTTTGGTCCCAGCCTGTTGAGGGGGGGGGGGGGGGGGGGGTGGAGGAGGGGAGGAGCAGGGCACCACGTTTATTTTAGTCCCTGACCTGGTTATCTGAACTAGACCGGAATTACAGCTGGGAGTCAAGTTGAGAGAGTTGCCCTGAAAAAGATGTCAAGCACAGCGTTGGGAAAGGGCTTCAAGGTCGGAAATGACGGTCGCTGGAATATCAAAGGCCGCTCTTGTTATGGTTATGTGTCCCAGATTGTGGGTTGTTTGTGTTGGGCCATTCAGCATCTAGTCTTCTAGAATGAGTTCAGGAGATGTTCCTGGGATGAGCTGTTCTTCTGTGGTTTCCTGTCTGGAAGCAGTTAGATGGGATCAGGCGGGCGTGCCAGCGGTGCCCGCAGGAGAAGCCTCATCAGGGGGGGTAATCTGTGCCAGGTCTCCCTGCTGCCACCCTGGAGGTCCAGGTGGGGGTGGGGGGAGGTCTTGCTTCAGCTCCCTGCCCTCGGTGCTGGGAGTGGGGGGTCGTCTTGACTGGGCTCCAGGCGTTCCTCTCTGTGACCCCAGCCTGGCGCATGTTTTGTCACTCCCTCCTGGCCTGCGATTACACTCCCTCGTTCCCTGGTCACCAGCCTCTCCTTTCACTCAGGAAGGCTCCTCATGGGGTCTTGGCAAAAACAAGCATCAAAACATCTGAGGCACAAAGCAATAGGACAAGATGGAAGGAGAGATAGAGGAAGGCACAGAGATAAGAAAGTGGATGGGTGAGACACCAAGCGAGGGAGGGAGAGGGAGGGAGGGAGGGAGGGAGAGGGAGAGAGGGAGAGGGAGAGAGAGAGGGAGAGGGAGAGGGAGAGGGAGAGGGAGAGGGAGAGGAGAGGGAGAGGGAGAGGGAGAGGGAGGGGAGGGGAGGATGAGAGGAGGAAGAGAAGTTAAGAAGATAATTCTGTGTAAACAGATGGTCTTATGTACACTGCCCTGAATGGAGAGAACATCTAAACTGATAAACTGGATGACATGTAAAACTCTTAGTTCCCTGTTCCCTCACAGTTAGTGTAAGCGTTCATTTATTACTGTGAATCCATTACATATCCATGCTCTGCCTGCTCCTTTTGAACCAGGAAATTTGGGGTTTCTTTTATGAGACTGGGAACACTGTAGTTACTGCAAATGATGGATGGGAGTGTATCTGGGGGGATCAGAGGAGAGCGCAGCACTAACAAACTCTAGCTCCGTGATTAGGTAATCAGGGATGGAAACAAAACAATCCATGGTAGTGTTGGTCATCACTCCTGTAAATCTGTCAGACAACGAGAGGGAGGGAAGGAGAGAGGCAGGGAGAGTGAGGGAGGGAGGTATGGAGGGAGAGATAGAAGGAGAGAGGCAGGGAGAGTGAGGGAGGGAGGTATGGAGGGAGAGATAGAAGGAGGGAGGGTGAGCAGGAGGAACAGAGAGTCAGTGGCGGGAGGTGTTTCAGACCGGTGTGGGGCCAATGAGGCTTGTAGCCAGGAGAGTGAAGACTCTGTAGAACTCTGTGTTCCCAGTCCAACCAGACATAATCTGTTTACTATGAAACTGTAAGACTGTGAGTCACAAAGAAGGAAGAACATGTGATTCATGCACACAAACACACGCTCACGCTTTTGTTGCTCACACACAAACACACGCTCACGCTTTTGTTGCTCACACACAAACACACGCTCACGCTTTTGTTGCTCGCACACAAACACACACACACGCACAGGCTTGTTTGACATTGTTTTTGTGAGAACCGACAATTCACGCTGATTCAAAATGGTGTCATCCCCAACCCAACCCCTGACCCTAACCTTTACCTTGAACCACAACACCAATTCTAACCCTAAACCCCCTCAAACTAAAGGTTGTAGTAAAAATTATTACTTATATACTTACTTATTTTACTTTACTTGTGCGAACTTCTGGTAAAACAACACCACACACACACACACACTGACAGTGGCCATCCATGGGTTCATGATCTGAAGCTCTGAGTAATCCTGATGCTCACCATTCCATCACAGAGCACAGATAACCCTCCACTGTGATCTCATCTGAACAGAAAGCACAGACACACCCAGGCTTTGATCTGGTTGCTAGGGCGATCAGTAGTTTCCCACATCAGAGACACCTGGGATGTCACAATGCCTGCTGTGATTAGAGCAGTTTAACGATAGTTCTAGAAAGGTAGTGACTGCGTTAGTGATGCGTCAGTGTGTCTACCATATTGGAGATCCGCTAGGAAACACATACAGAATCTGAATCTGAATCAGAGTCAGCTTTATTTGCCAAGTACGTTTGCACAAACAAGGAATTGACTATGGCAGGAAGGTGCATAGGGTAAACAGAAGGGGCATATGGTAAATACAATGTGTATTGAGAGATACAGACTTCTCTAAAAACATCTACTGTAACTCGTTTAGTTCAGAACTGATTTTCATTCAATTTGGTTTGTCATAAACATGATAAATTGAACATGATAACCAGTAACTGAATATATACTCCAAGGATTAACCAGTATCATGTTCAATTTCTCAGTACACATTGTATATATTTACTAACGGATCTTGAGGGCTCAAATATAGCAGATGGGCGTCAGGTGGCTGAGCAGTTAGGGAATCGGGCTAGTAATCTGAAGGTTGCCAGTTCGATTCCCGGCCATGTCAAATGATGTTGTGTCCTTGGGCAAGGCACTTCACCCTACTTGCCTTGGGGGGAATGTCCCTGTACTTACTGTAAGTCGCTCTGGATAAGAGCGTCTACTAAATGTAATGTAATGTGCAAGATGTGGAGCAGCAACAAACCGCAGCGGCCAATGAGCTATCTACCTTTTTATATCGGAGTGAAACCACAGTGGAGAATGTGACACACCTTTACCACAAGCACCCTTCTGGAACCTTCCATAGAAATACTGCAAACGAAACTCTGTCAGACATGTTCTTCAACAGTCCTAAAGCCATTATGATAGCATTGCTGACATGTTAAGGAGGTTATATTTGTTGTTGATGTTACTTGTTGTGAGGTAATTCACTGCAGTCACACCCGTCTATACTGAAACCAGATAGAACCTGCCTGGATTGCAGGGTTCAGGCATATCTCCAGAGAAACTCACCCCTCGTGACCCTGCTGGTGGAGAGAAGCCACACCGGGGTTGAGAAAGGTGACAGTTGCACGTGCAGGCGCTGTCATGAGGTTGTGAATGCTGTCTCTGTGCAGTCTGTCTAAATCCTGCTCCTTTGTTAGCTGAGCTCCTCACATTCCACAGACTTTCTGTGAGAAGCAGGAGACAGCAGACAGGCTCAACATGTGTTTGGTTTGAATCTGTGTCAAGACGTGGCTCGCAGTCAAAACAAACATGCAGGACACACATGCATTTACACATACAGTACATTCACACACACATTTACACATACAGAACATGTATCCACATCCAAATATACACACTCACATAGATAGCAAGGTACACACGTGCAGTCACATGTGCATGTACACACACACACTCTTAAAATGCCTGGATAGACGGACAGCAAAGAGACACAAAGTAAAAGTTCGGTCTTTCACATTTCAATGTCTTGTGGAGCACGTATGCAAACAGGCATGAAAATATGTTTTGTTCAAATAAACGAAGCCTGATAAACGAATCAACCACTGTGATGAAAACAGAGGCTCCTCATTAAGGAATCATGAGAACTGTATTCAAATGAGCCAAACCAAACAGCCTCCACTACCCTCAAACATTAGGACCAGTCTCAAGTGAGCCACAATGTTGGCAGTCTAACAACTATTTGTAAAAAAAAAAAAGACGAGAAAAGACAAACAAATAAACAATAAAACCGACGTTTCCTTGGCAACCGGTAATTATTTGTCAGGATTTGGGTCGTGTGTCATGGCAACCAGAAGCTTCTTAAAAACAGGATATGAAAAGGCAGACCGCGTTTGATGATCATCTGCAGCCGTTTCCTTCCAGTTCTGCCTGGGGAAGGGAAAATAGCGGCACTGAAACGAGGGCTTATCAAACTCTTATCAGCCTTAAACAATCTCCTCAGCAAGGTGAAACTGAAGCAGAAAGGAAAGTCATTTTGGAAGTTTTGTCTTTTCTATATATCTTTGATGTGTCATGTCATGTGACAGGTGTGTGGGACTTCATCAGCATAGAAAGACGAGAGTCTATCGCGATAAGGGTTATTACTTCCGTCAGACTTTCTGTGACATCATTTCCTCAGAGCGGCGTATCAGTCTTAGAAGGCCAGGCATGGTTCAGAAGAGGAGCTCATCCAGGAGCATCTGTATGTCATCAAGGTCGGGTGTGAGCACTGTAGCATTGAGCCCTGGCCCCGCCCCGCCCTGGCCTCGCCCCGCCCTGCTCTCTCACAGAGTTGTCACATTTATATCCCCAGAACTGGCTGTCCATCCTTATTTATTGCACTGTAGCCAACTTCCCTGCAAGGCTTGTCTAGAATGTGTTACCTGAGTGAGACAGAGGACTAATATTTCACCTGTGATGGCTCAGGCCTGTGATCTGGGAGGTTCAAGTAGCTCTGGGTGTGTGTGTGTGTTTGTATATAGGTGCGCGTGTGTGTGTGCAGTCCCCAGGATGACAGAGCTCTCCTGTGTGTGTGGATGTGTGTGTGTGTGTGTGCGTGTGCGTGTGTGTGTGTGCAGCCCCCAGGAAGACAGAGCTCTCCTGTGTGTGGATGTGTGTGTGTGTGTGTGTGTGTGCGTGTGTCTGTCTGTGTGTGTGTGTGTGTGTGCACCCTGTGTGTGTGGATGCTAAAGTGATGCCCTGCAGACACACCAGGACAGCGGGTCACTGTGCTGACAGACACCTGCTAGGGGCAGGAGGATCACCTGTCCACCCTCAGCTGTAGAGGTGTGGTGGGGGGCTTCTAGAACAGCCCACTGCCTTATCATGTTAGAAAGGTGTTCTAGAACACCACAAGGCCTTGTCAAGGTAGGGAGGTGTTTGAGCACACCATGGTGCTGTAAAGAGGCCTTCAGGAGACACGGGTGATGCGTTCTAGAACATTAGCTGCTGTACTCCTGCCTCTATTAAAAAAAAAATGCCCTTCCTGTCAGAAACCCACAACAGGAAGGAGGAAGTCCTGATTTAGAAGTCAGCAGGTTTGTAACTTAACATGACTCAAATTCGCATTCTCAAAAACACGTGTTGTTGGTTGCTGGGACACCCTTTAGGCAGTAGCGGAGATAGCGTGGGTGCTTGGGTACGGCCGCCGCAGGGCCCCGCGCTAATAAGGGGCTCCTCAAACACCGCTGATCTTGCATCACTTACTTACATTTTGACAGTTTAACCTTCAAATGCATAATGCAACCCTTCTGTCTGCTTCTTTCTCAAATAGCTTTTTAATTTTTTCCAGAAATTAGACAATATTTATCCAGGGAGTACAGTTAGACAATGGCAGCGCCATAGATATAGCACTTAAGAGAATAGTTACGAAAATGGAGAGAAAATGTAAATTGGGCGCATTAAAGAGAAAAGAACGAGATAGTAGGAGAAGTGTGGTAGCATCGTGTGCTCCTCTCACATCGTACTTCTCATCATCTGATTGAGCACACTTGGCCTGTTCAGCACCATCGCTGTCAATCAGCTGTCGTCTGTGGTGTTGAAACATTTTTACTTGACTGGCAAACTGTTTTCTGTGTTCGTAAATACAAATGTGTCCAAAAATGTGGCTTTTCTTTGTGTTTTATTTGACATATAGGCTTACTTGGTTCAACAAGTGACACGTTATAACATGTGCATTCATCAGATATTTAACCGTTTTACTGTACTGAGAGTTTAGCTCCACCCCTGCCTTTAGGTCATACATCCAGTCTTCTCTGAGATACCTGTTACTACTAATCTAGAGCAGTATCAATTACAGCCTTTCATGACTTCCAATTTGCGAGGATAAGTATCATCAGAGCCAGCTGTGTTGATATTTACCCTCGTCCTGCCTGTTAGTAGCATCTATATTACATGACTTTGTTGACTGTGATGAATGATGTAACAGAAGAACATAATCATTTACAACACAGGCTAGAACATCGGAATGAGTCTGTCTGCTGGCTTTAGAGTGTGCTTCCTCCACCTCATATCTAAAAGTACAATCCTGCCTTTGTTCCATGGTCTGTGTGAATTATGCTTCATACAGTCAATAAATCCCCTCTTCCCTCCCTGGCCCCAGACATGTCACACACATGAGCACGGAAACTAAAGGTTCGCTTTTCTCCAGAAACCCAAAGACCTCGACATGCATCAAACTCAGGCTGAGGGTTGTCACATGTATGTTGACCCCGTTTTGGTCGATGCACCCCTTCTAACACTATCTGGATTGTTCTAGGTCTCCTACTGGGCAGCAAAGGCCTGCAAATGTAAAGGTATCTGTTCAGAATCAGGATGTGTGGCTGTGATGCAAGCACATGCTGTTTTATTTAATGCGGTGTTTGGGTCTATACCAAGACCTGGGGAAGATATACCACTGGTAGAAATCTGACTATATACTGTATCCTGGCTATACATATATTCATCGGAACACATACAAACAGAGAACTATTATAGTACCTAGTTGGAGACCCATTTGTCATTTTTAAGAACTGAATGGGTCTCACCTCACTGTGGATTTGGCAGGCTTCAAGTCATAACACGCCAAGCACGGTAGTTAATTCACACCATGTAAAGGCTCTGGTCTGGGCAAAGAAGGCTTTCACAAAATAGACTGTATCCCTGCTTTGGCCATAGCAACGAAAGGTCAGTTCATTTAATCATTTTCGCGCCCATTTGGAGGATTTGACTGTCCTGGCTGTGGTGGAGACACAGCAGGATGGCTGTAAGAGGCCATATTTCTGTACCAGACTCTCTGGGGAAGACAGATACTTCTGTATCTCATGTTACGCCATGGTAACGAAAACTCATACATTCAAGGATGACATCAGACTCATGTTTCAGAGGCTGGAGTTTTGATAGTCTGGAAGGCGTTTTGTTGTGATTGCGTGAACCATGCCTACAGGGATGAGTCAGCTGTGGAGGTCCTTCCTTCGTATCCAGAACTCCCTCCCAAACTCGACTTCCTGTCTTGTCTTAGTAATGCACGCTTCCTCCCTGGCAGGCAAGGCAGCCTCTGGAGAACCAGGATTATTTGGTTTTGATTAGGGATTAGAAGTTCTCCGTGAGGGAGAACTCACTGCCGGACCGTGAAGAGGAGAAATCACACACACATGCTGCATGGACACGTGGCCCAGGCCCAGAAATCTCCACCACAGAAACCCTCTGTGTAAAAAGCCCGTCCACCACTTTTAACAGAGCACAGTGATTTTCTTTTGAAAGTCTCATGGTTGGTTTCAAACTCGGCCAAAACTGTATTTAAACCTCGGACACTGTAAGTAATCATCAACCTAAGCTTTGAACGGAACGGTTACATTTTGATCCCGTATGCACCACATAAATCCCCCTTTCAAATCAATCACTGAGCTAATGACTCACTAACGACAGGATATGAAATGTCTGCATTATGCGTTTACCCATAAAGCAGGTTCCAGGCTACTGCAGCAACAAGCAACCCTGGACTTTTCGACTCAGCAGGAACGTTAAATCTAATCGTTGAGGAACTCTAATCATTAAATGTCACTTCACCTGTATAGCTGAATAGATCTATGACCTAAATAGATTTCTAGTTTAGTTTTTATCCATTAAGTATGAGCACCGTTTGTTGACTGTGGTCCTGACAGGATGTGACATAATAGGAGAACAGAATAGAGGGAAGCCAGAAGGAAGGAGATGCCCAGATGGAGCCGCAGCTAGAGATACTAGTGCTACGAGGTACTTCATGCACTGGAACACAGAACACAGAATGGTTTGCATGATAACACAAGCAATTTGATGGGTTCGACAGATTGTTCCGTATCACGACCTTTTTGGTGAGCTATAGTGAGGCAACGGGACCAAATGAATGAAGTCTGGTCCTGTATATGGAAAATACTCTACATAGTTCTGTGAGGTAGTGGAAATAAAGATCCCAAATAGTTCTCAGGGTATTTTTGCCTCCAAGACACATTACTGCAGCAGAGTCCATCATCTCTGCGTAGAGTCTCGGAGTGGCACCAAGCCAACTTCAAAAGCAGCTTCAAATGAATGCCTCAGTCTCACCGATCAATGATGGGCTGTGTGTTTCATTCCAGGCATCTCTAAATCTTCCTCAGCGCCAGTCGGTACAGTCCCCTTGAGTGTTGAGTATTATAGGAAAGGTTTCATAAGCAGAAGATTCTGACAGGACAAGCTCAACTGTTGAGGAACTCAACACGTTTCCTCAAACAGTTGAGGTGAAGCATAAGCCATGCCAAGAACTCTTAATGTTTCACATTCAAAACTGCCATTCCCCTCAAAGGGAATACTGGACAAGAGCATCATGAACGTTGCATCACCACACACTTCCTTAATGAAAAATTCCAGTGGTTTCTCCAACCTTTAGTTTTACAACGCTAATGAATACCTGGGTAAGTGTTTCAGAGAAATGTTTGAGTCATGGTGGACTTCATTTGTCTTCATTTAACTTCATTTCATTTGTTTGCTAGTTTACCCCCGGTGCTGTGAGGAGGGCCACGGTTCATGGTGGCTTCTGTGGCCTAGAGTTTTACAGCGGCTGTTGTTCCATATAAAAACGAACCATTAAGTATGGCGGAACTGTGGAGAGGACCAGTAAATACGTCGAGGTCTGTGGAATTATGATGCAATAACGAGAAACATACACACAGGGATTATGACACGCTAATGAAAAGCATGCATCGCAAGCTCACTGTAACTCTCTTTGCCACATTGAGCGTTCTGGCGAAGAATACCCACTCTGTTATTAGTCCGCACACGGCAGCTAGTTAGCAAGCCATGACACTCAGCAGACCAGCTTGGCTCAACCTGTTGCCAAGAGAGACGCGGCATGTGCTGTGCTCTCCCTCCACATCTCCTCTGGATGAAGGTATCATTGTCTCAAAGACATTTCCACAAGACATCTTAATTACTCCTAGTGATGTGGCTCTTGATGGCTTCCAGAGGGCCTCCTTAGTGGTTTCTACGCCCACAAGGGGAGAGGAACCTGGGCCCTGCCTCGTCTCGACAGGACCCAAGGAGACGCAGAGCAGAGTCACTTCTGTGGGCTCAGATCCTGAGGTACTGTTAAAGAGAGTTTCTGAATGTAACAGACTTTGACAAGCCTTGACTTGCAAATGGAGGGAATACATATGGCATGCATTTCCCCAGCTGCAACGTACACAGTGGATCACTTTGATGGAACAACAATTCTGAAGTGTGATAAACATCCTGGATTGGGTGCACATGCCAGCTGTTCATGGAAAAAGGCCTCATCTCGTGAAATGTCATATTGTATTTATGAACTAAATTGACTGTATTTAGGAAGAGAATATCATCTTAATGCACCAATGGAAGGAGAGAGGAGACCCTTCCTTTTGTCCGCAGCACGCTTTTGTTTTGAGTTGTGGCAACCTTTTGACTTTTGTTAATACACCTTCCAACACTGCTCACTGTCACGAGTCACACACACACACATGTACACCACTGATTTACTGACTTACTTACCTCACCTTTTGTTATGTTACATTAGTATTATTTAATAAATGACCACAGCAGATAGCCCTCGCGCATGTGTTCCCCTTTGTTCTGTCTCAACCACTGAGCCGGGTTCGTGACACTGGCATGTTAGGTGAGCTATAGCTTTTTCAAGCCGTAAGATGTATATATTTCCATTATATTCTATGTTCTATTCTTTTCTATTCATACATAGGCCTGTACAGGCATTTGCATAATCTTCTGGGGAAAGTTCCTGCGGCGCAAACACAACTAACAATGTGCTGAAGGAACCTTCTAGTTCCTTGAAAACAGTTCGGGGGACAAGTTCCAGGGACTTGCAGTGGAAACACGGATACAGACACATTTCATGAAGGTCAGATAAAATAAGGTCAGATAAAATACCCATTCAGCCTACTACTCCAACCAGGCCTACTAATAGAAAGAATTGCCTTGGAAAGAGATTATTATTTTTGAGTTACTAAGGAATAGTATTTTTAACCAAAAAACATTCTTCTGGAAGGAGCCATGTGTGGGCTGGAACCTGTGGTTTCTTCTAATTGAATCCTGCTTGAGCCAATCAAGCTAAGATTCTCTGGTCGAGGGTTTTTGAGCCACACATCTGGCAACCCATCACCCACTTTTCATCTGTCAAACTAGTTCAGTGACTAACATGGCAACCCATAATCAAGTGCTAATCACATGGTGGCATCATGGTCAGGTCTTGCATCCAGTTAGCAGTTCTGTTGTATCAGTCGTGCTGTTAAATAGATGCTCCTATCAAGTTTGGATAAGAGCGTCTGCTAAATGACTAAATGTAAGTTTCCAAGAATAATTTCACCCGTTTAAATTTCCTCGCCCCAAGATGAAAAACCTATAAATCATATTTAAACAAACTATATATAACTTTATACTAAAGGCGGTTTTATATTTACATTTGGACACTCTCTCGGTCTGATACATTAAATGAAAGTGTGGTCAGAAATATACCGGAATGCTGTGAGTCTGAGAACCCAGAGTTTCTATGGCAACGCTCTCTCCAAAACACAAACAGGCCGTGGGTTTCTCTTTAGGAGAGAAAAAGAGTGAAGGGGAGAGTGCAGAGAAAATGTTTTCCCAAGTGCTCAAGGCTGGGACCGGAGGGTCCTGGGCCCTGCTCATGTGGGAACGCTCCCTGACCACCGAGGTATTTACTGAAATGATCCCAGATTGGCTGCTGTGTCTTGCCCTGGCTGGTGTGCAAGACTGGGCTGACTGCATCCCCTTTCGTCCCCAAAGCATCTTTAGTTCTGG
Organism: Thaleichthys pacificus; assembly: GCA_023658055.1. Classification (NCBI taxonomy): domain Eukaryota; kingdom Metazoa; phylum Chordata; class Actinopteri; order Osmeriformes; family Osmeridae; genus Thaleichthys; species Thaleichthys pacificus. Next base: position 16,331,001 of record CM042866.1, on the reverse strand, counting down.
TGTGTGTGTGTTCTTGCTAGAGAGGGTGTGTGGATTGTGTGTTCTTGCTGGTGTGTTTGTGGATTGTGTGTGTTCTTGATGGAACACGTAGGACGAGGTTGTGTTAATGGAGACAGGAAGCTGAGTGTGGAGGACTAGACAGGCCCCTTGGATGGACAACAGAGACAAGTCACTCATC